>RHDT01000299.1:0-408885 GCA_004000165.1 Taphrina sp. SM11 | reverse complement strand
AGGACTGAAGAGACAAGTCCGGAAAGCTGAGTTGGCGCAGCAGTTGGAAGTGCGGTTGTGATATCCCCGAGAATGGACGAGACAAGGTCAGCGACATCAGTCTCGGTTGGTGGGATCGCAGCAAGGACTGAAGAGACAAGTCCGGAAAGCTGAGTTGGCGCAGCAGTTGGAAGTGCGGTCGTGATATCCCCGAGAATGGACGAGACAAGGTCAGCGACATCAGTCTCGGTTGGTGGGATCGCAGCAAGGACTGAAGAGACAAGTCCGGAAAGCTGAGTTGGCGCAGCAGTTGGAAGTGCGGTTGTGATATCCCCTAGAAGAGACGAGACAAGGCCAGCGACATCAGTCTCGGTTGGCGGAATATTGGCTATGGCAGACGAAAGCAGACCAGAGATCTGAGATGGCCCCGCAGTCGGTAGAGCAGAGCTGATGTCCTTCAGGAGAGACGAGACAAAGCCAACGACCTTAGTCTCGCTCGATGGAATTTCGGCGAGGGCAGATGAAAGCAGACCAGTGAGCCCAGATGGCCCGGCAGTTGGCACAGCTTCTATCAAGCTTTCTATGATTGGTGGGACTCCTGTTGGCACTGCAGATTGCAGTAACGTTGGTACAATATTCAAGACTGATGACAGCTTCGAACCTGTATCTGCTAATGGCAATGCCGTGGGCAGTGGACCAGCCCTCGTGAACCCAAGAAGATTGCCCAGGTTCTGCAACAAACCACTAGCGCTCGCTGTCGGTATACTGATGCTTACCTATATCTATTAGTACTTTCGGTAGCTCAGTCCTCGCTAATCTTACCACAGAAGGGCTCTGTGTCGATGCCGACAAGCCAGCTGATACTGACACTTCGCCAGACACGGTCGGCGACACAACTCTCGATATGGTCAAAAGAGTATTGGTCGGCAACGTGATCGAGACACTTGGGATTGAAACCGACACATCGACCGAAATCGACGGAAGGCTCAGAGTCGGAAGACTTGGCAGCACAGCTGACGGTATCGAAATGCTCGCCAGACTTACGCCCGGCAATGTCGGCAACGAAAGCGATGGTACTACAATGCTTGCTCCCAATGATACTGGCACTGCCTCGGAAACGCTTGCAAGCACTGGAACACTGAGTAAGGGAAGATTTATCGACGACACGCTTGGCAGTGTGATCGATGGGACTGAGAGCGAGAGTGCTGGAATCGAAAGCGAGACAGAGACCTCAGCAGACAGTGGGACACTTGGAAGACTGATGGGTGACACGCTCGGCAGTGTGAGCGATGGGATCGAGAGCGTAGGCAGTGTCACTATCGGTGTCGTCGGAATTGAGATCGAGACAGCCGGAACAGAGAGCGAGACTGCTGGGATCGAAAGCGAGATAGACACTCCGGCAGACAGCGGCACACTTGGAAGACTGATGGGTGACACGCTCGGCAGTGTGAGCGATGGGATCGAGAGCGTAGGCAGTGTCACTATCGGTGTCGTTGGAATCGAGATCGAGACAGCCGGAACAGAGAGCGAGACTGCTGGGATCGAAAGCGAAACAGAGACCTCAGCAGACAGCGGCACGCTTGGAAGACTGATGGGTGATATGCTCGGCAGTGTGATCGATGGAATCGACAGTGTAGGCAGTGTCACAATCGGTGTCGTTGGGATCGAGATTGAAACTGCAGGCACAGAGAGTGAGATCGACACCCCAGCAGAGACCGATACACTCGGCAAAGGGAGAGTGATGGGAGACACGCTCGGCAGTGTGATCGATGGGACCGACAGTGTAGGCAGTGTCACTATTGGCGTCGTTGGAATCGAGATTGAGACTGCTGGAATAGAGAGCGAGACTGCAGGAATAGGAATGGAGACCTCCAGCGAGACTGCAAGCGAGGCTGCTGACAAGGATGGCACTATCACCTGAAGCGATGGAACAGCCAGACCGGGCAATACTGCGCCCTGACTTGATGCTGTCGTGGCTGCCGTACGACTTGTCGAAGGGGCAGAGGGACTCGTCACAGTAGGCACTCCGGATGATGAGGCTACTGATGTCGCGATGGAGGTGGGTGAAGTGATAGAAGTCGCCTTGCTACTCATTGTGCTTGACGAGGTCGGGAGACCGGCGCTTGCGGTAGCGCTTGATGAACTGAGGCTCGAGACGATGGATAAAGAAGAAGCCTTCGAGGTAACCACAGAAGGGCCTGTTGTAGAAGGTGAAGAAAATGCAGCAGCTGCAGCTGACGTCGTGGTCGCAGCATTTCCTGTGATTGCCTTTGAGGATGTCGCGATGGAGGATGCAGCTGGAGCGTTGAACAATGTCGCTACGAGCGAAGTGACGGCCGGAACAATCCCACCAACTGCAAAGCGTTAGTTTGCTTCCGTGTTTCCGTAGACAAATCCTTACCAATTGGCAAACCTGCCGGCGCAGCAGAGATGCTAGTCGCCTGTAGCAGAGCTTGCCACAGGAGGAAGTGCATGGTATCGATGGGCGTAGTGGAGACGATTGGTCTTTCGCCTGAAGAAGCAGACCATCAACATGTTTATACTTCTCGTCCATCCTGTGTCCAACCACCCAAAGCGTAATTCCGATCCACCCAATCCTGACCACCATAGCAGAAGAAGGAAGACAGCCAAAGCGCCTGCAAGAGCCTGTCAAACTATGTCTGAGATGCGCACGACCGCCCGGGGAAGGGCAGAGAGGCTGGGAGAAACAAGTCTGGAAATCGAACAGAGTGTAGGACGCAGCTTACCATGGATCTGCCGTGACGTGGAAGTGCGACTTGACCATACAGATTCAAGCATTTTCTCCGTACTTGACAGGTGATGATAGTCCCGCAATGGGAGGTTCCGAAGTGAAGGACAAGGTTGAATCGTGCAACAGTGCTCTACTTTGTGGCTTCGTTACACGACACGTTTGACCAGGGGTCGTCGCTTGTGGCGTTTTTTCTCTGGTACTCCTAGGAGTTGTCTGCCAGGTTGACACTGTCAGTCTTGCGCGGCGCACCCCTTGACAGCAGATGCCTCATGGTCTCCGTCACTTGAACCAGCCTAGTATCCATGCTTGTCCTGCTACAGACACAGAAGTCTCATCGAAATACTTTATTTTCTCATGTCCTTACCCACTACACATAATAAGGTCAACAATAAGGTTGGTAACGAGAGTCTGGTCTTCGTGCCGCTCATGCGGGGTCGAACCAATGAAATCATGTTCCGCTAATCTCATCTAATGAAACGAATCAGAGTTGAGGAGCGCCTGCCGCCTTTACGCCATCCAGATTCGGAACCTCCCAAGGACCTATCAGAAGTGAGGCTGTTCCCAATCTGGATCATCGTGGCTAGATGTACCCGATCATCAGACAATGGCTAATCTTGACCTGGGCCTCGAAAGTTCTCCAGTCTCCCGCAAAGTTCATCGATACCTTACAAGTCTCAAGATCTTCGCATAAGAAGAGTTGAATCTGTGAAATCAACCCGGTAGAGACTAAGCTGTAAGGTACAGATCCCAGAGGACTCTATGCTGTGACCCCAATCACCACGTTTGTGCTGATTTGGCTGATGGCGCCATCGCTTGTGGCTGATCTTCCCGGATCTCTCCCGTTTCCGGACACCCCACCTGGGTAAGTGCTTACTTAGCAAGCCTCAATGTAGCGCTTTTTCGAGTTGTTTCCCTCGCCAAGTTTACTCTGTAGATCATTTTGGTACCGAATTCATCCCCAAGGACGCTAACCTGGTTACCACGAGTGCTTGACAGATCTGAACCACACAGCACAGCAAATTCGAACTGGGATGTCCCCGATGAGTAGTGCCAGTCGTAATGTAGATAACGTGCTCTTGAAACGTATTCATTCCAAGCTATGTAGCTCTCATGAATTGACAAGGTCGGTTTCCGCTCGTGTATATGTGTATATATGTAAGTACCCTGAATGAGGAAGGCAATATCACGACTCAGGCAATCATTTCCTTCCGAAACTCTGGACTATCTTTCTTCTACAGAAACCTTTATGTCCAAAATCTAGTCTGACAACAGGCAAGACGACAAGTGTTCTCGAGATTTTTCGCAAAGCCCGAATCTTGCGAAGTGATGTTTGGGCGATCCGGCTGAAGCCAAACCACAAATTGGGTACGAGCCCGCTTTAGAATGAGATGCGATTCTTCGGGCCTATTCGAAGTGCAGATCGTGGGCATCATCGGTGATTAGCATGACTCTAAAAGATGCACATTTCGGCTTATAGTCCCAAAAGAGTTCAAGCACCTCAATCTCTGACTACGTCTAATTCCCATCAGCACACGCCACGAGAAACCACAGCATTCACTTCTCTGGGAGTCTGGATATCGATCGGGGCCTGTTCACATCTGTGTTATAGCATCTCGATAAAAAGACTGTACTATGATCTACGAGTGTATGCCGTGGGAATTGACATATGTAGCAGAGAATCATTGGCTCAGGTAGTCGACCTCCGGAATGTCTGTGAAGCAATTTCTCACAGGCCATCGCAACGAAATTCTGATTACTGCACAGTCGAGCGAAAGCAGCCCTTCTGCTGAACAATCGAGATTTACCGGGCCAAATGGCTTGTGACCGTGTCCTGATGAGATTCGTAAAGGTCGAAAATGGACTTGTCGCACGGAGCGACCTCATTCCGTGTGAGATCCACTTTCCTCTTCCAAACTCTCCCCGATACCCGGACACTTCACGCCACCCCACCTCTCTCGTGGGTTCTCTTTCAGGCTGAATAGTGGCGCTCATAGACGGACGGCCCGCCCAATTGGGATATTCTCCTCCTGCTCCCACCTCGTTTAGACGTGGCTAAAGACTGTCGATCTCGCAATTGAGAAGGCAGGAGGTCATTGTGGAAGTTTTTCACTGCATTTCCATCGTTCTCTGTCATGCGCCGGGCGCAACAGGAATAATCCTGCACTCGCTTCCGAGCTTGTTTGACTTCAATACCGTGCGGTGGGCGTCAAAGAAGACGGTTCCATGGAATCGGTGGATCGGAGCTCGGTGTGAACATTACAACAGTTCATGCGTGGCCGCTGAAGTACACGAAAGATCAAGATGGGCATGGAGAAGTTTGTCCTGAATGGTTGTATGCTATATAATGAAAATCATCGAAATTATGCTTATGCTCCGTCAATGTGAATCGTGAATCATGAATCGTGAACCGTGCAGAGAAAGGACGCTGATTGATGTAGGGCATGCTGGCGGACTACATGACCACGATGCCAGGTGCATTCGAGCCCGTCGAAGCATTGGAGATGCTTGAATTACGAGAGTTCTGTGTCGAAGAGGCCATCATCGATGCTCTCCGCATGAACGACGTCGGCCGCAGATCATCTAGATTGATCGGAAGGATTATTTGATATCCTGCATCTCCCTTCGTCTTTCGCAGTGCTTGGAAAGCTTTCAAGGTCAACTTGTGCAGCCAGCCATCATCGACATGTGCTTCGACCAGTTTCTTCTTTGTCTGCTCGAGGGTCGCCTTTGACAGTGATTTACCAAAGTCCCTTGCCGAGTGAACTTCCTCCGACATACTGTTTGCCTGTTTGTGCAGAGTCAGAATCTGTGAGGCCTTGATGAGTGTGATGACGAATTCCACCATCTCTGGTGCGAATTCGCCAGGCAGAGATCCGAGCAGAGCCAACTTGATCTCGACTTCATCTGGCTCTTGTATATCCTCCGGTGGGTCTGGAAAGAGATATTCATGGTGTGGTAGAAGACACGAAGGAATGACTGCAGTGTTTGATATTCCCGTAATCTTCATGATCTCTTCGACCTGGTGAGCCGGCTCATTGTCTGTCGCCCGTAAAGTCTTATATACGAGGACCAAGGGTGCTTTGACGTGTGTCACAATGTCGTATTGAGTAAGATATGGTACAGAGGCGAAGCCAAGAATGTCGGGCAGCACGAGACTGAATTTTCCATCCCCTAGATAGCTCTTGATCTGGCCTTGCAATTTCCGAATCTCCTTATTTTCCTGTGGATAGTACTTGAAGAACTGTTGATCGAGTATCTGATTGACATACTCTCCGCAGCCGGTCATGATGACTGCACCAAAATGGACCGGATGATTGTACGAAACAGGATTTAAGAACAGTCGTAGCAACACGGGACAGGTCTCAAAGATTCTCTTGACCCATCTTGGTACCATATCCACCAAGACACTCGATTTTATCTCCGTACTAGGGGGATTTGGAACAGCAGAATCTTCATGTGTTTCGGCGCCGATAGCAGCTCTCATAGCATTCGGCCCGTGAGGATAACGTGATACCCTTTCTCTGGCTCTTAAGATGATGTCCGTTTCCTGGATGCGGCGGAGATGATCCTGGTACGTCTTGCGAGCAAGAGCATCGTGGTCTGTCACCGACTTGAGGTCTGAGAGGTTCTCAGTTTCCCTGGGCTTCACGCCATCAGTCAGATCAACTGTAGCGGATGCATTGTCCTGATTCAGATCCCTCTTGTTCTTGTTCTTCAGCGTGAATGGGCCCTTGAGACTACCGTAGACATCGCCGATACGAATCTCACGCATAATCTTCCACTGAAAAAGGTCTGTCTGAATGGCCACCTCCAGATCCTCATTGATCTGCACTCCGACTTCAATGCCGTGAACCTCGACTGTCATTGTCAAAATGTTAAACGTAATGCCACGGACCACCAGCAGACAGGGCACATCTCCATCGTCGATGTTCAGCGCAGGTATATTGAAAAAGGCAATTTTGTCGTCCACAATATTCAACTGTCGAGAGATCCGCCTCAGTCCCCGTCGAATGAGGCTGCGACACCGACTACTGGTGACAATCGCTAGGATGACAGTTGTCGAATAGGTGACGATGCGAAATACCCGACTGAGCAACCATGAGGTACTGCAGAGCGCATAGTTCAAGTTGATGAATGACAGGACTCCGCCTAGCAAGATCGAGGACCTCGATAAATGACCAACGTTGCCAGACAGGAGACACATCATCAACAAGGGCGTTCCCGAGATCCACCACTCTCTTGACCACTCATACAGTGGCAAGGTCATGAGGGCCATCGCGATGAAGTAGAACGGCATCTGAAGTCCATATAATTGCTTAAAGGGGTCGTGGTTCCGCTCGGGCTTTTCAAGAACGCCATAGCCACTGTCGCTGTCGGGTTGGCTTTGGTTTTGTGCATCCTCTGTTTGCTGCAGATACTGCGTCGTCTCAGTGACTTCCATACAACGATTGTCTGTCTAAAAGGACTCGAGGCAGACTTTAGTCGGCTCAAACAGAACTAGTCAAGGACGCTCTCGTCTTTTGGGATCGTGGAGTCGTGAAACATATGTGGGATTGAAAAGTGGATATATCGGGAAGGTGAAAGGATGACGAAAGAGGTAGGTGAGCCATCGATAGATGCGGCCATATGATTGGTCAACTTCATCAAGATCTGAGGCTTGGTACAACAGCAACCAGATTCAATCATACACGTGACCAGAAACTAGGAAAGTGGAAATGCCATACACGGAACGGACTGTTGCCCGAAATGTGTTTGTGCAGTTGACTACAACTTGTTGATGATGCTATCTTTGGGCTCAAATTTTCAAGTGTATGTTCGGCTATTGCAATCTTGTATAGTATATCACACGCTCCGATCAAGCCATGCCACCATCAGCTTGCATGCTACACGATCTAGGGTAGACAAGGACGCCATGAATGGGGACAAAGTTGTCCCAATTTTGATCTGGCTTAGACCTTGAAAGCATCGGGAGATATTTGCAGTTTGCAGAGCCTCGAGATCAAGCCTGCGAGTTGCAGCAGACTCTGAACACCCTCTAGTATTACCATATGAGTCATGCCGATTTCTTTGATATACTCCAATTTCATATATTCCGGCATTGTGTCCAGAGTCTTCACGACCCGAAACAAAGTTGTGATAACATCCACGGCAGAATAGCCTTTGCTCCAGACTTCGTTAAGCTTTTCCATAGCTGGTTCGATTTTCCCTTGTTGGCAGGATTTCAATAGTGCCTGTATAGCTACAGGAGAGGGTTGATCAGCTACTTTGAAGACATTTTCGCCATTCACGAAACCAAATCCTGCAACACATGATTGTAAATTGTTTATAGCTTGTCGCATATCTCCTTCTGCAGTAAAGATGAGGGCAGCGAGGCCATCTTCGGAATATTTCACATCTTCAAGCTTGCAGAGTTCTAGCAGGCGTTTCAGAAGCTGAGACTCGGTAAGGCGTGCATAACGAAGGATTGCACACCGAGATTGTATAGGCTCTATGATTTTATTTGATTGATTGCAAGCAAGTGCGAAACGTGTTGTGTTCGAGTAGATCTCCATGGTTCGTCGAAGCGCTTGTTGAGCGCCTGAAGTCATGCTGTCTGCTTCATCTAGGATGATAATCTTGTGTCGACCAGGCTTCAGAGTAACTTTCTTTTGTGCAAAAGCTTTGATTCTATTACGGACCACATCAATTCCCCTTTCATCAGAAGCATTTAGCTCTAGTACGGCATCCTTATATGTATTTCCTAAGAGAGCATTCGCAAGACAGTGAATAGATGTCGTCTTTCCGATTCCTGGCATGCCAGATATGATGATATGAGGCATGTTCCCGTCCCTCGCGATGACCTTTAGTCGGTCGATGGTATCTTCATTGCCAACGACATCCTCAAGCAGCTGCGGTCGGTACTTTTCCACCCTTGGAGAAACCTTTCAGCACAATGCTTCTTGCTATAGAAATCGGCATGACTTACCATGGCAATTCGATTGCGGGAGCTTTCTTGGGCACCGATGAAGACATCGTCGAGGACCGGCTCAGTAGAGGTGCAAGATTTAGAGTGCAACCGACCCGCGAATGTCACTACAGCTTCTTGGAAGCAATCGCCTGTGCACAACGAACGAGAAGACGCGTAGGAATAATTTATGGTCAGTAATTACTAAATTGAGCTCGTTTGCTCGTCTGAGCTGATATGGAGTAGCGCCTCTGAAATGAAGCGCGATCTATTAAATTTGTGCCACCAAAAGATTACTAGAACAAAGACGCGCCTGTGATTTTCTTGTACTTACACACCGGTTCTGACCACACAGAAGAAATCTTCGCCATGGTCAGCTCGATGTCAGCAACCTTGCTCAAAGATCCAGTAGAGCACATACAATCCACCTTTTACGAAGATCTCGCCTCCAAAAGGCCATCGGCTTCGAATGACTATGGCATTCCTCATCTGTTTGAGCGTGCATTCGATGACGAGGCAGAATTTGCCAAGGTACCACTCATGTCTGATATGACCTCAAAGGAATTGTCGGAAGCCAATGGCAGACTGGTACGAGCTGTTTGCTATGTGGTACACTCAGATACAGAGATATTCGGAGGCGCTTTTCGTACAACTAACGGTTGGCATCTTGGTCGATATGGTCTGGACTCTGCCATCGATGTACATATCTCCGAAGACGATCTTGTTTTTGAAGAACGCACATCGCTTCAATGTCGATTACTGGATCTCGCATCGAAGCAGGTCTTGACCACGGAACTAAACAGATTAAGTTTGTCCGCAGAGGCTTCAAGTACTGCTGGGCTCACAAAGGATTTTCAAGTCAAGCTCTACAATGAGAAGGAAGAGGGTCTCTTACATGCTTGTCTCGACATCATTGGTGTCTTGGAGGTTGTAGATGAAGAGTATCTGCTGCATTCGTTGATCACCAAAAATCAACGCCTGGCTTCCATGATGACTTCGAAGCATTCCTCGGCAACGATACCTCCTGATACTCGTGCTGAGATAGTGCAAAAATTGGAAGAGGCTCTGGGTGGAGATGGCCTCGCGGCTGAACTGGCCTTGATGTGCCTGATCTCCGAAGTTGTGACTCGTTCCCCGATACTGTTAGGGACAATGTCGCTAAACTTACGCAAGGTCGACACTGATGTCGCGACACAGTTGTGCTCGGCCGTGCGTGAGCTCACTGCTAACTGCTTCTGTTATACGATGAGCATTGACAATCTCAACAAAGCAAGACTCTTTCCGAGCCATGATGGTGAATCATTCTCCTCAGGCGCCATGCAATTACCGGCAGACTCAACCGTCGTCCTCAACGAGTGTGTTTTGTCGGAGGGGACCCTGGACGAGACTGGCGTCAAGAATCTGCAATGTCTGGCAAACACGATTGACACTCAAGACCTCATCTTTCACTTTCCCTACAATGAGTTCAAGATCCCCGTAGATTTGTCCATCATCACTTTGAGCCAGGGGAAATCATTGCTTCCAAGCACCATCTCCATACCCCTCAAGAAATCCTCCGTCTGGACTCTGAATGGCAAGTCTACCATCGGCGAGATGCAGCACTACCTTGCACGATGCAGAATGACCGAGGTGGAGATATCCGAGGGATTGGGGAGCGAGATTCAAGAGGATTTTGTCAATTCTCGCAAGCAGGGCAGGCCGATGGATCAAGAAGACCTCAGTATGTCGTTGGCTCTGGGCAAGGGAATCGCACGCAGTAGTGCTCGCCGACAGATGACCTGGGAAGACTATCAGTATGCACAAAAGCTCAGAAGTCAGATTGTCGAAAGATCGCAGAGTTGAGCTGCTAGACCATCAGTGGGAAGAGTTCTTTCCCCTTTGCATACCATCGTACGGCAGAGGGCGATGGTCCGCCAACTCTTCTTACTCCTGATGAGAATGCATCACGATATGATGCCAGGGCGATCTCAAGTTTCTGACTACTTGGGTAACTATGGTTTCACAGGTGTTTGATTCTTGCTCGTGGCGCTTTGCCACGGAAGAGCAAAAAGTCATCATGAGGGTTCTGTGAGTCTTTTGGAGCTCAAAATTTGACAGATTATAAAGTGATATCATTAAAGTAGCTTTTCTTCAATTGAAAAGATTTGAATCGAAAATATCTTGCGAAATACAGTGCAATCCGCAGAGAAGAGAAATCTATAGTAAAAGAGCGTCGAGGAAGGAGAGACTGAGAGGGTGACTTTCTGGGAGCAATCGGCCTCATGATGAGGCATAGCAGCTCAAAATTCGTCGAGTTGTGTACCTTCTTTTGATCCACATCTTAGGAGGAATGGCAAGAGGTGATGGTGCGTGTGGACGTGTGTACAGTGAAGAATCATTTCGAGACATTATTGGTCTCGGACCGCTGATAAACTGTGACATTGACAAGTCTCGAGGAAGTCGGGGAAAGAAGATCAACGTCTGAGAGGGTTCAAGGTTCCGAGAAACAGACGTGCCGAAAGGATCGAATGAGGCGTTGGACGGGTTTGGATATCGTCGGGTCAGCGACGGTATGTGGCGAGAGGGAATTCAATAGATCGTTGAAGCCCTCGAGTTCAGTCTTTTCGGCAATATCAATCTCCTTGAAGCCCATGCTCCAGTTACCAAAGTCTCGCGAGGGAATGGGCCGCCTGAGGAGTGGCAGGACACCTTTGTGTCGGTCGTCTCGCGCGATTCGATCGTAGAGGGCCTGGACCGTCGCCTCTTCCCCCTCCAGGAATTGAATGATGTTGCCTTCGTGATAGAGCAAGAGTCCTGTGATGTTGGCGGCCGTGTTGTTGCGTCGGGAGATGGCGAGGATGTCATGGAGATCATCCTTCGAGTACTGGCCCTTCGAGGACGACAGGTAGACGAGCTGTATGAGAGAATTTTCGGATTCTGCTTGGGCAGAGGAGCTGTCCTCTCGATAGGTATCTGACATTCCTCTCTCTCTCTCTCTCTCGAAAAATTGTGTTGTGGTTGAAGTAGATGAGAGGGTCCAAGAAGACTGACACGAGATGAAGGACAGATTCCGCTCAGTCTATACCCTGACTTGCTAATCTCCTTTGGAAGAAACAGGACGATTTAACTCCTCAGCTGTCACGACAGATAGACGCGCTCACGTCTCTGATGGATCTAGCCTAGAATGTGCCGAGCGTCATGGATGGGAGACGAGGGATGGAACAGAGGATGACGCCACTGGGAGACAAACAACTGTTGCCCGGGTATGGATGGGCTTTCATCTCTCAGGTGACCGAGGGCGGAATGAGATCCAGCTAAGGTCGTTCGAGATGTAAACTCGCCTCGAGGCTCCTCTCCTCAGTCACTCAGTCACTCATCCACCCATTCCACTCCTCGGGTGACGGCAACCTGATCCGGCACAGCCACTCTTGGATGAAATGAAGATGAAATGAAGATGAAATGAAGATGAAATGAAGATGGCACAGGAAGACTGGCGGAGCTCAGAACAAGTCGACAGAGCCTTCTAGAGGAGAATTTCCGCGATTCTCTCCTGGAGTCGTCGTCTTCCTCTTCTTCCATGAATCACTCGCCCTCCATCTGCATGAT
This sequence comes from Taphrina sp. SM11, assembly GCA_004000165.1. NCBI lineage: Eukaryota > Fungi > Ascomycota > Taphrinomycetes > Taphrinales > Taphrinaceae > Taphrina > Taphrina sp. SM11. Next base: position 396,625 of record RHDT01000299.1, on the reverse strand, counting down.
GACTCTGACGTCGAAGCGTTTTGTTTGCATGTGTCTCGTCATCTGGGAGGGTGTGATGAGAAGGACCTCCAGACCCTCGTTACTTTAATCACTCTTATCACAAATCACTGCAATGAATGTCCACTGTGAAGGAGCTTCAATTACGAGAGACATGCCTCGTCTGCAGATATTGCCGTCAATTGTTTATAGACCATATCAATCACTTTTGTCTACTCGTCTCGTCCATCACTTCTCGTATATCGTCCTGCGGGATGAAAGTTTTTGTTGCGGAGCGCTGGATTTTGAAATTTCGACTTTTGAGCGCGACACAGACGCGCCTTTCGGGTCGCATGACCTCATCTGCAGCCGCACGCAAGAGGCCGACAACAAATCACATAGTCAGTCTGCTTGACAAGGTTGCAAGGTCGACGCAATCTTCCCTCACTCATCTTCCGCAGTCAATTGATGCAAATGTCGAAACGGACTGCAGTAGACGCGGCTTCATCCTCGGCGAAAAAGGTCAAGTCGGCGGCCATCACCTCCTTCTTCAAGAAGGACGGCGTGACCCAGTCTTCGACACCTCGCAACACTCAGCAGCAGCAACAACAGACACAGACACCGTTCGACAAATCAGACTGGCTGGGAGACTTGGACGAGAGGCAGAAAGATCTGCTGGCACTGGAGATTGGCACGTTGGACGACTCCTGGCTCTCTGTGCTGCATGAGGAGCTGACGAAGCCGTACTTTCTCAAGTTGAAGGAGTTCCTTGCAAAGGAGCGAAAATCCAACACAGTCTTCCCACCGGAAAGGGATGTCTACAGTTGGAGCCGACACACACCGTTCGACAAGGTCAAGGTGGTCATCATTGGCCAAGATCCCTATCACAACGTCAATCAGGCCCACGGCCTCTGTTTCTCCGTCCAGGCTCCTTGTCCTCCCCCGCCGTCCCTCAAGAATATCTACAAGGCTCTGAAGATTGATTACCCCTCCTTTGTCATTCCGAAACATGGCAGTCTCCTGGGCTGGGCCGACCAAGGCGTCTTGCTGTAAGTTGACAATATCGAACCCGCACTGGCATGTCTCTCTGGGCAAGAAGCTGACGAAATCGCTTAGACTCAATACATGTCTCACGGTACGTGCTCACGAGGCAAACTCCCATCAGAAACAAGGGTGGGAACAATTCACGCAGAAAGTGCTCGACATCGTTGCCGCCCGTCGGCAAGAAGGCGTGGTCTTTCTAGCCTGGGGGAAACCGGCATCGGAACGAGTCAAGAAGATTGACACGAAGAAACACCTGAAACTGGAGAGTGTCCATCCCTCCCCACTCTCCGCCGCCCGGGGCTTCTTTGAGTGTCGGCATTTCGTCAAGGCGAACGACTGGTTGACGGAGCGGTATGGGATCGAGAGCACCATCGACTGGAACTGTCTCGCTCGCCTGCCCGATCAAGAGACTGCCAAACAGGCGAAATCGGCACCACCGGCACCCACGGAGACTGATGAGGTCGGACAAGTCGATCCTCGAGAGACAACGGCCGGACCGGCACAGGACAAGAAGGCACCCACCATGGCGCCAGAGGAAAGTTTCGGGGTCAGTCAGGAGGAAGAAGAGCTGATGGCTGCGGCTCAGGAAGAAGTGGAGGCGGTCTTTCCCAGTCCCACCACCACAATAGATGTAGAATCAAAAGTCGTGAGGTGATCGTGTCTCTCGAGAGAGAAAAGGGCCGTCAAACGTCACTTTGCTATGGTACCAAAAGTCAAGAGGAAAAAAAAGTTGGATTTGGCCTTGAAGTACATGATCAAATGATGTGTTATAGTATTCTCATGCCAAAACCCCTGAACCTTCTGCCACGCCAGCCGGCTTCACCACCTTTCTCATTCACCCAATACTCCATCACACAAATCTCATTCCACATCAGCGGTGATTCGAGGGACGGTTGACGCCATCTTCCCGTCGGACAACCCGGCGGCCTGAACCGCTCTTCGAGGTTTCCCCAAAGCAGGAACAGTTTCTCCCTCAAGCGGGACAACATCTTTCCATTCTCGGGCAGGTAGAGATTACAGGGCTCGATCTCCGGTCCCAAGAGCGTCTCGATATCGTCTCCGCAAAAGATGACGGGGATACAGACGCTGTCTTGGCCTTCCACCAGGATCGTAAAGGCAAATTCATACGTATCGGGATCATTCTGGCCTCTCTCTGTGCCACACATCGGACACTTTTGCACAGTTTTGGTTGCCGATGGACGGGAAGGCGTATAGGTTGCTTGGCAAGCCATACAGAATGGTTTGCTGAAATCACGTAAATCAGCAGGCCAAAAGTCAACAAATCGACCGACAGTACGGAAGCGATGTGGTTGCTTACGCCCGGCAGCACCTTCGTTTCTCTCTGCCTGTGGCACGTAAGGGGGCTCGAGGATGTCTCCGATGGCAGTTGTCGGGACCTGCTGATAGGAAGTCTCGAGGTTCGGATTCACAGAGGTGGGTGGTGTCAGCTGTAGTACCCTTTCAGCTTGTTGCTCCATTCTGATTGCTTCGTCTATCTGTTCCTTTTCGATATGCCATTTGTCTTCATACTGTTTCTTCCTCAACTTGATGGCCTTGACAAGAGGATCATTATAGTCCAGTCGAACAACGTTGACTTTGTCCGAGTTTTTACGATCCCCCCTGATGGCACCTTCCAGACGCCCGGCATTGCTGCGTTTACCTTGCACATTACGGAGCTGCACGAATTGGTCATCATGTATGTGCTGCTGCGCAAAGTATGCATTGGCATCCCAGAGTGTGATTTGTATAGTCTGCTGTCCAAATGGACCCTTCCAAGCGGAATCGCCATATGTATATTCATGTAATTGGAAATTGTGAGTGTAATCGGTTACGTAAATGGTATGAGCATTGGATCTAGTAGGATAGGACTTGACAACATAGCCAATAAGGTCGAAAAATAGATTCTCCTTGATCTCCTGAACAGTGATGGTGGCTCTTCCATGGGAATGAGCGGTGGTAGAATTGAGGTTCGGAGGTAGCGCCAATTCTGTTGTGGAAGACAGTCCTGCCCTCGTCTTCCACCACTTGGCGAGTCGCTCGACATAAACCACGACTTCGTGATCAGGGTCTGTCAGGGTCTTTTTGCTCTTGGACAGAATTTGCATGCCATTCGCATCATAGATGATCCAATTTGAAGTGTTGTGCGACCATGCCTGGAGAGAAGTTCGATAGTCAAACAGCTTGAAACTTTTCAAGATTATGACAGAGCCCTGAGCAGGTCTTGGCAAATCTTCTGGAAAAGGCTTGTAGAATTGAACAAGGAGACCTGTATTTGCTAAAGCCCTCGTCGGATCACACACTATCAGTCCACGCTGCATGTCTTGCCCTCTGGTCGGTTTGATCTCCGTGAAACTCGCGACTATGCCAATGAGGTCCACGAATGTTCCAGGCTGTGCGAAAGAAGCAATAGTACTGTAACCTCGCAGAGATTGGTAGTGTTCGAGCAGGGGTCTCTTGAGCAAGGATTGATGCTCTTCCATTGAATCCATGAATCAAGGTGTTGATGCGAACCTTTTTCGAATCTTTTCGCCGGATTAAGCGCTCGTCGAGTTCTATTGAAGATGTCACTCAACAGTGCTCCTTGCCCAAAATCTCGAGTGTACCTTTACAGCAGTCATCCAGTGAGAGCCTCGGATTGTAGCGATCTCATGGGCACGATGGAATTCTCAGGGTCAAGCAATTAGTTCGGAAAAGACTGAAACGCTTCTCCAGACTTCCTCTGACAAATGCAACTACATACAAGTCCCTTCATGCCAACTATCATGATCTATGCTGTAATCCGATACCACAATTGATCAGCGCCAGCAATGCGCGTGTCGCGTCTCCACATGTTAATGCTCGCCCAGAAGCGGTTGGCGTACGGAGAGAAGTTAAGAGGAAATGGTTTGGCCTCAGGTTCGTGGTCGAGCAAGTTAGGGTTGATCTGGTGAGCGCTGATTGATCGACTGAAGCGGCTGATCTATTGATTCGAATGATTGCCGGCTGCATTTTGGTTGTGCATCGATAGACAGCTGCTGCTGCCTCCTTGCGAACCTGTTTCCAAAAATTCCAGGCAACCTCTGGCAAACGCCAGTCTGACTCTCTAGCAACGACAACATTTCTCCTTGTCCATCGCAGTGTGCACAGACTTACTAGCAGTCCAAACCTCACGCACATAACACGAGATAACATGGCCGATGAAGGCAGATTCATGGGCGCTGCCGGAGATAGGAGAGCAAACTTCAAGAACAAAGGGCTTTTCAAGGGCGATGAATTGCGAAGACGCAGGGAGGAACAACAGGTCGAGATCAGAAAGCAGAAGCGAGAGGAGAACTTGACCAAGAGAAGAAATATGGCTGCCATATCAACGAGTGACGATGAGGACGACGAGCAAGACCTTGGCAACCTCGAATCACAATTGAATATTGAATTGCCTCAAATGATCCAGGGAGTCTTCTCCGACAATGTTGATGATCAAGTCCAAGCAACGACAAAGTTTAGAAAATTGTTATCGAAAGAACGGAATCCTCCGATTGAGAAAGTCATCGAGTGCGGTGTTGTGGCACGATTCGTTGAATTTCTTAGGAGTCCACATACTTTAGTTCAGGTACAGTGATGACTCTTGTAACTTTCATCGGAATCTGACTAATGAAACAGTTTGAAGCTGCATGGGCCCTTACCAACATTGCATCTGGTTCTTCTCAGCAGACAAAAGTTGTCATTGAGGCTGGTGCCGTTCCAATTTTCGTTGAACTGCTCTCTTCTGACGAGGCTGATGTTCGAGAACAAGCTGTTTGGGCATTGGGCAACATTGCAGGTGACTCTGCAGAGTGCCGAGACTTCGTCCTCAACTGCAGTGCACTGCAGCCTCTTTTGCGACTTCTCAGTGACTCGAAGAAACTCAGCATGCTCCGAAACGCAACTTGGACGCTTTCAAACTTCTGTCGAGGCAAGAATCCTCAACCCGATTGGGCCACGATCGCCCCTGCTCTTCCCGTTCTCGCGAAGCTCTTATTCTCGATGGATGATGAGGTTCTGATCGATGCATGCTGGGCCATTTCATACCTCTCGGACGGCTCTAACGAAAAGATCCAAGCCGTTATTGAGGCAGCCATTCCCAGGAGACTGGTAGAATTGCTCAGACATAGCTCTACTAGTGTGCAGACACCAGCCTTACGAAGTGTAGGAAACATCGTGACTGGTGATGATGTGCAAACTCAGGTCATCATCAACTGTGGAGCCCTCGAGGCTCTTCTTCACTTGTTGTCGTCACCAAAGGACGCAATCAGGAAGGAGGCTTGTTGGACCATTTCGAACGTCACGGCTGGTAATGCTGCTCAGATCCAGACTGTCATTGATGCCAACATTATGCCTCCATTGATCCACCTACTCGGTACAGCCGATTTCAAGACCAAGAAAGAAGCGTGTTGGGCCATCTCAAATGCAACGTCTGGTGGTCTTGCAAACCCAGATCAGATAAGATATCTTGTACAACAAGGTACAATTAAGCCATTGTGTGATCTGCTGGACTGTCTCGACAACAAAATAATACAGGTAGCACTCGATGGACTCGAGAACATTCTCAAGATCGGTGACCTCGAGAAAGCACAGAATGGAGGTGTGAATCGATTTGCCCTTTACATCGAAGATGCTGGCGGCATGGAGAAGATTCATAGTTGTCAGAACAACGCAAATCAGGATATCTACCAGAAGGCATACACAATCATCGAGAAGTACTTTGGCGACAATGAAGATGAGGATGATGACATCGATCTGGCTCCACAGACGAATGCTTCTGGGACATATGCGTTTGCACAACAGCAGACACAAGGTAACCAGCAATTCAACTTCGGCAATGGTGGTATGCAAATGTAGTGTTATTGATCAATTTTCGAAAGGCTCAGGTCCATGACGACGACGAACTGCGATCGCTTCCCAGTTCGAGCAGTGGCACGAAACTTTCGCTCACTCAAGCAAAGCTTGACGTCGAGTGATTTCATTCATCCCACCATCCCAGGAACCCGCAATCACAGGAGGTACAATTGTGCTGATGTACGCCACATTCATCGTCACGGCAGATTGCCACTCTTGCTGCATATCATCTCGCAGCTGTTCTCTCGCATGGAGATGTAACACGCGATTCATCTCTGTCATTCAATTTAGCGTCTTTCCTTTTTGCTATCTGTTTCTTATTGGTTTCTCTGTTTCTCATTGCGTTCTTTCTACAAAGTAGAAATCGTTTGGTCTTCATGCTTCACGGCGAATGTCTTTCTTCCATCTGCATACTTCACAGCGTATTCCTCAGATTGAGGTTTAATAGCACCTTCATTGGCGAGCTTATCGGCCATCTCATTCCCCAAGATTCCGACATGTGCTTTGACCTTGATGAGTCTAGTCTTGCCCTTTCTCGAAGCCATGATTTCCAATCCAGCCTGAATGAGATCTCTGTTTTCGACCGGTTGTTTCTTACTATTCTTCCAGCCGTTTTTAGACCAGGCATGGTGCCAGACGGTGAAACAGTTGATGGAGTACTGCGAGTCTGTATGAATGGCGACGTCTTCTTCCTCGGGACAGCGCGTGAGAGCTTTAATGATGGCAGTAAGTTCGGCGCGTTGATTGGTCTGTTTTGGACCTGCCAGGCGGTTCGCTGAGTTTCTCACGTCACCTGGACCGAAATAGATGCCGTAGCCAGCGACTGCGCCCTCGGTTCCGTTGTTCAGGGAGGATCCGTCGGTGTAGATGGAGGTCATGGTGGAGATGTCTGCGGTTGAAAAGTCGCTCGAGTTGAGGTCGATGTCCAACTTGGCTTGTTTCGAGGGTCGTCTGGTTGTGGCGGAGTAGCGTCTCTTCAGCAACAATGGCGGCTTCGGCAACGGACTCGACGTCGGGATCGTGGTCACATCTGTCGTCTTTGTCGTCGGAACCGGGGCAAGGTTGGAGGCATGTGTCGAGATGAACTGTTGAGCTTCCGACCGAGTCGGGAAACTCTTGAATTTGGCATTCCGATGGCCGTCGACTTGAGACTTGCAGAGTTCCCAAGTCTCGTAGATGCCGGGAACTCTGCCATTCGCTACTGCATAGTACTTTGGCTTCGGCATGACGGATGAATCGAAAATGATGCCGAGCCGACAGGGAATCGGAGACCGTCAGAGCATCGAGAGGTCATGGGAATACCCTTTGACATTCTTGAAAAAGGATAACATCAGCTTTTTGCTTGAAACCTTCCTCAGATTCAACCTTCCAACGTTGGAGGACAAAGATGACTTGTTTTGGAATCGGATGCACTTAAAAATAATGGGTCGAAAATAGGTTGTGGGGTTCGTGATGGCAGGATACCGCCACGTGGGACTATATGTTTTTTGGTTTGAAAAAAACGCATCGCTTTCACGGTAAAGACTTTCTAAGGAGGACGGCTTTCAGAGGACATGAGCGTAGAATCTTTATGGAATAATCTAAATTCAATTTGAAATGTCGTGAGAGTCGACGGATTTTCGAGAGTTGCCTCCGAGCGTACTGTTGTCATCCATGATGCTCTGTTTATCTACAAGCTTGGGATCTCTCAGACAGAGCGCAAATCCAATGATAGGCACGACGATGCAGATACCCACAATGCAGAGTAGCTTCTGTACGTGCTTGTAGGATTCCGTGATGGCGTCTCGGATGGGTGAGCCTTGTGCGTATTCGAGGGCGACGGAGAGACCGCTTCCGTAGACTAGGGCAGGGAGGGAAGCATTGTTGGAGACTGCACCGATATTCTTACTGAGCTGTCCGGGGAGGACGTTTGTGTAGACTGCGCCAGAGACGGACGATCCAAATCCACTGCCGACGTAGAATAGTGCGAGGTAGAGGCCGGTGACGATGGCAAGATGCTCATGCTTTGCTGCAGCCTGAATGGCCACCAGGGTCGGGTAGGTGAAGAATCCCGCACCGAAGCCCAGAAGGACCTGGGCACCGATGACTCCGGCCACAGTACCGTTGCCAGCGCCTCGGAAGTAGATGAGCATACCGAAAGCAGGGAGCCACATGACTGTGCCAAAGACGATGAATGGCTTGATTCGTTGAATCCTCGGGTGTGCAATGACCAGACCGGTGATGGTGCCGGTGAGTGTCGAGACAAAGGTGTATAGATTGGTGATGCGAGTGGCGGAGGTGATTGATTGGTAGTAGGCGATCTGTAGGATGGTGTAGAGGTAGTCTCCCTGCATGTACCACGCAAAGTCAAACAGAAGGGCGACTCCGAGAGCAGCCCAGATGCCACGATCCTTGAGCAACCTGAAGGGAACGACAGGATGTTTTGTGTATAATTCCCAAATGACAAAGATTGGAATCGTGACGAACCCAACGACGAGTGGTGCAATGATGTGAGCCTGTCTCCAAGAGCTCGTCGTGGCAAAGCCTCCCGCCAACGTCAAGGGGACGAGAATCAAGGCGAATACGGCAATGAGTAAGATGACACCAATCACATCCAGCAACCAGAAAGTCTCAACGACGATTTGGAGAAATGAGAGACCTTCGAACGGTGAAGCAATGCCGGCCAAAACTCCACGCTTCTTCGCTCGATATCCGCCATACCAGAGGTTGACGACGAGAGGGATCGCAATGATGGGCAGAATAAGAGCCCACATGCCGATGCCCCATTTCCAAGTGGTGACGCCAAGGACCGACCCAGTGACATTTCCAGAGATCCAGACATTGATGATGTACGGCATGAGGGGCACAAAGGTGCCGAGAAGACGGTATCTCAGAGTCACCATGTCTCCAATGAGGATGGTGTTGAGAATCAAGATACCGGAGAATCCTACTTGATAGAGGATCACCCCACCAGCAAACACCTTGATGTCATTGGACACGGCTTCGACGATGGTTCCCAAGACGTAGAAGAAGATTGAGACCAAAATGAGTTCGAACCGTCCAAAAACGTCTGCCAGTTTGGCAAAAGTCGGCTGTGCGGCAGCTCCGATGACGGCACGCAAGACGTTGACGGTCGAGAGGAGTGCAAGATTTTCGAAAGAGTTGGTAGCGTATGATTGGTAAGTATATCTGATGGTTCCATCGAGATCGTAGCCGTATGCCATGAGGAAGATGGAAGCCAGGAGCAAGATGACCATTGTGTTGGTATATGAACTTGCGAGGGCCTCGACCCGCTTGACACCCGGAGACTTGTCATCCAAGAGCTTGTGCTGATCGTTCACCATATGTGACTCCCGGACGTTTGCTGAATGATGGAAGCCCTTGTCGTTCTGTGGACTGCGCTCCATGGTCTATGAAAGCCGTCTTTCCGTCCTCGAGCAAATAAGTCGAGATTGGCAAATGTCGAAATTGAAAAGGACACAGAATATCCTGAAGTCTGTTCTAATATGTAAGAGCTGCAAGTCTGGGGGATGGGAAGTCCGAGAGGCGAAGCGAAGCGAAGCAGATTATATATACATCAACCAAAGGGAAAAATTGAGTTTCGACCGACACACCAAGTCTGGGAAAGACGAGGGCACATCGCCCGACCGCTCTTTTCATCTCCCTTCCCGGTCCGGCAGTTCTTTTTCCAATCTGATTAAGCCACAGAGGACGCCCCCTTTCAAAGTTCATTCTGCACGTCTCACACGACAGTCTCTCTGACTCGTCGCTTTCTGATGCAGAATCACAGACTCTGGACGGACGGCATCAGTGCTGGAGAGAAACTTCAAGTATCTTACTCCTTCCAAGGCTTGCAATGAGCGATCTGGTTGATATGCAAATATGATACGATGCAAGCGACAAACGGAGGCTCAGCGGAAGCCAGTGGCTGGCGCCAGAATCAGATAAATTTCGTGCAACTGCGCAATCTGATTGGCGCTCTTTGCTCAATCGATTGGCGACACAATGGTTCCTCTCAGCGGAGGAAAAGCAAGATGGGTTTCCCCTGGTTAAGATCGACACTTTTCATGAGTATATGAAGTGAACCATTTGTTCAGAATGAGGCTAGGAGAATACTGCATATTCTACAACAGTTTGGCGAAATGCTTCTCGCTCACCAACAAATTGAAGTGCAAAATTTAAGACTAATTAGCTCCGAGCAGAAGTGTCAAGCAAGCACTGCCGATCGTAGCCTGGTGGCACGCAACTTGGACAGCTTGAGGCAAAGAGCACGAGACAGGATGCTGCACAGTTCATCCGCACTTCAACGGCACACATCCTCTGATTGATTCGCTGAATGACATTAATGAATATGCTCGAGTAGAATTGGCACAATAACAAAATAATGCAGGAAAGGCTCCTTGGAACAAGCACAGTCTCTCGATATGAAGTATGATCCAGTTTACTTTGCCTCTTTGGTGGCACCGAGAGGAGTCGTGTCGACGGCAGATGCCTCAGCCACAACCTTGACCGATGGTTCAGGATCTGATACACCAATGTTGGCAGGAGTACCTAGATCTTCACCCTTCGCAACCTGGGCGCACGACTCGGAGACTACAGCGGCCACCTTTGTACTTGGTGGCAGGTTCCGCGACTTGTCCTTCTTCGAGGACGAAAAGAATCCGCTGTAGAAGCTTCCGAGGCCGGCAGATTTAGGGCTCCTTGGAGCCTTAGGAGATTCTGAAGTGGCTGATCTTGCGACATCTTGGTCCACGGCAGCATTGACAGGCTCACTCCCTCTGGTTTTGGGTTGTGTCATTTCAGCAACGCTTGAAGCAACTGGTTCCGTAACGACAGCCGCGGTCGGTGAAGAAGCCGTCTGGAAAGATTCATGCGATTCTGGCGCAGTGCCGTGGTGGACCAACACTGGCGGGAGGCTCTCTGCGTCACCAGTCACTTTTCTGAGGTGTTCCTTGTCTTCCACACTCAATTCCTTTCGTGGGACAGAATAGCCTCGACCGATTGGTGATTTCGATTCCCCTGATTCATTCCCACTATTGACGATTGGTTGAGAAGTCAAGCTCACCACTCTGCCTTTTTCAGTCAACGTGGTTCCCTTGTGTCGTGGTGCCTCGTCCACCAACTCTACCGGTGTTCTGAGAATACTCGTCGTCGTCGTCGTCGTCTTCTGAGTCGTGACGGTCCCATTGCCAACTTGGTTTCCTGTTTGTGGCTCTGTCGCCGGTCCTGTCCCGCTTGATCTCATGCTCTCTACCTTGTTCCTGTATCTCTGCTTTGCCTTTTCGATCCTCGCTTCCGCGACATGAGACTCGTGGAAACCACCGGCATCGAGCCAAATGTAGACAGCATACAGCACTCCGGGAATCCAACCGAGTAGACAGAGTCCACATCCAATGACAATCTCCGGACCACATCCCTTCAACAGATGAATTCCCAGTGGAGGAAGGAAGATTGTCGTGAGCAAGATGATGACTGAAGTTGGCTCATGACTGGAGGTTAGCATCAGAATTGTTCAAGCTCTAGAATGATGGTCGGACCAGATGGACAGTCAGAAGCGTCTACGTGCCTAATAAGGCAAAATTGATTTGTGAAACAATGAGCTGTCATATGAAACCTGGGTTTCATTTAGAGCCTCCCTGAACAAAGAAATTTGGTATCAGGTAGGGAAGAGAAAAGGTCCGTGCACAAATTTGTCAAGGGAGAGGCAATCAATTCATTACCTACTTGCCACAAAGGCCGACATCTGCTCCATCGGGGATGGTGGGCTCCTTGATGTGCTTTCGCAATTCTTTCTTCTCGGTCGTACTGCTGTTGAGCCTCTCGTCTCGTCCTTGAATGATGTCTGCATCTAGATCGCCATCCTTCTGGAATGACATCATCAGTTGAGGTAGTCCAAGCGGTAAGTCATCGCCTCTGTCGACTTGCCAGAAGTGAAACGTCCTGTGCAGCCATTTAGTTCTTCTGACCAGAGCAGGATAAGCAGATACGCCTTACTTTCCCATCCAATTCACAATCTCCTCCATTTCTTTGGTTTCGGCAGCCTCCCATACTGGTCGTGGCATCGTACTCGGTTTCGGCATCTGTAGCATACCAGATTTTACCTCGTATGTGTGCGAATGCCAGAGCTTCTTCTCCTCCATCGGTAGTTTTGCGAAGCGCTCGACCGGTATCATGTATTCCACTCCTATCAATTTCGCATCAGAACCTGTAGAGTCATAGATAAGACATTGTCTCAGATCCTTTGATTGGTGTGAACAGTAGTGATTCGCTTCTACCGATCTGCTACGGTCGTGGTCGTAACTATGGAAAGCATTCAGGAATGCGCATATTTGCTTCGTTGGAGTAAAATCCTGGGTTGCGCCAGCGACCGTTTCTAAGACTGATTCCTTGATGTTCGACATCTTCAGTGACAATGGCTCTTTCGCTACTCCAGGACAATGAAGTGTATTGAATGAATGGTATTCTGCAAACCCTTTCTAGGATTTGCACGCCAATGATGCGACTAGACGTGGCTTGCCATTGTGGAGCCTGTATTTGAATTTCATCAATGACGTTTGCAATCTCTGCTTGTCAACGATTTAGGCATCGAACTCTCAGATACTAATGACAGAAGCCTGTTCATCGCACAAACACATAGTACCACAGAAGTAAGGTTATGAGGAAACCTACCGCGATCGGTACCTTGAGCGACTGCATAATCATCCAAATCGTACCTGGAACATTGACACTGGCGATCATTTCCTCGTTCCGGAGGAAGATGACTTTGGCTTCAGAAACAATCTTGTCCTGTTCTTCTTGACTGAGATAGTCGCGGCATACAGCATCAAAGCGAGTGCGATGTGTGCTTTTTAGTCTGATCGTATCGTCAGTCTCGAATGTGAAAATGTTCGTTCCCCGTTCAATCACTTCCTGATGTGAAAGACCAGCTTTGCTAGGGTAAAATCCGGATCTCTTGATTATCTTAGATTTGATGATCTGGCCTCCGGCGAATAGACCGAGATACATGACAGACAAATAAGCCATCAGGCGAATTGGGTCTTCCTTGGAGATTTGCTTGATATGAGCCATGTAGTCCTCAGCAGCTCTGGAAGAACAAGTCCTGAGGATTTCTTTGTCGCCATCGTAATAGAACATGAGATCTTGCCGTATCTTGTTCGTCCTCGAGAGTATCGGATCGTGTACAGCCTCGAAAACCTGATGCAGATGCTTATCCGTCGATCCTCGCCATGCTTGTACCTCTTCCTCAAATGCCAAGAAGAGCCAGTAGAACGTTCGGACGTACTCGCGCCATGTATCTGCTGACCGGAGAGCCATGATCATTTTTAGCGAAGCTAATTTATTGTTGCGCTCATGCAAGACCCTAGTCTCCACCGCGATGCGATCGTTGATGGAGTTCTCCACATCATAAGTCTTCGACATGCCACTGGACAGAGGACAAGTTGCTGAGTCGACAAAGTCGGGAGGCTAAGTAATGAGATAATCTAAACGGTGAATTTCAGTATATGGCGAAGGAGTCTCCGTGGATGGAGATCAGAAGCCCTGAATTATTATGTTGAGGGTTTAGTCCCCAGAATGCGCCGGCATTGAAAAAGATTCTCCTGCAGAGACTCCTTCTTACCACCAGTGTCTCTTTGCCATGCTCTCTAGTCCCAAATGCCATGAGACAGGATGAGCCGGACTTGTTCTCACATGAGATACTCGTGAGTCTAGAAGGTTATTCGGCTCTTGAGTTCGAAGGTATTGCTACAAATGATATCTTTGAAATTAGAGCTTCGAGACATGAATTGTTTGATTTCGTGCCTGCCTGCTGCAACTTATGGAAAAATTAAGAGCAATCGCTAAACCAGTGATGCATATATATGTTATGAATACTCAATTTCTTCAAACCTTTCCAATGGAGTGCCCGACTAAAACTTTCTGACCTTCTTCTATGGTGAACTTGAACTCATTCGGTGCTTCGAATACCAATACAATTGTGCTGCCAAGACTGAAGCCGCCTATCTCCTCTCCAGCTTTCAAAGGATGCCCTCCAAGAACGCGACTAGAATTCCTATATGTAGCCTCAACGAAACCATGTTCTGGTTTGTCTCGATTCAAGGTATTTGTCTTCAAGTCTTTGTCGAACGCGATCTTGATACTCCCCACATTCGTCGCACCGACAGGCGTCATTGACATGAAACCGTAGCGGTAGCGCCCGAAGAGGACTACTCTCTCGTTGAGAACGAATAGATTTGCTAATCTCTTAGCAACATAAGGAGATACGCTGAACAGTTCCCCAGCAAAATGTCGCCTCTTCTCAACTACCCAATTGGTAGGCGAATGGAAGCGGTGGTAGTCACCCGGAGCAAGATAGACCACGGCAAAGAATAGACTGTGTCCTGCTTTGAGTTCTCTTCCATTGCTCTCTTGGACGGCGACCTGTGTTGCTAATTGTGCGACATCTAGTGCTTTCTTAGCAGGCTCCTCCGTGCTGATACTGGCATCTTTTCCCGATGATTCCGTATCTTGGCCGGTCGGACCACTCTTGCTGCCCAACAGATCATCCAAGGAATAATTGATTCCGTTGATATCAGCAAAATCCTCCTCTTGTTTGACTCTGGCTTGATCCAATTTGCTTTCAAACGTAATGGAATGAGAATCTCCCGTGTTCTCTCCTCCTAATAGCGCATCAAGCGAATATGATAGACCTTTGACTTGCTCCACCCTGCGACCTTCGATTCGTCCAAAATGTAAAACTTTACCATCTGCCGGTGACACAATTGCAGCCTCATTGTCAATCGGTCTGATTCCATCCTCCAACTCGCGATAGAAGAACTCGGCCAGGTTGCGGTATTTAGTGAGATCCTTTTCCTTCATCTCTTCCAAGTTGCACCCGAAAATCCAAGAATACAATTTGTAGCCTGGGATTCTCATGAAGACAGGCAATTCGATCTCGTTGAATCTGCCCCACAAACGTGATACACTTCGCAAAGGTAATGTCTCTAAAACATAGACCTGCCAAGGCCCTGTTGGGCGGATCTTTTCCTGTCCAGGTTGCTCGACTGCATAATGATCCTGTATCTTCTTCTTGTACCATACCGCACCAACGACTGCGATACCAAGTCCGACGGGTATCGGCTTCCAGATTGAATTATTCTTTTCAGATTGTTTATTCGAGCCTGTGGTCGAATATGGAGCTTTTGAGACCTTCGAGACTTGTAGACGAGACTTCAATAGCCTGGGAAACAGACGAGAACGATGCATGCCTTGAGTCTGCGGAGACTGTTCTGAGCGGTAAGCTTCAGAATCCGCTACTTTAGATAATCAGCAGATCTCAGTCGACGCTTATAACGATCAATGCTCCTCAGGAAGATCTGCTTCTTTCTATAGCTTCTAGTTGAGAGTTCTGTCTGATGTCTCTGGTAGACAATGAATCGGGGCGTCATCTGGGCCAATCTGATTCAGTGCGCAAAGTTGGGTGTGTGATGAAACAGGGAAGACGGGATCTCCGTTCCCCAGCTATGCGAGTGCGCATTCTACTTTGCTCATATTTGTCGTCATGATAACTGGCAGGTGTGCATAATATCCAAAGGTGCACTCTGCAAGGCGCAATGTTGGAGACGATCTATATCACACGGCATGGTTTCCGGATGAATTGGTCCAACACAAAGGCCACACCGTCACCAACAGGAATAGATGCAGACCCAGCTCTGGCTTCTCACGGCGTCGATCAAGCAAGAGAATTGGCGGCCCATCTTCAGACAGTTGTACCGAAAATTCAACGCATCTACTCGAGCCCTTTCTACAGGTGTTTACAGACCATAGACGAGACTGCAAAGGTGCTCAATCTTCCTATACATGTCGATAATGGCATTGGAGAGTGGTATGGCATTACGAGGGCAGATCATCCATCGCCGGCTTCAGTACAGGTGCTGCAACAATTTTTTCCCCGTGTAGAGAAGTCATACACGCCTTCTCTGATACCTTCGACCAAGGGCGAAACAATGGTGGACATTCACGACAGGGTCCAACGTGCAGTCTCCACGATCATCGAGGATGCAGAGCAACATGGCTGTCAGGCCATCATACTTTGTACACATGCGGCTACGAATGTATGCATCACTTTTTTTTGACACTACGGTTTTACTGACCGGGTAGATTGCTCTTGGCAGAGCCTTGACTGGCGATCCTGACAGAACAGTCAACACTGGCACATGCTCACTGTCAAAATACACAAGGAAAGAAGATGACACCAGATGGGCCTGCGAGCTGAATGGAGATTGCTCATTCCTTCGAGAAGGAGAGGAAGTATGTCCCATAGATCTTCGCGACAGCCTAGCAAGACTAACCTGAGTAGAGAAATTGGTGGTTCGATGGAGACATTCCCATCTATGAGAATGAACCAAAGAAGAGTAGCCCTTCTCAAAGAGTCCTTCCGAATACTGGGAAATTATGATCTGACGTACGCTCCACAAAGTCATACGGTAAAGACTGCTCAGATGCATTTGAGAGGGACAGTGCAACGTTGCTAGCTTTTCAACGGCGCCGCAGCTTAATGGTCTTGGCCTCCTAGAAGCTTCAAAGATGCCTTGTAACTCTGCGAAGCTGCCACGAGAGCCTGGTGCAGTCCAAGCAGCATAACTAGCGCATGCCGAATTGTGTCAATTAACTGCCGAAGACAGAAAATCCCGGGTCTGCCGCCACAAAAGTGGGAATTCCTCCGAAGCGTCGTCATCGCGGGGCTGCCTGAGGAGAATATCGTAAACTTTCTTTCGTATCAATTCCAGTCAACAGATTAAAGCACTTGAACTTGATTCCACACTGTACAACAGAATAAAAAAGTGAATTTAAGTATGCCTATGATGATGTCGTCGATGAAAGCTCTAAGAACTGTGGAGGACAAGAAGGCAGCTGTTGTGGATTTTGAGATACCAGCACCGACAGAATCTCAGATCCTGGTGGAAGTGGAGGCCGTGGGTCAGAGTATGTCGTGCATTTTCACGTTCTCGTGAATGTTGGACTGACAAAGTTAGATCCAACTGATTGGAAACGTATGCATTTTGTAGGCGGCATCCGAGGGTGCTCATCAGATCCTCCCTCTCGATTCCGTCATTTTATCGAAACAGGAAAAGCTGACCTTGTATTCTAGACGTGGCATATATAACCTCAAAAGACTGTGGAGTCGGATGTGATTATGCCGGCACGGTGGTGTATGATGCTCATGGCTATAAAAAGGGAGACCGAATCGGTGGATTCGTGCACGGCGGAGCGTACCGTGACGCTGGTGCTTTTGCCGAATTCCTGGTGACCGATCCAGCCCAGACCTTCAGGATCCCAGAGTCGGTGAGTTTCGAAGAAGCCGCGGCGTTTCCGATTCCCTACATGACGGCAGCACTGGCGCTCTACCAGAGTCTCAAACTGTCTGGTCCCTTGGAGGGCAAAAAGTCGGACGACTTTGTCTTCATCTACGGTGGCTCTTCTGCCGTCGGCATTCAGGCCATTCAGCTCGCCGCTCTGTCGGGCTACCGAGTCATCACTGCTGCCTCCCCCAAGAATTTCAAGTTGCTCGAGAGCTTCGGGGCGGAAAAGTGTTTCGATTACAAGGACGCAGCAGAGATGGCCAGTCAGATTAGAGACTATACCGCCTCAGCTTGCAGGTACGCACTCGATACAATCTCGGAGGCTGCCACCGTCAAGGCTACCTCTGAATCTCTCGCTTCTGGCGCCAAGTTGATCCTCCTGCTGCCGATCGACAAGCAACCTCGAGAGGACGTCGAGATTGTGAATGTACTCGCCTATACCTGTCTGGGCAAGGCAATCTCCTACGGCCCGTTCAATCTCCCTGCCGTTCCGGAGAATTACGAGTTCAGCAAGACCTGGTGGTCGGTGCTCACCAAGTTGCTCGAGGCTGGGAAGTTGAAGGAGGTTCCGTTGAAGAAGTTGAACGGTGGGTTGCATGGCATCCTCGATGGATTCAAGTACATGCAAGAAGGAAAAGTCAGTGCTCAGAAATTGGTCTACAAAATCAAGGAAGGCAAACAGTAGTAGACGATGGTTTAGAGCAGTCAAAAGACGATTTAGAAATCCCATCATGTTATTAAAAGTCTGATGCTCAAAGGAAAAGGCATATCTCTAAATGACTGGCAGATCTAGTGCCTTTTGCTGTCCATCTTTGTCGTGGCATCAGAGTCACTCTCCGCGTTCCAGTCGTCTCCCTCATCGAAAGGATCATCGCCCACGGCAAAGAGTCCCTCGTTCTCTGCTGCGCTCGAAGATTGGCCAGTCTCTTGCCTAGTCGCAGTCGGTCTCGAGGGACTTGCCGAGCGTGTCGTCTTTGGCCGCCCAACGTTGGCAGCTTGCGACATTGGAGTTCTCGACTTTTGCGTCGTATTTTTGGTTGCTTCCGAGTCACCAGTTTGTTCCGTATCGGAACCATCTTCGGAAATGTTGAGATCCAGTTCGAAATCATCCTGCCTGACTTCTTCGCTCATGGCGAAGCGGCGGTTATCTGCCGTCGGTCGCCACAAGAAGACGATTGTGCCAAAGACTGTGAGGTAGAGGGTGTTGAGCCAACCATCGAGGACGAAACGATCTTTCCAGTGCTCTGGCAAAAAGTCAGGCGAACGGTTTGCCAATGTGAGAGTGTTGAGCAGAATGAATAGGATCATGACTGTAATGGACCAAATGACGACAGCCCAGAGACGCCGATACATTTGCACTTTTTGTGTCTGCATGCGTTGCTCGAGTTCCTTGATTGTGGCCTGCAAGGAGTTGAGTGTCCAGAGATAGAGGACGGTCATCGTGCCGGAGAGCGGCAGGATCACGAGCAGCACCCAAGGAGATGCAGTCTCTGCCGAGATTGCCATACTCGTGATGGAATAGATGACGCCAAAGACAAAATGCGCAATGGCCAAGATTCGAGCCCTGATCATGGCCGGTCCCAGACTCGGCCGCACGACCGAGTAGCCCATGCTCACTATCAGGATCATGAAGAATGAGAAAGAGTTTCGAAAGGCGTTGAGCAGAGCTACGATGACCATGTAGACCGTACTGCCCAAATTGTAGCCGTGCAGATTGACGTAGTCGTAGTATCCCCAGATGACAATCATCTCTGCAGATAGGAAGGCTATCAAGACTGTGATATAGTTCTGCACGGGCAGAATCTCAGTCTTGTGTTGCACATATTGGAATGTCCAGAGAGCGCCAATCACGACATAGACGATGGCGAGCGTGCCATAGAAAGGCAAGTTGAAGTACTCTGCGGCTGGCAATTCTCCATAACTATTCCGAAACTCAACCACGCCCTTGTATGAGTTTGTGTCTGTCGACAAGGTGGAGATGCAGTAATAAGAAGTTCGCTTGACATCGTAATGCAGCGATATAGGGGCCATCAAATCAATCGAGCGTGTCAGCACGGACAATTTCGTGTTATTACGTGCTGCCGGATCGATCAGGAATTGTCCTCTGTCTTCCTCTACACACAAATTGCGTGACAGTGCACTGTCGTCGCAGATGAGCTCCTTTTCATCACTGCCTTCGATAGGGACGCCGATGCGATATATATCTTTGTATTCATAGATGATCACTGACACATTCGCAGGTGAGTCTTGTTTCTGTAGAACCACTTCGATGAAGGGATTGACATTGCCACCGACGGAGGCACGCGAGAACATGCCAGAGCATTGCTGTGGATTCTTTGCATTTATGGCAAGCTCGTTCGCAGAGATGGTCGCAACGAGACCGCTGATCGCTATAGGTAGCCAAGCAAACAGCATGAACCAGGGATTCACCAGTAGCAACGTGGCTCAGCCCGCAGAGTCTCAAGAAGAATGCCGACCGAGATCTGCTTGTGTTGTACCTGCAGAGCGTCCTCTAGTCTATACTGTTCAGCGACATCCTTCATGGCCAACCCATCCATTCCGCGCTCAATGACGCTTAAATGAGCTCCATGAGACATGCCACGGACCGCCGTGCGATTCAAACGAGATTTCCCCCATTCATGACCCCACATTGGTGATGCCTCTGTCGAGCGCTTCCAAGCACCCCTCTGGCTCTTCTCCTGCGACTGCTTGCAACCGTGAAAGAGCCTGCTACGGACGCGACAAGGACGAGATGTCGCTCGAGAGACACCTCATCAAGGCGACCCGGCTTTCGCCAAATTCCGCCTACCCTCTCTTGCACTATCGTGGGGCATTCAAGAATCCTACCCCAGCTCAAGTCGAAGAGCACTTCACTCAGAATGGCTGGACTCCAGCCTGGAGATTTCCCATGTACAAACAAGCGTAAGCCAGTGAATTATATGATGACACCGTATGCTTATTGACAGGCATTATCACAGTGAGATGAGCAATTGATTGGCACTAACCACGGGACTAATGCAGTAGGTACAACACACGAGGCTCTAGGGATCTACTCCGGATCTGCGAAGCTGAGGTTTGGCCAGTCGGATGAGGAAAAAGACGGTGGCATTTTTGTCGATGTCCAAAAGGGAGATGTGCTCGTCCTGCCTGCAGGGATGTTGCACAGAGCAGTGACGAGCCATGACGATTTCTCAATGGTCGGAGCATACCCTCGCGATTCCGAGCAATGGGACATGCAATATGGCAAGACAGAGAGCGAGTGCAAAAGTATGAAAAGCAAGATCGAGAGACTTCCTAGACCTCAAAAAGATCCGTACTCGGGAGGAACCATTTGGGAATAGCTGTTTACTGACGTACAAAACAAGAACTTCTGGGCGACCCACATGGTAAATGAAGATAGATAGTGTTTTCGCCAAAGTTGTCTTGTGGCACTTGCAGAAAATGTATATATATTCTGTCCCAGCCTGCGAGCAGAGACAACTCAAAATCATTTTTGTCATTTGTTGGAAAGTTTTTGAAGTCCCGAAAGTGGGCCGGGCAAGCGCCCACCAATCGGCTGCCTGCCATATTCTCCCCCGCCGCGGGACTTTCTACATCTAAGCGCGCAAGGGTGCGAATCCTTGGACCAACAGTCGTGTATAATCCTCCTGGTTCGCACACCGTGCCGAGTGTTGTTAAAATCACATTGAAGAGCGGCTTACGGCTCATTCATGTTGAGGTCTTTCCGAGGGTCGATGTTGAGAGGGGCGAGTGCGAAAATCAGGCAAGGCTTTCGACCATTCGCAACAGCCATTCCGAATACTGTGTCATATATCGCAAATGAGCCTGATGAACCCAAAATGCTGACCAGAGTTCCTGGTCCAGCAGCTACTCGAGCTAAACACGAGATGGGTCTTCTCCAGGACACGAGAGCTGTAAATATGATGGTTGATTATGACAAGTCACTGGGCAATTATATGGTCGATGCTGATGGAAATGTCTTGTTGGACGTCTATGCTCAGATCGCTTCCATTGCTATCGGTTATAACAATCCCGTGCTTCTCGAGGCTGCGAGGACGCCAGAGTTTGCAAAGGCTCTCATGAATCGTCCAGCACTCGGCAATTTTCCAAGCAAAGATTGGGCTCACATCTTGAAAGATGGGCTTCTATCTGCATGTCCTCCAGGACAAACGAAAGTCTTCACGGCAATGTGCGGATCATGTGCAAACGAGACTGCCTACAAAGCTGCCTTTATGCATTATCAAGCACGTAAGAGGGGACAGGAGTCTGAATTTTCCACTGAAGAGCTGCAATCTTGTGTCAACAACTCCTCGCCCGGCTCCCCTGATCTCGCCATCTTGTCCTTCAAGACTGGCTTCCATGGCAGGCTCTTTGGGTCACTCACAACCACAAGATCAAAGGCCATTCATAAGATTGATATACCAGCCTTCGATTGGCCACAAGCAGACTTTCCTCACCTGAAATATCCTCTCGAGGACAACATTGCAGCCAACAAGGCTGAGGAGGAGAGATGTCTGCACAGTGTTGAGGAGTCTATCAAGAATCATCATGCTCCCATAGTAGCTGCCATTGTTGAACCCATACAAAGTGAAGGTGGAGATAATCATGCCTCGAACGAGTTCTTTCAAAAGTTGCAAGCCATTCTAAAGAAGCATGAGATACTCTTCATTGTGGATGAGGTACAGACCGGTGTTGGTGCGACCGGCAAATTTTGGGCGCATGAGCATTGGAATCTGTCAAGTCCGCCAGATATGGTGACATTCTCCAAGAAATTCCAAGCTGCCGGCTGGTATTTTCACGATGAAAGTCTGATTCCCAACTTGCCATAGTAAGTTTCCTGCCCAAAAAAGGGATGTCAAAGAGCTGAATTTTATAGTCGCCAATTCAATACTTGGATGGGTGATCCAGTTCGAACTCTGCAGGCAAAAGTCCTGGTGCAGGAGATCAGGAAGCACAATCTCGTAGAAAACACGGCGGCAACTGGATCTTATCTATACTCGAAGCTCGAAGCTCTGCAGGAAAAATTCCCAAAGCATCTCCAGGCACTCCGAGGAAAGGACAAAGGGACTTTCATTGCCTGGGACTTGCCTTCCGGTGCACATCGAGACGCATTCTTGATGGCCATCAAGCAGAAAGGCATCCTCATGGGAGGTTCAGGCACTGCAGCCGTCAGATTACGCCCGACTTTGACGTTCCAACAAAAGCACGCGGATATTCTCGTGTCGACGATTGAGGCTACGATGGGCGAATTACCTTTGGATTAATTTCTACCGATATTCGAAAAGTCTCTGAACCCGCGCTTCTTCTTGCCCTTGTCCTTCTGCTTGGGCCCATTGATGCGATCGATCTCACGTCGTGAGATGGTCAGCTTTCCATTCTTGTATTTACCGACATTGAGCTCGTGCAAGTGGTCAGTATTCCGCTTCTTCTGCGCAGGAGCGGCTTTGCGAGCAGTTATGATTCCATTATCTCGATTGTATTTATCCGTTGCAACCTCCCTCTTTGTCGCTGCTGCCTCGATTCCCTTTCTCATGCCAATTGGCATTCTTCTCTGTTTCTGCTTCGTGGCCCCATTCGAGATCAGTTGAGCAGCTGTGGCCTTGTGTCTGACTTTGCCCTCAGTCTCGAGAGAGTCGCCTCCTTGACCATGGAGCAGGTGTGATTCTCGCAACAGTTTTTGCAATTCCCGATCTTTCTTGAGATCATCTGCAGTATCCCCCTCATCTTCACTCTCATCCCCTGTTTTGGCTGCTTTGCGTACGGTCGCTTCACCCGTCCTTGGTACTTTGCCAGACATGAAGGACTTGTAGCCCTGCACGGCACCCACTCGCGGAGCTACCACGGTACTTTCATCGAATGAAATAACCTCTACTAGACTGTCTTGTGCTGACCCAAGTCCCAATGAGTGCTCATCATCACTAGGGAAGGCTGTGAATGATTGACTGGAATCGCTCCGCTGATCATCATGCAATGAATGTGCATCTGAATAGTCGCTTGTAGTACCACTATGCTCCTGTGACCTCTCTCCATCGTTTTTATTGATTCTGCGCCGCTTTGATGGTCTACTGACTTCGGATCCTTGCTTTTTCGCATACAGTCTTTGTAGCTCTGCAACAGCTTCCGGATCCATCAATCACAGGACGAATGCTACAATCAGGACTTCGCGTGATTTACTGGCTGTGAGCACAAGTCGAAGTATGAATTGACAGTTCTTCCAAGTGCAGAATTGTCTGTGAATTCCATCTTTCTTTGTAGAATAAATTTCCTGGCAGCGCCGGTTATGCTATTGTGGCTTGAAACAAGGCCACGCGCTCGTAAAGCTCGGCAGAGATGATTCAATGCACTTTTTATGAGCTAAATGTGTCTCCGTGCGAGGATCACTTCTTTAGCACGCACTCGGTCGGCAAGACAGCAAAGAATCAGCTTGAATCTCGATTCGATCTGGGGAGGAGGAACGACAAGAAGAAGAGGAAGAAGTAAAAGACGCGAGCTTGGGCGACCCGTGGAATAGCTGTGTCTTCCGATTCGCATGTCTACTCATGGGACATCAGCTTTCTACTCGTTGACACTGGTACCACCCTCTGCACCAGTATGTAGTCCCATTGTTGGCCAGTTTTCTGGCGTGAAACAACAAGAAATGATTGTTGCGACAGCAAATGCTCTGACGATATACAAAATCGATGTCAATCATGGCAAGCTCATCAAGATCCTCTCGCATGAAATGTTTGGAATCTTGCGCTCAATGGCCTCATTTCGTCTCACCGGCTCGACCAAGGATTATGTTCTCCTCGGATCAGATTCGGGCAAAATAACTGTTCTCGAGTACAAACCCGAACTCAACTGTTTTGCCAAAATCCACCAAGAAACATTTGGTAAATCAGGAGTACGAAGAGTCGTTCCGGGAGAGTTCATGGCTGTGGACCCCAAGGGTAGGACTGTCATGCTGGCAGCGGTAGAGAAGAACAAGCTTGTCTATGTTCTTAATCGTGATTCCGCCGCCAATATTACAATCAGTTCTCCTCTTGAAGCTCTTTCTCCAGGGTCTCTGCTCTTTCACCTGGTCGGACTCGACGTCGGCTATGACAATCCCGTCTTTGCTTCAATCGAGGTCAATTACTCTGATGCAGATCACGATGCGTCTGATCAGGCATATCAAGAGGTACAGAAGACACTAACTTACTACGAATTGGATCTGGGTCTCAATCATGTCGTACGTGAATGGACGGAGCTTATCGATCGTCATGCAAACATGCTTATTGCTGTGCCAGGAGGCTATGACGGTCCCAGTGGTGTTCTCGTCTGTTCGCCAGACGCCATCGTCTATAAACACAAAGGGCGACGAAGTCACAGATTACCAATCCCTCGCCGGCGTGGAGCGCATGAAGATCCCAAACACGAGCGTACTATCGTTGCCAGTGTCACACACCGTCTGAGAGGCGGTTTCTTCCTCTTGGTGCAAACATCTGATGGTGATTTGTTCAAGATTACCATAGAACATTCGGAAGGTGAAGTAATCTCACTGATGATCAAATATTTTGACACTGTTCCTGTCGGCATGGGTCTCACCATCTTCAAGTCTGGTTATCTGTTTGTCTCTAGTGAGTTTGGCAATCCGAGCTTGTATCAATTCGAGAAGCTTGGCGAGGATGACGATGAGCGCGAATTTCACAGCGTCGAGCATGAGATATCAGACGTTAAACACAACACAAAACCTGTCTACTTTCGGCCCCGGCCTCTCACGAATCTGGTACTCGTTGACGAGTTGGACACCATGAACCCCTTGGTCGATGCCAAGGTCATGAACCTGACTGCTGAAGATGCGCCCCAAATATATGCTGCTTGTGGTCGAGGACCAAAATCTCGGATGAAGACCATTCGTCATGGTCTGGAACCTGTCGAACAAGTAGCTTCTGAGCTTCCGGGAAGCCCCACCGCGGTCTGGACTACGAAGCTACGTGAGGAGGATGAGTTTGACTCTTATATCATCTTATCATTCACGGATGGAACTTTGGTCTTGTCTATAGGTGAGACCGTGGAAGAGGTCACGGACACAGGCTTTCTAGCCTCGGCGCCCACAATAGCAGTTCAACAATTGGGAGAAGATGCTCTGATTCAGGTGCATCCAAAGGGTATTCGACACATCAGAGCTGACAAACGAGTGAATGAATGGCAAGCACCACAACATCGGACCATCGTGCAAGCGACCACCAATAGCCGTCAAG
The DNA here is from genome assembly GCA_004000165.1 of Taphrina sp. SM11. NCBI lineage: Eukaryota > Fungi > Ascomycota > Taphrinomycetes > Taphrinales > Taphrinaceae > Taphrina > Taphrina sp. SM11. Next base: position 371,214 of record RHDT01000299.1, on the reverse strand, counting down.
TAGTGGTGGCATTATCGTCCGGAGAGCTTGTTTATTTCGAGCTCGATAGTGATGGGCAGCTTAATGAATATCAGGACAAGAAGGAAATGGGCGGCAATGTTACTGCACTCAGTGTTGGTAGTGTGCCCGAGGGTCGCCAGCGCAATCAATACTTGGCGGTCGCTTGTGATGATTCAACGGTGCGGATAATATCTCTCGATCCTGATAGTACTCTGGATTCGTTGAGCGTACAGGCCCTGACTGCGCCTGCAAGTTCTCTGGCCATGATGCTGATGGACGACGGAACGAGCTTGACATTGTATTTGCACATTGGTCTATACAATGGTACTTATATTCGTACCGTTCTGGAACCCACAACGGGTCAGCTCGTCGACACCCGCACGCGCTTTTTAGGGCCAAAGCCAGTGCAGTTATTCGAGACCAAGGTTGAGCAGCAGATTGCGGTGTTGGCTTTATGTTCTAGACCTTGGTTGGGCTATATCTACAATTCTAGCATGCAGTTGACACCGCTCCTTGCATATGAAGCGCTCGAGTATGCGCACAGCTTCTCGAGTGAGCAGTGCCCTGAGGGCATAGTCGCCATCAAGGGAGCGTCTCTTGTGATCTTCACTGTCAATAACCTTGGCAATAAGCTGAAATCAGAAAGCCATGCTCTAACCTACACACCTCGCAAATTCACAAAACACCCTACAGAAGCATATCTCTATGTAGTGGAGGCAGATCAACATGTGCTCTCTGCCAATTCGAGAACGAAAATGCTGGAAGGAAAGCAGAATGGAGAAGCTCTTGAGCTCGATCCGACGGAATTTGGCCGTCCCTGGGCTCCTGTAGGATCCTGGGGATCTACCATTCGGGTATTCGATCCTATCCACCAGCAAACTCTGGCACAGATTGAGTTGGAAGACGACGAAGCCGCGTTTTGTGTAGCAGTCGTGCCGTTCAGGGCTCAAGACAATGAGCTATATCTAGTTATCGGGACAGCCAAAGCTGCAAAGGTGCTCCCAAAGTCATGCGAGCAGGCATATATAGTAGTGTACAAGTTAACGGACTCTGGTCGAGGTCTCGAATTTGTTCATCGAACAGAGACGAGCGAAATCCCCCTTGCGCTCTTGGCGTTCCAAGGCCGGCTTTTGGTCGCTCTTGGTGGTAAGGTTCGTCTGTATGACATTGGCAAAAAGCGGTGTCTGAGGAAATCCGAAACTGTTATTTCCGAAAACGCTATAAATGGCATGCACACGCAAGGAGATCGAGTGATACTCACTGATGTCGTCGAGTCTGTCCATTACGCTGTCTGGAAAGCTGCAGAGAACAAATTAATCTGCTTTGCGAACGATACCATTGCCAGGGCTACAACAGCTTCCGTCATGGTAGATTATGAGACCGTTGCGGGAGGTGATCGATATGGAAATTTTTGGATCGTCAGATGTCCGGCAGATGTCTCGGAGTTGTCCGACAATGACACCACTGGCAATACGTTGTTGCATGAGAAGAAATATCTGCAAGGTGCTGCACACCGTCTGGACACGATTGCACACTATTACCTCGGAGATATCCCGACCTCGATACAAAAGACGTCCTTGGTGGCTGGCGGTCGTCCCGTGCTACTGATCACAGGTCTCATGGGATCAATCTCACTCATCATACCGTTTGTCGCGAGAGAAGATGTCGAGTTCTTTCAGCAATTGGAAATTCACATGCGGACTGAGGACGCGCCATTGGCAGGTCGAGATCATCTCATGTACAGAGGTTACTACGCTCCACCCAAGAGCGTGATTGACGGAGACTTGTGCGAGAGATTTTTCCTGCTCGGATTGGACAAGCAGCGGTTGGTTGCCGGTGAACTGGATCGGGAGGTGAGCGAGGTCAAGGCAAAGCTTGAAAATATGAGGATACGAAATGCACTGTAAAATATTTTTCGACAAAATCAAGAATAGATGTTTCAATATTTTGTCTATATTCTAACTCGCCAATGCAGAAACTTGAGACGATAGACTCTTGTTTGTTTCCCCCAAGACAAATTTCTGTGCTTGATTTACCTTTTTCCAGGCCAACCATTCACGCACCACGAAACGGGAAAAAGACTCAGAAAAAGTCACTCGCCAAGTAACTGCCACAGACGCTTGGACTTCTGTTCTACTTTTTCCCCACATCCCGACCTTTTCCACAAGCGGTAAGAGACGGACCGAGTCTGTCTAACATTACCAAGAGACAGGTGATCGTGAGCAAGATTTCAGGAGTCGGGAAAAGGCGTTGCCGAATGACATCATGGTGCAGGTTGATAACGCCAGCTTCCGGCTCCACCAGCAGATCATCCTCCTCCTCCACCTCCATCACCTAGGTTTGCCTTGCAGAACTTACAAGCGAGCACAAGTACGAGTCGAATTTTTTAGTGAGGCAATCTATGGATAGCAACAAGTGGCCATTGTCCAAGCTACCAATCGTCGTCTTTTTTAGAATCTAATCATTTTTCAACAGAGGAAGGTCAAATTAGATAGGTATACATCATGAGGTCTTGCCATGTCGTTCGTCAATTGGCAGGCTGCAGGAAGGAATCAATCAACCTCGCAAAACCGTCGTAACCACCTAGGAAAATGGCACCTCCGAGACTTATCCATAAAGTCCTCGGAATGACGCCCCGAAAGAGTCCCTGAATGCCTTCCTTCCTCAAGATGCTGAAGAGAACGTTGATAATGCCAGACTCACTGCGCTCAGCCAGCATGATTCTAGTCTTGACCACATCCAGTGGTGTAGTCAGGGACCCGGCGAAGGATCCTGCAATCATGCCACATAGAGCTGTCAGAGGCATACTGAGAGGATCTGTGTTGCCGGCATTTGCCATCCCCTTCAGATATTCAAACAAAGGGAATTGTATGCAGCCAAATGGTATCTCTCTCACGATCGACGACAGCCAGCCAGTATAGAATGCTCCAAATCTCCATCTCGAATTCGGTCTAGAGCCTTCCTGATAGACACGTTGTATAGCTACCCAGAGAGAAGTCGCTTCGGTCACTCCGTCAAAGGATTGGACTTGCTGCCTGGATTTCACCACGTCAGCAGGCACGCGCACGAGACTGGAAGCCAATTCTCCAATGGTTGTTGCGACGAGATGACCCATGAAAGTTTCACCAATGTGTTTCGTCAATTTTTGACCGACAAAGACATATGCTAGGAAGAAGAGTGCTGAAGAGGGTGCAGAACCGAGGGCAATCGAACCGATGCCCTGATAGAGACCTTTGAAACCACCAGAGGCAAGAAACCCTCCAGCAGACTGCAGGCGAGTTTTGATGGTGTCGAGAGGAAAGAGTGAGAGATCCACTGCCAGGCCTGCCAGGGCACCTGCAAAGAGTGCAGCCCATAGGCTGTGCTCATTGCCATGGCGTGGCTTCTGGCCCGGTTCCTCACCTTGGGGAAGAGACTCTGAAGGTGGACGTGTTGGCACACTGCCTGCTTGCAGGGGAGCGCTTGCATGCAGATCAGAAAGGGCCTCAGAGATATCAAGCCCTATGAGGGAATCCTGAAAGGCTCGGCGGGCACCTCGCATCAGGGCCGAGCAAGTGGTCCGTGATGGAGTCAATCGGCTCGTCTCCAACAGTGTGTGAATCATGCCAGCAGACGTCTTCGAGAGCTTCTCAGCCTCCTCGATGCACCCAAAGCCTTCCACGAAATGTAGCGTATCCTTTACTAAATGATTGATCTTCTTTTCGCATTGGGCATCTGCCGTCTTAAGTGCCTGATCAATCTCTTTCTCTGACAGGGGAGCACAAGACGTCAAGCTCGTCAACAGCGGATATTCACATCCTGCTGCAGTAAGCTCATCGTGAGCGATACGAACATTTGTGTAGATCCATCGGTATTGTGGCACATCCAGACCATATGGTGCATCAACACTGGCCGGCACGCATTCTTCAGTGGCTCGTCTCCGCTGTGCCGAGACTGCAAGAATCGTCAACGACGCGATGCGGAAGACAATACCAGGTAGCATGACGGTGAGCCTGAGTCTTGCAGACTCACTGCGCAAGACAGAGATCTTGAAATGGGCAGGAGTGGCCGAGGAATGGGTATGGGTAATCGCATCGTAGGGACCCCACTCGAGACAAGGAGCGAACGCGATGCTTGAACTCTATCCCGTGTCCCACAAACCAAGCGATCAGAACCACTGCGGAGAGGATTCACTCACGTGATGGTCAATCTGCTTTCCTGTTTCTCCTTCGTATTCTACGGGGACCACGAGTCCATCAGATGGTCACACTGCCTAGCACCCTGCAAGCATCCCTCTCCTGTCACGCTTCCAGTAGACACTGTAATCGTGCCGTGGTGACTGGATTGATCGGAGAGCTAGATTGTCGTCTACTCATTTCACTTGCGACAATTGTCTGTTTCTCATAAGTGGTTCATGCTAGCGAGATGTACCGCTATTCCCGCTTGTCTTGTCCTGATCACGACTCGTTGAGCCTTGCTGTGAATCTTGATGCATGATTTGCTAATTGTCACAAAAGTCTTTGTCATGGTGAGAACTTCTCCACCAAATCACCATGGGGCGAACAGCTTCGTGACATGTTCTGACATGTTCAAAAGAAATGCTCATCCTTTGCGTACTGGCTGAAGCAGGCCTAAGAATGTGTTTGTGAATATGTTCATGCTCGTTTGACAATGAAGACCAATAGAACAATCAAGATGACGAGAAATGGAAGGGCAAACGGGAAGATGTGTTTCGAGTAGCACTTCACTTCCGACCAAAATGGAGGATTATATACTGGTATTCCATTGTCGCGCTTGATCAGAGGCTCGTCGTCCCGGTGACTTGGCATCCTGTTGTCGAGCTGCCTGTCGATCGTGAGAGGCAGAATAGTCTGATGGGCACGTAATGTAAACGTCGCGGCAAATATACCCCACATTTTTGCCTATCTTGTGCTGCGCATAAGTGCTAATTCTGACCATTGTACACAACCGAGCTACGACTACATTCCAAGCATACACTAAAGTTCGCCAGCCCAGAGGTTCCACATGAGGAGGCAGAAGAAGCCTGTGGATTCTTGGGATCATCTCAGATCAGAGAGGAACAGTGATACATCACGATCGTCCACGAGCGCATTGGAGTCTGATAACCTGTCAGTCAACGTATCGTCAGCCAAACCTACCGACATCACAGACCTCGTCAGTCAATATAAGCAAAGGTATACACGACTTCCGCTATCATGGATAAACACATTTTTCGTTTTGTGACTAACACAAGATAGGAATACTTTGATTAGGACGACGATCGATTCCTTCAAGGAGATCTAAGGCACATGTCCTTTCGTTACGCCTATGATATGTACAGTCCATCTATGCTTCTTGCATGGATTCTGCCTCGGCCTCCTACAGCGCCGGGGCAGGAGCGTCATGTCGTTCTCCGCTGTCATGACTGCCTCGATCTTACCTCTCCCGCTTCTGCTTCACTGCCATCATCCTCTTCATCCTCTTCATCGTCAAGGTTAAAAACTGTGTACCTCTGTCGATCACCCTGAAGATACACTCCAGTCCTCCGACCCGACGCTCCATTGACAGCGATGCTGACTGGATGGATTCCAGTGTCCAGAATTCGGTAGCGGGATGGTGCAACCGACTGCATTGGGCTGTTCTTCAGTGACAACGTACGGTCCTCTGAGTCAGTCTTGCGATAATCAAGTTCTGTATACGCGATTGCGACAAGGTATGAATGGGTATTTGAGCTTGTACTTTGGAGCAGCAGTAACACTTCCTGGTCATCAACGAATTGCATATCATGTATGCTGTATTCTGTCAAATCTTGAATGTCGAGCTTCACACGACAGCAATCTATCCGGTCTGACTCTTTCCCTGAGTATTTGATGAAGAACAAGTAGCCTTGCAGTTCCTCGGAGTTCCGATACGCTCCAAGATAAAGGCTTGGCTCGCTTGCCGTCGTAGTGTACCGGCACTGAGTTGTAATTTCATTTTCACATAGAATTAAATCTTCGTGCTTGCGAGTCCAAAATCTTTCCAGGACTGAAGCCGAGCCTCGAAATGCTTTTTGGCTGACTGATCTGAGGCGATTTAGATCTTGCAACAAGGAAGACGTGGACATCGGTGCACCACCTGTGTTCGATTCCCTGAGCCCGTCAAGATGCTTGAGAGAGTCATCGTCCATATTTGTGCTTGAATCTCGAAAGAATGAATGGAGTGCACTCCTCGGAAACGATGTCTTGATGTACGCAGCCACCACTTTTATGTCTACTGGCATGGGCCGTTCGCCATCTTCTTCAGAATTCAGGTGATTCGATGCATACGCGAGCCATTTGCAGAATGCCGAAAACAGTATGGATTCTTTCGTGGACACGCGTATCAATGCATGAAGCTGTAAGATCAAACGCTTCAATATCTGGAGCATCTGTCTAAGCTCATCTGCTTCCAGACCCGTTGATATGTCAACATGCGAAGAACTGATGTTCATTATTTTTGCAACCATGATGGCCAGTCGTTCGCAGGCCGGAAGACTTGATTCGAATACCACACGATTGATAGCCTCCAGCGATGACTGTATCGTCTTCTCCCATCTTTTGGTTGTTCTCTCATTGATTCCATCTCCAAGCCATTTAGTCAGCTCCGAGTTCGCTGTGCCAACAAGTAGAAGCTTGAATAGCTCACGATCTGCAGCCCGATCTCCTTTACAAAGCTGCACCAATTTCTGGAAAGCAGCAGAAGTTGTTTCGATAACAGTGGTGTACTCCTCATTTAGCACGTTCAGTGCCTCATTCAAGTACGCTTCTACTACATGAAAGTCATTGAACGTCTCAATCAAGGTCTTTAACTTCGGTGTCATCTTGCGGAATACATTCATTTCATAAAGAGTTAACCTCGTACCATTCTTCGAGGTTGTAACGATGGCGTGGTCAACAAGATCATCTGATGCTTGATGTACCGTGGCAACATCTTCTGTGAAGCATTCCGACGAATCATTTAGTGGCAGATTGAGGTAGAAAGACCCAATCAGGAGCCGGAATGTTGACTGTGCCTGGCACACTGCCAGAAAGTCAAGCTTCGTGTTGTTCTGTTCCAGGTCGTGTATCAAAGTTTGTACAGATTGCATGCTTGTAAAGTTACGCTCGCTATGTAATCAGCACCGCATGTAGAAATGGTGTAATCTGACATACATGCTTGACTGTGGTAATGGACTGAGCAGGGGTAATTGATTCCGCACATCATAGTCATAAAGTGTCCCCTATTTCTTGGTGAGTGGCCACGACAACTGCCCTGGTCTACACATACCAATGGTTCAATCTCTATTGCCAAGCTTCCATTCATCCAGTTCAGAACGGAAACCATAGACTGATTTCCCGATAATGTATGACCAGAGCTATTCCCAGCCTTTCCATCATTGACGTCAAGATATTGTATCGAACCATCCTCATAGCCGACCGCTAGAACCTTGCCATCCGGTCGCCAGCTCAATTTTGTTGGGTTGCTATGTACGGATTGAGAAGAACTTGTACTGGTAGTCCAGACTCTTTGTCCAGAAAGTCTATTCAACAATATTTCATGAGAATCTGCAACGACTGCGAGCAAATCCATTGTTGGACACCACGCCATAAGGTCTTTTCTAAGAGGGGTGGCACTTGTCTTGTCGCCTAGATTGCAGAAGCTTATTAAGGACATATTTTACTTGTAAGGAGTGACGTTATTTTACCACCTTCTAAAAGCTGTTACAGCGCAGAAATAACATATGTACATCCACCTCTGATATTGTAGAAGATCGGAAGTTCTCCCCTGCTGAACGGCCAAGCCCTCCCAATCGTTTTGAAGGCAGAGTTAGCAAAAATTGCTTATCAGATGTGATTAAGGCAAGTTTCTGCTATCGCAGAAGCAATGCAATTCGTTAATTCCAGGCTAAGATCAGGATAACTCGCTTCTATTGATCACTGCGGCAGACTAAAGCGTACCAGGCAGACTGCAATGTACCAGGCAAGCAGCTCTGTTCTGAAAAATGTCTATTTGTGACCTGAAAGCACACTATCAGGGCTTTGCTGACTTTCACTTAGACAGAGGTATTATCAGGATCGCCAACTATGACAGAGTTCGATGCACCGACTTTGTCTTATACACTGTGCATTCCCGCGAATTACAAACGAAAAAGTACACCGTTTGCATAGATTACGTGCATAGTAGCAAGAAGTCTGTATGGCCGGTAGCTGCTCTGAGCAGAACTGCCCGGGTGCTTCGATGGACTATAGAGCGACTGGGCGCCTTAGCCAAATCTCCACTGTTGCATCCTTTCAAAGCCTGCCATGTGCATGCCCTTCATTCATCCATGCTCAACTCGAGCCATCCTGCCTTACTTCATCTTCACTTTGCTACAGTACTGAGACGGCGATACTCTCAGGATCCTGACTGAGCATATTTTGGCCCGATCTAGGAAAGGGCGCAGAGCTGCAACTGTATCGGTATTTCCTTCCTTTCAAGGTGCCTTAAGCTCGCATCGGATCCCCTTGCACGACGCTAGTTCGACATCTAGGACTGTACAACTGCACAACATAGGCTTGTTCGTGTGAACGGGTCTAACTGCGAATCTCAAGCCTCTCCTAGCTCCACAAGACCATAATCGTGATTAGTATCTGACTTAAGATCCATGTCAGAGCACGGCTCTCGGCCTCCGACCGGTAATGGAATTAAGACCATACCTTTGGACCCCGGACTTTGTCGCAACATAACTATACATGGCTATTGCAAATGGGCTGAAAAGGGCTGCAGATTCAACCACGGTGAAGGGAAGATTGGGGAAGCTGGTACTCCCAGATTGAGACCTGATACCCCGAATTTTACTCCCGGAGTAGGGATGTCTTCTGCAGCAGCTCCGACGATCTTTTCTTCAAACTCTGGTCAGCCTGTCTCTGGTATCGCTGCAGGCGCCCCTGTCTTTGTACCTCGAGGTGGTACAGCCTCTCGTGAGTAATTGCAATCACATAGCTTATCCAACTAATCTGATAGCTGCTCGGCAGCCTCTACAAGATCCTAGTCTGACGACTGCATCATCGTCTAGTGCTATGTTCACTTCGCCAATACGGTCGCATCTAGGTTCTTCGCAACAAAGCAAACCTTCCCCACAGAGCTTACCATTCGTGCCCCTGGATAATGTCGCAATAAGGCAGGCTAACCTCGCAACGCATTCTGGCTTTCCATCCCCACAAATCAATCCATACGACCAACCAAATAGTGATATCTTCTTTCAGGCTCGTACCAATTACCAGCCTGTTCAGTACCACTTGTACTCGTCCCTGCCACCGAATCGGAAAAACTTGGCGCGCAACGAACGAACTGCACATGATTTTTTCATTAATGATGCTCTGCGTGAGACTCTGCAGAAGAAACAGGCTGCTTCTTTGCAAACACTGCCAAGCTCGAATCTACCACAAACAGTACATGTTTATCACTCACTTGTACCACTAGATATTCAAGCTGAGAAGTCTGATAAAGTCTTTGGTTATGCTTCTTGGATATACAAAGCTATTAATCGACAAGATGGACACACATATGCCTTGCGTCGAATTGGGGGGTTCAAACTTGTGAATGAGGCAAGCATAGGTCTCGTGGAGAAATGGCGCAAATTAGTTTGTGCCAATGTTGTATCAGTCAACGAAGCTTTCACCACCAAAGCCTTCGGTGATGATTCGATCGTCTTTGTACACGAATATCATCCGTTATCAACGACTTTGTATGATTTACATTATGGACGAAATACAAGGAAATTCTCGAACAGTGCTGTGATTGGCGAACAGCTCATCTTCTCATATTTGACCCAGCTGATCAATGCGCTGAGAGTGATTCATGGGAAGGGCCTGTCTTGTAGGGTCGCGGATGCTTCAAAAATCCTGGTCACGGAAAAAAATCGTCTCAGGATCAATTGTTGTGGTGTAATGGACGTTTTAGCTTACACTCCAGAATTCGATCTAAAGCGCTCTCAAGCACTAGATCTGAACAACATCGCCAAGATTATCCTCGGCATTGCCATGAACGACTATGATGTAAGCACGAGAGACATTGACAAAGTCGATTTGACCTCCAGGGGATACTCCGGCGAGTTACAGATCTTGTTGAAGAAGATGCTACAGGACGACACAGATCCTGCATCTTTGCTAAATGAAGTGGTCTCAGCCTTGGCAATTCATAGCATGCAGAATATGGATGCTGGACTTCGCTACAACGACACCTTGGAAGGCGAGCTGGGCAGAGAGACTGAGAACGGGAGATTGGTTCGGTTGTTGTGTAAATTCGGATTCATCAACGAACGGCCAGAATTCGAGCACGATCCGGGGTGGTCCGAAACGGGCGAAAGATATGTGCTCAAGCTTTTCAGAGACTACGTGTTCCATCAAGTCAATGAGCAAGGTTTGCCGATTGTAGATCTTGGTCATGTACTACTATGTCTAAACAAGCTTGATGCTGGCATCGATGAAAGGATAAGTTTAATATCGCGCGATGAGCAGACTTGTATTGTGATTAGCTATAAGGAGTTGAAAAGGTGTGCTGAGCAAGCCTTCTACTCGCTCACTCACGCACAGAAGAAAAATAGGTAATAATGAAGAAAAACACTTGGGATAATTGACCGATGACCACACCCATACAATCTATCGGGCGGCATTGCTGGTTGAAGAACATTCTCTGGTACCGGACTAATTAAGCCAATAGCGATTCTTCTTCTCATATCCGTCACACACGTCTTGTATGTATATGTTGGGGAAATTGAGTCCCCCGTGGGCCGGAGGAATTATTCGGCCTGTAGAAAAGGATTGGAGATCTCTTCGGCACCATCGACAGGGCTGATCATCACTAATGTCGGACCTCTTATGACAACTAAGCCTAGTTCCCTCGTCTGATCCAAGACGACGCCGTTGTCATCGCGAAGATGTTCATTCACCTCGTCTAGCACGAGGTTCATCAATTGATCGTAACCTTTCAGGATTCCTGTCACTTCACGTCCGCCAGTAAATTTCACGCGAACTTGCTTATCTTGATATTTGCCCAAATCAAGTATAGCTTCCTGCTTTGATTAGACCCAAGGAAGCACAACAGCTACGCACATACCTTCTTAGGTCTCTCCGTGGCTCCAGCTGCTTGATTGCCACCTCTTCCACGACCGCCTCTTGCACCTCTGTTTCCGGAACTGCCTCCACGCGAGCTCATCACGTTGCTCGCTCTGTGATTGTCAAGTCGTTCTTGAACTGGACGATTGACGCTATAACAAGACTTCGAGCATTGACATTCGGTAAGTTAGCGCATCTAAATCTGGTTTGGCTAAAAGCCACTGCCCGTAGTCGAATTCCAGACTAGTTTGTTTCCGAGAAATTCGACCGATACGACAAGTACTTGCATCCCTCGACTCGAGTGCCAAGTTATGGGAATAAAAGTGTACACACAACAACCACATCGTCCATATTGACAGGCCACACCACCTTGAAAGAGTCCCGACCGTACGCCTGTCTCCATAGCCCAAGATGGATGTAGGTATGGGACACTGTTATTTACCATCGAACTAGAATTCAAATTGCTTTAGGTGAACTACTGTCCAATACACTCTCACCAGATGCAACGCTACGAGCAAATGCTACTCAGCAGCTTGAGACAGCAGCACGAGATCACTTCGATCAATACATGTCGCTTTTGTCTCAGCAACTAGCCAACGATCAATCTCCGTCGCACATCAGGAATGCTTCTGGACTGGCTCTCAAGAATGCTCTCTCCGCAAAGGTAATAAGCACCTCTGCTATAGTTCGCAAGAACTAAATGCGTTCTTAGGACCTCGCTCGTCGGGAAGAATACCAGCGGAAATGGCAAAATTTGCCTGTTCAGACGAAGCAACAGATCAAAGACTCCACCCTCCACACCTTAAATTCGAACGATAGCAAAGCAGGTCAGTCGGCAGCGCAATTCATGGCTGCAATAGCTGCCATTGAGCTTCCAACAGGACAATGGCCTGAGCTTATGGACAGACTTGTACACAATGTGAATGACAATAACCCAGCTCATGTGAAACAAGCCTCGCTTCAGGCGATTGGGTATATTTGCGAGACAGTTGATCCAGAGGTTCTCGCTGCTCAGAGTAATCAGATACTTACCGCGGTTGTGAAAGGGGCAAATAAGGATGAACCCTCAGCTGCAGTTCGTCTTGCTGCTATTTCGGCGTTATACGACTCTCTGGACTTCGTTAGAGAAAACTTTGAACAGGAGGGCGAGCGGAATTACATCATGCAAGTGGTATGTGAAGCTACCCAGGCGAATGATGTTGGTATACAAGTTGCTTCTTTTGGGTGTCTTGTAAGAATAATGCAGCTATATTACGACAAGATGCGATTTTACATGGAAAAGGCACTGTTCGGTTTGACAGTTCTAGGGATGAAGCATCAGGACGAGAAAGTTGCTTTGCAAGCAGTTGAATTCTGGTCCACGGTCTGTGAGGAAGAGATCGAGGTCGCACTAGAGAATCAGGAAGCTCTCGACATTGGTGAGAAACCGGAGCGAGAATGTTTTCAGTTTGCGCGTGTCGCTTTGCCAGAGGTTCTTCCTGTCTTGTTACAGTTACTTTGCAAGCAGGATGAGGATGCCGAGGAGGACGAATGGAATGTGTCAATGGGTGCCGGAAATTGCCTTCAGCTCTTCGCCCAGTGTGTAGAAGGTATAATCGTCCAGCCTGTGCTTGGATTCATCGAACAGAGTCTTCGTAGTGAGAATTGGAAAGAACGAGAAGCCGGAGTCATGGCGTTCGGATCCATTCTCGAAGGTCCTGAGGTTGAGATGCTGAAGCCCTTAGTGGCACAAGCTCTTGGTATCCTCATTTCGATGATGAACGATCCTGTTCTGCAAGTAAAGGATACCACAGCATGGACTTTAGGCCGAATCTCCGACCTCGTAGTCGGCGCTATCGCCTTAGACACTCAGCTACCTGCCATGATACAGGCCTTGCTCTCAGGTTTAGCTGACAATCCCCGTATCATCTCAAATTGTTGTTGGGCACTGATGAACTTATCCGAACAATTAGGATCTACAGACGATAGCACAACCTCGCGTATGTCTCCGTATTACGAACAATGCTTTGGTGGACTCATGAGGGTTGCCGAGGCGGCCACAAATGAGAACAACTCACGAACGTCTGCTTATGAGGCTCTTTCAACGATGGTGTCGCATTCTTCACAAGATGTCCTTCCATTGGTCTCCAGTCTTACCAATGTTATCCTCGATCGCGTACAAGCATCTGGCAGAATGAGAAATCAGATTGTCTCAACCGAGGACAAATTACAGTTCGAAGAACTACAGTCGAATCTGCTCAGTGTCTTGACAAGCATTATACGCCGCTGTGGAAGCGATATCCGACCTGTATCCGATAGAATCATGACAATACTGCTAGAGCTCGAGCAATCGCAGCCCAAGCAGTCCGTTGTACATGAAGACATATTCCTAGCTATTGGAGCCCTTTGTTCGGCTGTCGACGCCCACTTCGGCTTCTATCTCGACTCTTTTGCACCATTCCTGTATGCCGCACTCGCGAACCATCAAGAGCATGTTATGTGTGGTATCGCTATCGGGCTCATTGGGGACATTTCCAGGTCGCTTGGCGACAAAGTATTACCATATTGCGACAACTTCATGACACAATTGTTGGAAGACTTACAGTCCCCAGCTTTGGAACGTTCTGTCAAGCCTGCAATCTTGTCGTGCTTTGGCGACATCGCACTTGCAATCAACGAGAACTTCGCGAAGTATCTAGATGTGGTAATGGGTTTCCTTGGTCAAGCGTCTGGTGTCACGTATTCAGCCGAATCAGGGTATGATCAAATTGATTATGTCAATGGTCTCCGAGAGGGCATAGTTGAGGCATACGTTGGCATAGTGCAAGCGCTGAAAGGCTCCAAAGCTGCAGACGCCTTAGGACCGCATCTGCCCGGTCTCTTCTCCTTCCTTCAGGTTGTCCATACCGATGTAGAAAAGACTGACACTCTGAACCGTGCGATGATTGGTCTTCTCGGGTAAGCTACACTCTCGTGTCCCCAAAGAGTAAGCTAACTTCCACTCTAGTGACCTCGCCGAGTCATTCCCGAACGGCCAGTTAAAGCCACTAATCCAGGCAGAATGGATCACAGATTGCTTGAAACAAGCACGTTCAAAGAACGTCAACTCTCAGTCGACTAAAGAAATTGCCCGATGGGCGTCAGAGCACGTCAAGCAAGCAAGTCGCTAGCAAAGTTGCCCCCAATCATAATTGACTGATCATATCTGATCGACTCATAAGTCGGTCCTTTTCGGGTACCGGGCACAGGCTGGGGACAGATGGAAAGTGAAATCTGCCATCGAAACTCATCAGGTTGAATCCCGAATTCGTCCCGTCAAATTGTCATGAATTCTCTGAAGGAGAATGTCACAGATTTAATGAATCTCGATATGCCGTCCATATCATTGGCTCGAGTATTAGAGATTGTTCCAATTACCATGGTAATCGGATGGAGCGTAGCATTTGTCGTTTCTTGATTTTGGTTTGTCTGCTTCGTCGATTGAGGACGAAAATCCTTTTTTCCTAATTTTGCAATTCTGCTACCTTCTTTTATGCTTGTTTCTCAGAAGTAATTCTTGACGGCTTTCAAACAAGGCTCATACGTCAATAGGTAGCAAGCATGAGGAAACTATTTTGATCATGGGTACAACAAAACGTACTCAAATTGATTCTATTAACCATTCCATATTGTGTTTTGAGCATGTCTTTGTCCTGTCTGTCTCTATCCTGTCACACGCTCGCTGCGACAAAGAACATCAACAAGAGAGGTGGACAGTCATAGTAAGGCTTGGAGGTCAACAACTTTGTTTTTGACCCACAAAGTTCTGCTGCCGTACTTACAAGAACTAATGTCCCGAAAACATGACGTGCGAGGGTCTTGTGTCTATCTTGCTTCCACATGCTACACACAGTAATGCACTGCTTGATTCTTTGTGACGGACTGCAAGAGGTTTGCTCGATTGTTCAATGTCTGGCACCTGGCCTGGTGCCTTGTAAAGATATTAATGTATTAGTGGTATTCTGCGAATTGTTAGTCTAGATTTTCGAAAAGGACATGCAGGCCTCGTCGTACCGTATGGAAAAGACACATTAAAGGCTGCAGAACGGTAAAAAATATCGCTGTTTCCAAAACGCTGTTAAAGACATTCATAAAGCTAGGGCCGATTCGCTCCCTTCACTGTAAGTGCAGAAGACACGCTCAAGCTGCAATTTTCCGTCGATTCAGGTAGGCCTCTACGAAGAGCGAGACCTTCTTGTGTTTTTTGTCCGAGTACTTGTCAAAGATTGCACCGTGCTTCTCACGACCATTCTCGAGGCATTCAGAAATCAGAACATCAACAGCAGGCTTGATCTGTGCTTCTGTATACGTTGAAAAGTACACATGGGCATCTGTCCAAATCTCAGCTTTGTTGAGTATCGCACGCGAGATATAATCAGCTATCGCAGCAGCAAAGCTTGGTGGACAGGCCACGAAAAGGTGCGACATGAGCATTGTCTCCAAGATGTATTTTGCAACGGTCCTTGTGTCGATGTCGTAGTCATCTGCCTTGGAAATACGACGAAGGAAGGACATTGGACCCGGCCATCCAAGCTCAAAGTCCAACATGCCTACCATGAATCGCTCTGCTTTGAGTACCTCATCAGCAGCATAACCGTTGTCTACCATGTACACAATTTCGGCGACCGATGGACACTGGATCTCCTCGTACTTTGAGGCAAGGAAAAGTGCAGTGGCACCCACCAATTGCAACTTTTGCAACGAAACAGTCTTGGCAGACAAGAAACGGTCGATGTAATTGATGGTCAAGAAAAGAGTCTCAGGCAGCAGGTGAAATCTGCCGTGAACTTGCACGAGCCAGTCAATCAAGATTCCTCGCATTTTCCACTCGAGATCATTCTGATACTGCATGTAGTTAGGGTTCGGCATCAGTTTATTCTACGCCAATTAGCTCGCCATGAAGTAAGCGTAACGATTTCTCTTACCTCTAGTGCATGCATATGCGTGAATATCTCGTCTGCATATTCCTGGACCATTGATATGTCACCCCATTCGTCCCATTCATCGACGAATTCATCTGCAATCCGTTGCAATTCGAGCTTGTCTGATTTTGTATAGGATGGCTCGAGTACACCGGCACCTACTGGTATGGCATGAGCGAGCAAGGCGGAGGTCTCGATACCGAGATCGTCCACTTCCATCTCGGCATCCAAATCCTCCTCGTCCGTGACATCTCTATCCGGATTCGAGCCCTCGGGTATCGTGCTGATGGTACTTTGAGGCAGCTCCCGACGAACCGGTTTCGCGAGCGAAGAGCGCTTTGCTTGAGGGACACCGGGTTTTGAGGATGACCCTGTCGACACAGGTGCCCGGTTCGATACATCGGAGAGCGCAGCCCTCTTGGCTCCAGCCTTGAGCACATTTGCAGTTGCAGCTGTCTTTAGACCGACCTTGGTTGCCTGTAGTTGTTGTGTCTTTGAGACTGGGGCATTCTCGTTGCTCTCTGCGTGCCGGACGGCTCGCATTGGAGCACTTCTGCGCACCTGCATTCATCGTTAGCAAGACCTTTCCAAAGCCGCACGATCGAGCTTAGACATACATGACTAGTCATGGAGCAGGTAGCGACGGTCTATTTCGCTCGAAGATTATATATAGGAGACTGTTTGGAAGAGAGCGTAGGGAATGACAGCCGGTGAAAAGAGAGGCACCTGAAAAGAGTGTGGTGGACGGAGCCGTAGAGATTGTGAAGACTCACAAGAGAATGGACGAGATAGTGATACCTTCAGAACATGAGACGTGCAGTGCCTGTCTAAGTCATGGACATGAGCTAAGAACCGTCGAAGGTTGGGAGACGGCGAGAGTGTAGGGGGGGTCTACGTGCCTGTACTCGGTAACACTATTGCCCGATCAGCTTCTGTTATTGCTGGTGATCACACTCGCCCACACCGACCTTCACGACAGGTCAAGGGCGAGCGACGAATGTGATTGACTGGCGCGGAGAGCAGCTGCTCTGGCAGGCCAGCGCTGTCTACCACTCAGGAGTGGCCAGAGAAAGGAAGCGTCCTCCCTTCTCTCGCCGCCAACATGCTCATGCACAACGAGAATGTAGGCAAATTGAGCGCTGCCGGCAGAGGAACTCGCGGCAGGCCAGAGCTCGTAGGAATGGGGAGTGCGACGGGCTTTTGTGCTTGCGGACACTCGCACTCCAATGGCACACAGGCAGAGGCCCACCCAGGAGCTGGTTGACAACGTGCAGCATGTGAAGGCGAACGGTGTCTGAAGTGGCGAGCAGAAGAGGAGCCAGTCAATCGGAAGAGTTGTCTGTCGTCTGGTATGTGTGCGCCTGGCGAAGGGCTCTTCCTGCATTTGTTTGTGTGTTTGTTGATCGACCCCTGTGGCGCTGTTGCGACGCCGGGTTCCCTGCGTGTGATGCATGGCGTGCGCCAAAGAATGATCCCTGATTGCGCCCTCGTCACTCCACTCTTATTCGCACGGAGCAGGTGTCTATCTGGTCCACCCACAGGGAACTTTAGAAATCTGCTGATTGTCGTGCAAAGCTCCAAGGCCGATTGACCTGTTCTAAAGGCTTCCACTAGCGAGGATCCGCTCGTAGATCTAGCAAAGATCCCAGACGATGAGGGGCGACTTAGCGAAATCCCAATTGACCTCGACTACAAGAAACAATTCTTGTGCAGAGCTTTTTGAACTCTGTGACTGATCCAGTCTTGGTGACAATGGTCTACATGGTCTCGTGATACATTTCCAACGAAACGAATCCTGACTCTTCGAAGAATTGTTCGAATAGAGCAACTATCTATCAAGACCAGATGTAAGAGAGTGCTTGTGGTATATCTTCACACGATTCACGACAGCGCCTAGATGAACGATCTCCTAGACAGCCAGCGGTAGGCAGAAACATTGATGCACTCGAGACAAGTATAATCCAGCCTGTCGAACCGTGCACGTTCTTGAGAGTGTAGAGGATTCTTGTACTGCAGCAAAGCAAAAGCACTGTGCACGGGAAATTTCCAATTGGCGGACCGGCTCCATATTCCATGATTCGTCAAGCAACAGCATAAACAGGCAAAGCCAATTCTTATTCTTACTAGTGACACTCACGTTTCTGTTTGCAGAATGACTTGACTGGCCGTGACGAAAGCCGGTGAGACATGATACAACAGTGTGAGTGTGCTCTTCGCAATGTCCAAAGCCTGTCAGTAGCTGAGCGTGATCGGTCGTTCTTCTGCTATCAGTGTTGATGTCTAGAAGTACCACTGGCTTTGCAATGCACACGATAATCCGCTCAGAAGCTGTGCGCTTGCGTGCATATCATGCTCATAGCTTGTACAAACGGATTGGCATCTTTTTGGCAACTGGCAAAGAGTACACGTACAGTTGCAGAGCGGCATCAGTATCAAATACCGTTGATAACTGTTCCTACAAAAATTAGGTCAATTTATGCATCCTTGTGTCCTGCATCACGACGGTCGAGAAGCCTGTGAGCTGCTTCGAGGTTAAAGTGTGCGAGCGAACCGCAACAGCTCAAGTGTAAATGTGGTTCATGTATATGTTTTGAGGCTGTATATCAGCAAGGCTCAGCTTCTGACTGAAAGTGATCAATGCATATCAAGATCAAGTCCTCGCATATGACGCGACTGCCTTTGTTGTGAGCTGTTTGATGGAGATCCACTCCTTGCTCTGTCTCTCGCCGTCTGACAGGTGAGACCGTATCGATTGAGAAGCTGAACTGAGGCCGATCTGACCGTTTGCGGAGGAAGCCTGAGTTGAGCGCCTGAGATAGGGTCAGAGGCCGGCAGAGCGTCAGCTAAGAGAGAACCAACGGGTAGCACCAGCAGGCCCATTCAATCAGCTTCTCGCAAGCCGCGCCCGTCCTCCAACTCGCAAGCACCGACTGACCTGCGAACCTTCCCTTCCTCCCTGGTTTGCCTTCCCTGCCATGGATGTCCCCTCCTTCCCCCGAAACCCCTGCATACAACTCTCCCCTCTTCGTTGTCCTGACCCGATTGCAGTGTTCTTTGGCGCGGTCAGGAAGCAATCGGTGCTTCTTCTCAATCTCCTTCGTGTATAAGGCAGTCAGATAACCTCAGGCGTATGCTCTCTGCGATTATCTTCTTGTGCGCTCGCTGACATTGATTCCTTAGGCTCTGGATCTCACTACTCTGCTCGCAGCAAACGATGTTTTGTCAAGACGGACTCCTTCGAAATTGATGTTAGCACCGTCTTTGCTTGCGCCTACTGAGTTCTACCACACGCCAAACTCAGAGAAGGGTGGTCCGACCAAAAAACGATCCGCTTCGCCGCAACTCGAAAGCGAAACTCAAATGTCATCACTTGATAGAGCTCAACTCGGCATGGAGAGACGGACAAGCGACATAACGAGTGATATCAGCCTGGACAATCTGTTGGAGGGCTCGCGACGGAAGCGAAATAAGTTTTCTTCAGATCTTCCACTCCTGCCCTTGCCGACTCCGACTGCGAATGAACAGCAAGGCCACATGAGAAACAAGTCAAATACGCGCAACAGAGCTGATAGTGCGTCAACGACAGCGACACTTCTACAGACACCCGGACGGGTATCGATGCCGACACCAGCGCCGACTACCATTTCTGACGAGGATGTCGCATTGCAATTGATCAGACTGGGAGACCCATCTCTGAGTCCCTGCAAAGGTCCATCAAACGATTCGTCTTCTCCGATGCCAACGCTCACAACTGCGATGCATCTCAAGGCACTCCATGACGAACACGATTACGCTGAGCATATGCGCGCGGTGCGACGTGAAGTGGACTACCCATCGAGTCCTCCTGCGAGCGTGAGTGACCATCAAGATGCACCTCTTATGCCAGCGTCGTTTCATGGTGTTGGCGAGACCTCATCAGCAACTATCGAGAAGCATGCCTCAGGCGCCAGCACCACTTCTTTACTGAGCGAGAGCGAGGTCCGACTGAAGGAGGAGACCGATTTGGAAGAGGAAATCGACATTCCGCGACCTCAAAATCTACCTATCTTCCATGACTTTGGTCCAAGCACCACTGGATCGTCCACCGTCAGCAGCTCTGCTGGACACGATCACTCAAAGAAGAACGGACCTAGTGTCGGTGTTCGTTGCACCCGCTGCAAGAAGTCCAAGAAAGGGTGTGATAGACAAAGGCCATGCGGTCGGTGCGCAGATGCCAACGAGGATTGCGTCACGGAGGATGAAAGCACAGGCCGGCGAGGTAGAAACAATCGTGGTGGTAGACGCAAGCGATAGCCGACGGCACGAGGTTTGTGTCACACCCCAAGGTCAGTGCAACTTGGGATAAAAAGCCTGATATAGGGCATGGTTCGGGCCGTCTTACACATCGTCTCTCTCTCTCGATTGGCGCAGAAGGTGGAGGTCGTATCATGCAAAAAACAAAATATGTTGAAACATGAGGTATGGACCTGTCATGTTCGTAGCAACTGTTACTTTTTCCTAGATTGAATGTTTAACGGTGCAAACTTGTCGACACTGCTCGCCTTTCATGTACCATATGAGGTCACTTCATTCGATGGAGTGTCTGTTCCTCTTCTAACCTTCCTTGATGCCGTCGCTCGCTGCATCATACTTCTAGGGGCGGACAAATCTGAGGTACTTACAATGGTACATGTCTGCTCAAAGCTGGTCCATGTTCATCCGCACATCATGAAAGTCTATTGCGCTTCTCCATACTCATTGTTGGATCTAATCACGAGACTCCGCCAATACAGTCTAGATCCGTTTCTGCCAACTGATCAAGCCCGGAGCCTCGTGTGAACTTTTTTTTCTCCCTGCCCCGGATGGAATAAAAGCCGTCCCGCCCCAGTCCGTCTCACAAAACGAACAAGCACTATAGGTTTCAGGCCATTCCCTGTTTGAGTCACAACACCTTGAGACTGAGACCATAGCAAGGTCGAAATGTCCATGAAGATGCTTGAGTATGTAGATTGAGTTTTTGTAGCAGAAAAGTTTCCAAATTGGGTAAACTTGAGACGCCAAATTTCATCTCTGATCACGTCTCTCTTCGGGATGGCGCTTGAGCACGACACGGGTCCGAAGCCAGATGACCGTCCAGTCCCGGAGTCCTGGTCGGTCTTTAGGTCTATCATCGCATACAGTTCCGTATGGCTTGCCATAAAGCTCAATGCACCACAGAGTGCCACAGTGGAGTAATGAGATAAGGTGCAACAAAGTAGAGGTACAGTATTATTCGGGTAAATTGCGAGCGCCGCTTACGTCCCGGGCACATATATCTCCAGTGGCGCAAGAGATGCATGATCACAGGGCACACGTGGTATCACACGGTCTTCAGAGAGCCAAGGACTAATGCAATGAATCTTGTCTGTCGAGTCATGAGACAATGGCTCTGTGGTTGTCTTATAGCTGAATCATGAAGCTGAAGGTGGTCTCTCGTGTGGAGCATCTTCTTGGAATAGCACAGCAGCCTCAAGCCAGATGCTATTCTTGGTCACATCCTGCAGGTTGTCATAATCCTGCTGCACCAATATGAACATTTCTTTTTGGCATCTTGCAGATCCCAAGCAAGCCGCACCATTGACAATCATGCGACGAAGGTTGGACACGAAGCAAGTGATACCATGATTATTGTCACGGAAGTGCACACAATATGAAGTATGTTGTTACGACATCTACATGGTCTCATGTGCACAATGTATTCGTTCTATTCGTTGACTCCCGAGTCATGTGTCTATGGCCAACTGTGCGCTCGAATGCCCTTTTCTCTCAACCTCTTGAACAGATTATAAGAGTCTTCCAAGGTCTCTGTGATGCCTTTCATCTTGGTCAACCATGCAGCGTCCATTGGAGCATAATCGACATCTTAAAAAAGAGGGTCAGTCAGGAAGTAACTCATGTGATCTTAACTTACGGTGTTCAAACATGAGCTCGTCGACGAGATCGGCGATGCCGTCAGAGGAGAGGATGTCTTTGATTATGGGCATTTCGATCGGGGCAGAGTCAATGTCGAGTTTGAAGACAAAGAAATCTTCAGGGCGGACAAGTCGTCTAATCATATCGACTGTATTCAACTTGTCCCCCTTGTCCATCGTCAAGCCGACGTTCATCAGGGTATATTTGCCGACGAGATCGACCGGGACTTGACTGTATGCGACATCATCGTCGAGCTTGTCGAGTTCGACAGCAACAAATCGATCAAATTCCTGGCCTCTCGCATGATAAGTCTCGTAGAAGTATTGACCACTGGCGGCGAGATTGACCTCTCCAGACTCGGACCATCCTGCGAAGTAAGAGGAACCGAGGTCGAGATGGACGTTGTTGGGCTTTGTGTATACAACTCCGACATCTGGCTGATTCTCTATTTTCAAGGAGGAATGCCAAGGTGGAATTCCATGAGGACGCCAGGTAATGGACGAATCGAGCGAGTTCCCTTGAGCTTCGACATCATAACGGTATGGTGCAAATCCCATGGCCATGATGTGAGCTTTGCTCTGACCCTGTCCATCGGGCCAACCAGTCATGGTCAATTTGCTTTCTTGACAATGGACATCGAAAGGATCTCGTAGCATTCCCCAGAGTGGCTCAATCAGTTGCTCGCCATGACCAGAGGCAGGCTTGAAAGTGCGCGAGTCCTTGTCGTAACAGGCCCTGGAGTAGTGCATCCGAGACATGTATTGATCTGCAGAATCAAGGGCTTCAGGAAGCATAGAGTCCACCATTCTCCACTTGATGGATTTGTCAACAGAGGTCAGCTGAAGGACCCGTCCCACGATTTTCTCACTGGCCTCTGCATGTCTCCGTTCACTCACAGTCGCACAGATGTGATCTTGAGCCTGGCCGACGAGTCCGAGCCATTCTTCTTCGTAGGCACTCGGTTCATACCGAGAAAACTGCCATTTACAGTATGGTGTATCTGAGCTCGTTGAGCCTTGATCATTTATAGGCCGCAAGGTTTCCAGACGGTCAGCGAGGTGATCCTTGACTTGACTCGCGGCATTCGAGAATCCCTGATTCGTACCGGACAATTCCAGAGCGGCAATGAAGATGACGAAGAGAATCACCAGACCGGATAATACGATCCGACGAGTCATGACTGTTGAGAGTCACGATTGTTGCGATTTTGGGCAAGGGCCGCGACTCACGGAAGGAAAGACGATGAAGAAGTGCTCCTAGTGACGACGACCTGCTCCCAAAGCGAGATGAGGACAGATTCGGGGTCGGGCGCGGGCGGGGTGGTGCAGTCTGCACTATCGACTTATCTCGGTTGTATCTGCAAGGCGAGGGGGAGTATGACGGCGCACACAAGAGATGGAGGGCGCTTCATCTCGAGCCTCGAACGCCACAGGAACAGGCAACAGCAGATGGAGTTTTTAGGATGGCTTATTTCTTCCCTCGCAAACCAAAAGTGCTACTGCACCCCGGTCGTGGACCAGATCACTGGACTGCCGGCAATAAGCTTTTTGCCAATCAAGCGCCCGCCACTAAAAGCCTCCTTTCTCCACCGGGACGTCCTGGTGAGTCTCATTGGGTGCTGCCAATGGTGCTGTGCCCTCTACGATTTTTCGTCTTGCCATCGAGGGACAAATTTCGTGCGGAGAAAATGTGGATCGGCAACCCATACTTGGCTCTCACTGCGCGCTCCATTCTGGTCATACGGGTTGCTGAATCAAGTTCAGCTTCTGCACCCAAGTAGATCATTCTGTTGCCCCACAAGTCAGTGCATGCCCACATATCGACGTGCCACGAGTCATTGGTAGAACTATTTTGGGAGTATCCCTTCTTTATATTGCTCTCCTCTGATAATTTTCTTTTCTATCCCAATTGAAAGATTTTCTCCTACTCTACCAAAATTGCTTTAGAGATTCTACTGTATCAATGACAGATTTCTCCAGGGGAATGTACTCGATCCCAAGGACCGATCTCGATCGAGAATTGTCCGTTTTGTGTCTAGTGGTGTACACTCCTTCGCCCTCGCCACCCTTGGCCACCTTTCGGTCCGGGTAGTGGGCATGGAGGGCGTCGACGACTTGTTGCCAGGTGAAGGAGTCTGCACAACAGATGAAGCGTTTGTTGGCTGCCGCGGGGTTCTGGATGGCGCGGAGATGTGACTTGGCGACGTCTCTCACGTCGACAAAGGCCTGCGTAGGGGTACATGCCGCAATGGTCTCTGGGTCGTGAAAGTACTTGAACAAGAGCTGAACCGAGGTGTTGATGCTCTCGACATCCTTAATCTCGTGAATCACGGGCCCAAAGACGTAGCTCGGGTTGATGGTCGACAGCGCAAAGGAAGGTTTGGCGTCCCTTGCGAATTGCCAGACGTATCTTTCGGCAGCATTCTTGGATGCTTGGTAGGCAGTCCTCGCGCTGAAGTCCTTTGAGCCCTTTGTCCTCTCAATCTCCGCAACGGCTTGATGATTCCAGTCCTCTTCCGTGTAGGTATGACTCTCCTCAGAGACCGGTCCGTACACTGCAGCGACGGAGGAAGTGACGACGACATGTTTGACCTCTGTGCCGAATGACTGGGCAGAATGGAGGAGAGACTTGGTCCCCTGGACCGCGGGATTGATGAGATCTGCCTGTACGAAAGTCAATCAGGGGATGTCCGTCGTCTCGACATGGGAGAAAGGGCACTCACATAAGGATCCTTCGCATTGAAATGGAAGGGGGAGGCTATGTGCAGGATGGCATCGACGCCTTTGACGGCCTCATCAAACACGCCCGTCTCCTCGAGATCTCCGGCCTTGACGAGCTCAAATTTCGAGCCGTAGGAGTCGAATAGGGTCCGGAGATGGGCACTCTTGTCGCTGCCAGGATCTCTCACCGTTCCCCTCACACGATACCCTTGCTCGAGAAGTTGCTGACAGGCGTGTGCGGCAATGTACCCAGTGGCACCCGTCACGAGGACGAAAGATCCGCTTGGCACTGCTTGAGTCGACATGATTTGATCGAGATCAGAATAACAAGTCTTACCAGGAATTTCAGATGCCCCGAATGACGTTTTAATGCCTGCAAGAAGCACCGGCACCTGGAGCTTGACCTCTCCCGTCATACCCGCACAAAATTTAGACAAGAGCTCCTCAGAAGGGCTGTTGGGCAATATTCCATTTTGCAGTGAAAGCATATATTCACAAGAAAGGTACACAGAGATATCAATTATTTCTCATGTATAGTTGTATAGTCTAGCTAATCGGACTGTATGCCTTATGGTTTTGCTTGAAGTCAAGTCGAGCATAGCTCTATCGACAAAGAAGCCTTGGAATATAAGGCACCTAGATTGAACGAGTCCAAGGATCCCTTTACTAACCAAATAGCGTGGACCGAGCTCACCTGACCTAGACAGAGAGGAAGCTCAAGGTCCAGGATGACAAAGGAGTGTCGCTATCCGAGTTCTTCACTGATCCGTCGTCTCAAAAGCTTCATGTGAGTTCTTCCTCTCGACTGCTCACCTCTGTTCGAGGGACCAGTTTGCGAGTCCGATCAGCCCGCGGGACGAACGCCGAAGGAGGCCTGAACTACTGGCGAACCAGAGACAGCTCCTACGACCGAATCATGGTTTTTCGTGCTCGATGGTATGGATGAAAAGCAGAGTCACTCGTGCACCCGACGACATCCACATCACCGGCATCGGAAAACTTGTATCTGACCAGCATGTATCGAGCAACAGCCATTGTTGCCATGACTCGAGACATGCAGTAGTGACTTTTGCAAGACTCTCTCTCTTCCTTGTGTGATTGAACATCAACATTTTCAGAATGCTGCCCTGTGCGAGCTCCACATGAATCGCTTTCCCACGCTGCTGAACATTTGTGGGGAGCTCTCTAGCCAATATCCTGCAATGCGCGCCTCTCCTTGTGTCGTCATGAGTGTGGCACCTGTGCTCAATCCTGGAGATTTGAGAACAAAACAGACTGCCTGCTTACACTTCGAGAAGAATCACTTGTTTTTCAAACAACACTAAATATATGACAGACAAGGGCGATACACCGGGCCTCGTGGCATCACATGTTACCTATGTCAAGGGTGCTGCAGAGGTTGGTACCGACCTTCGAGTGACAAACTTTATGCTAAGTACTCCCAGGAAACCATCGGTAATCTGACTGGCTCAAAAGAGTGGCAGACAGCTGGTAAAGACGATCAGAGTGCTGCAAAAGACGACATGCACAAGGCCGCAAATATTTCTACAGATCCAAGTCAGAGAAGCGCCACCACCTCCCTCAACCGGGAGGGCGGATTGGAGTCCAAGATTGGATCTCTCGTAGGATGTCCTGGCATGGAGGAGGTCGGAGACAAGAAACAGGCACAGGCGCAAAAGTAGAGAGTTCTTTTGGATGAATCAATGACCTTGTATGTATTCAATGCGCATGGCGCCTTTCGATGCTATTGCGCATTAATTCTTTGCGATTGCACCATCCAAGACATGCGTATTTAATGTGCGGAAAGTCGTATGAAGTATGATGACTGAAGTGTCTGTATCATTCTGACGGGGTAATCCTCGTGATACGTGGGTCGTCAAAGTCATGGCTGCTGTGTATGGTCCGCTTGTCAAGATGCCCACAGAAACGACGTACCATGCACCCACACAAGCGCATCCGCCAAAGAAAATTCAAGCGTCTCCATACGAAGATGTCTTGCTACCCTTGAACGGTCTAGACAGGAAGTACTCTGAGCTGGCTCAGCGCCTATCTCAGATGCAACCGACTTCGGCAGATTTCTTGAATCTGGATTATACAGATGCGTTCAACTTCAAATCATGTCTACGTGGCCACAGAGGGAGTGTGACGCTCTATGTGGTGGTATTCAGGTCTACCATTGCCAAAGATGCAGTCTCCACGAAGCTCTTTGATGACTTGCATCGTCAGGATCATGCCTCTTATGCTGAAGCCATGTCTCAAGTCGGCGGCTTGCTGAAATATTGGTTCGGTTCCATCGACACAGAACGACGTAATCTGGCCACCTGTATCTGGACCGATCAGGAACATGCTCGGAAAGCTAGCAGGTTGCCGCAACATCAGAAAGCCATAGAACTGGTGAAAAGTGGAGTCTATGAGCGTTGGGCTGTCGAACGCTTCCTGTTTCATATCGAGAACGATTCCTTTCACTTTGAGGACCTCTAAAGCCTATTGGTATGCGTTGGACATCCCCAATTCGCAGTCTGCTCTAAGTGCTCTGGGGAATCGCTCAGACAAGCAGTTATTTCCCGCTTCGCGGCACTACTCTTCTCTGCTTTGACGAGCCACATCGTGAGATTCAAAGTCGAATTGGCAGTTTTCGGAATGATTGTCATGAAGATACAGAGCACATGCCATCAGGGTCCTTCCTTAGCCTGTTATAGAGCTACTTTTTGAATGTGAGATGATATTCATTGTTGGCTTGTTGTAAAGCACGACAAACCATATAGTACAAGCACGTGCAGTCGCAATCTCAAGATCTGGCTGTGCATCAGATTGAGCATCGTGTGCAGAGTCGCAACTGAAATCTTTGTCTTGTTCTCTATTGACGGTAGACATTCGTCGCAGCCTTGCTGTGCCAAGAGCGCTCGCTAGATTTCCATTGGTTCGACTTGTGTATCACGCAATCTGGCATTCACCCCGGCTTGACTAGAGTGTACAGAAGACCATGGTGACTGTGCGACTATATCAGCCTGGAGAATGGACGCAAACGTCCTGTAAGAAATGCAATACAAAGCTCGAATATCTGAATGAGCTATCAAAATCATCAGAGTTTACTTGTCCTGAATGTGATAATGTCACGGATCTCGACCCTGCCGCTATGGCCAATCAGACAGAAAAGGATACGACTTATTATGAAATACTCGGGGTAGATCCAAGTGCCACGATGCCCGAAATCAAAAAGGCATACCATAAGCGAGCTGCCAAGATTCACCCCGACAAGACAGGGGGCACCACGACTGCAGCGTTCCTCGAACTTCAGGAAGCATACAATATCCTCAGCAACGAGGAATCACGAGCTCACTATGACAAGAATGGCAGAGGGAAGGCAGACGACATCTCTGACATTCAGGCTAGGTTTGGAGGCCTCTTTGGTGGTGCACATGGCCGATTCGACGACCTCATCGGAGAAATTTCCATCATATCTGAAATGGGTAACGCCATAAGGAAAGGGGAGAATGGAGACAAGTCGGAGGACGATGAGGCACGAAGTCGAGCAAACGAAAAGAAGAGACAGGAGCGTATAGCAAGTCTCTCTCGGAGCCTCATTGGGAAATTGGACAAGTTCGATCCCGCCAAGCCTGCTGAGTTTGAAGAATTTGTGAAGAACTGGATAGAGGATCTGAAGCATGAGAGCTTTGGAGTTGAGCTCTTACACGTCATTGGGGAAGTCTACAAATTGACCAGTACAGCCTCACAATATCATCCCGGAATTGCGACCTCTTGGACGGGCTCGTGGCTTCCTTCACTGAAGATGAAGGGCCTGTATCTGACTTCGACCGTGTCGACAGTTCGAAAGGCCTATCGTGTCAAGAGTGCGTTTGCAAAGCTCGACAAGACCTCTTCTGCGGCAGAGGGTGACAACAAAAAGGCCGGACTAGAGGAGGAGGCTGCGAAAGCGGCCATAGAGGCCATCTGGGAGGGCGTGCGCGCAGAGGTCATTGGCGTCATTGCTGACACGGTCACTGTCGTCCTCTCGCCCGAACCTTCGAGTCGACAACCAAAGAATGAGAAGGAAGAGATCGAGGGAGCTTCCCTCGTTCTGTCGGATGCAGAACGCAAGGTTCTGCAGACCAGATGCCAAGCGCTAGAGAAGCTCGGTCGAATCTTCGAGGCGATCAAGAAGGATCCTGGACAGCAAGATATCTTTGAGCAACTCGCTCACGGTGGTGCTGCCGAACCTGGAAAATGAGCCCGCTCCTCCACCACATGGCTTCTCGTCTTTCCTGAGCGTTGGCAATGATTGAAGCTCTTCATTCCTAGCATATCTAGCATTCAACCCTTTCATGCAGCGTGCCTCGACCATGACCGTCTCCCCGCGTGACAGAGATCAAGTGGTTAGCAGTGAGGGCTCGTACGGACTCGAGAGAGACCATCGCCTCCGCCCAAGCAAAAACTCGCTCGTCTCTTCCCTCCCCCGCCATGAGAGGATCTCCCGTGCACGAGAGCAGCCACTTGCATCGCCCTCCCTCAGAAAGAAGGCGGAGACGCTCCCCCAGGCAACTCTTTCGCCTCTTGCTTAGCTCGAGTCGAGTTAGTTGAACCTGCCTGATGGCCCCCTCTCGTCTCCCCACCACCACGGCTGCTCGAGTTCTGAAAGATTCATCGACATTGGCCGGGCTCGGGTCTTGCGGCGACATAGAGGTATTGAGTAACATCTTGACAGAGACGGAGGACGATCGTTCGCCTTTGAAGCGGTCTCGTGGCCTATGGGCAATCGCGCCTGTGATGCATGTAGACGGCGAAAGATACGATGTCAGGGAGCTGGGCTATCGTGCCGCAACTGCACTGTGGCCGGGCTGTCCTGTACCTTCAATACGATTCCCCTGAAGAAAGGTCCGAAGGGCCAGAATGCGAGCGTCTTACAGGAACTCAGACAGTCGAAGCGGAGGTTGCCAATGTCAAAGTCAGCCATGGAGGACTGTATCGAGGCCTTTTACTCGAAGCTCTATCTCGTCATGCCGATGCTCGACAGGGAGCATTTTCTCAACAACCTGGATCTCGATCTCGTCTCGCCAGAGCGGTTCTGCCTCATCACGTCGCTCTGTGCCTTGACGAATGTACAGGTCCTGAATCGTCCTGCAGATGAGCTCATCCGCGAGACTCTCAGGGCGAGACAGACCTTCGACTATGTCGAGACGCCGACCCTGGATAGTGTGCACATCTCCTTCTTCCTCTTTGCATGCTTCTTCGGTCTCAATATCCACAACACAGCCTGGTTCTACCTGAGGGAGGCCATCACATTCGCCCAGCTCATCGGACTCGACTCCGAGGAGAGTTATGGACACCTCACCTCTCGCGAGGAGGCGGCCTACCGTCGGCGGACCTTTTGGGTCCTGTTTGTGACGGAGCGCGCCTATGCCATCCAGCGGCATCATTCCCTCTCCATGCAACCCTCGATCGACCTGCCGTCTTCGATCGACAAGCTCGATCTCTCGGACGACATGCGGGGCTTCAACTTCATGGTCGATCTCTGGTCTCAGATCGACTCGGAATTCCTCTGCATGTGGAACGACAAGCGGTTTCCCGTCTCTCCTGAGCGCATGGCCGAGCTTCACCACCGACTCTGTCATGCTCTCCCCTTGACCCTGAACATCTCAGAGGTCCAACAGGCCGATCTCCTCATCTCCCAGCAATGGCTACGGACGATTCTCTGGCAGTTGAGCACGAGTCGCATGCTCCTCTCCTCCAGTTCTCCCGACGAATCCTTACGCTTCAGCTTCCCCATCAAGATCAGTCAGGATCTGCTGAGCATCACGAAACGCATGCCGCCAGAGGCACTCGAGGTCCATGGCATCGGCATCTGCGAAAAGGTCTTTGAGGTCGCCTCGACCCTCGTGGACGTCATGATTTGCGACCCATCCCTCGGCGACGTCAATCTCGCGAATCGAGTGACGAACGATCTCTATGAACTCCTCAGACTGCTCGGCGTCTTGAGACGGGGGACGAGTCATTGGCACTCCCTCCTGATTGAGAAGATTCGACTCTCGATGCCCAATTTTGTCCTCGCGCCTGCTGCCAGCTACACCAATACCACCACCACCACACCACCGACTCCAGATTGCGGACGAGAGTCACGAACCTCCTCCGTCGCCTCTACATCACCCTCGTCCTCCCCTTCTTCCTCTTCCTTTGCCTTCTCCCCGACTCACCAGGCTCGACAGTCGACCATCGGCCACTTCAACCCGGCCAGAAAGTCCATCTTGGCACAAGACCCCGCCGCGCGCTGGCCACCTTCCCCCTCCTCGGCCTCGCCACCACCATTGAGTCTGTCCGCCGCCAAGGCACACTCCTTTGTCAAATTGGAATCGAGTCCGGCCTCGCTCTCCCCGCAACATCAGCCCATCCCTTACCATCAATCGGATTGAATCATACTCGGGTCGAGATATCTTGTCGACCTATCGTGCTCGGGATGAGATGGCGTGTCGACTGACCCATCATATTCGGGGAGTGACAGCGTGCGACTGCGTTTAGTGTCGCTGGTAAAAAGGGATTCTGATTCAAAAATGTCCATCCGTGCAGAAGCTGCGTGGAAACATGAAACGTAATGACTTTTTTGCGCATAAGCTGTGTGGAAATATGAACTGTCATGACTTTTTTTGCGCAGAGCTCAAGGCTTCGCATACAACACGATTCCGGTGGCACACCAAAGAGTGATTTCAATAGTGATTGGTCGGCGACTGTCGAAAGGAAAGGCTCATGAGCAGTCATGAATGGAGAAAATAGATGTCTATTATTGTATCTATCAAGTACAGTCCGCCAGCCTACTTTTTAATCAGATAGTCTAGTGAAAGTCCACATAGACAGATATCAGAGGACAATGAAAACAGATTGCAAGATGTCAATGTGATTGTCAATGTGATCTGGCATGATGTGTAGATTTGTGTCATTAGGGAAGATGATGATAAAAGAAGATGAAGAATCTAGGGGAACTACGAGGATGCAGGTGTGAGAGCAAGAGAATGAGAGAGAGAAGCACTCTCTCGATGCCGAGTTTGGGTTTAACAGGCACATCCGCTGCTCCTGCTATCGGAGAGATTCAAATTGATGGGATCGCTAAAGTCACCACCATAGTCGTCTGTCGCTTCCTGTGCCAGGGCATTCTTCGCAATGACCTCGAATGCCTGTTCGACATTGAGAGCCTCTTTCGCACTCGTCTCAAAGTAGGGAATGTTGCCCTTTGATTGACAGAATGCCGTCGCTCGTTTCTGGGAGATCTGCCGTCTCGTCAGCCTCTTCTGGAGATATTTCGCAGGGGATCAATAGTTTTTGGAAACATACCATGCGCTTGCTGTCCTCCATGTCAATCTTGTTGCCGAGGACGACAAAGGGAAAGTTATCGGGGTCTTTGGGAGCAGCCTGGATCAGGAACTCGTCACGCCAGGAATCGATGGCGTCAAAGGACTTTGCATTGTTGACATCGTAAACCAGCACGCAACAGTCTGCGCCTCTATAGAACGCTACTCCGAGACTCTGAAATCGTTCCTGACCTGCCGTGTCCCACAACTTTGCATGGTCAGCAGAGACTCAGACTTGGGGTTCTTCCCGTCTTTGGAAGGACAATGGAAGAGCCAGCCAGCTAGAACCCGGCTCTTGGGAAGAAGAATCAACGCACCTGCATCGTGACCACCCGATCATCGACCACGACCTCTTTTGTGAGGAAATCTGCACCGATGGTCGCCTTGTACTGATTGTTGAACTTCTTATTGACATATTGATTCATGAGCGACGTCTTGCCGACTCCCGAGTCGCCCAGGATAATGACCTTTAATAAGACCTTTCGCGGCATCTCTGGAGGAACGTAGTAGATTTGAAGGAAGAGCCTGGGGTCTCTAGAGAATTGCGACTAAAGGTAGCCTGTTGTCTCTCATACTCAAGAGCGCATGGTAGGATAGCACCCCAAGTTCAATGCGAATAGTGATGCCTGTGGAGACTCCCAGAGCTCCCCAAACGTAACGAAACTCGTGCAGTCTGCGAGTGGTTCGAGCACTGAATGCGATGCCCTCCCGCCTCTTTCCTCTCAATGGTTGAAAGCTGTCTATCCGACAGATACGATCACTATAGACACGTGACATATGATGGAGCCGTGGATGAAGCCACTTACGGCATGGCTGACAGTCTCGCCGGTCCGCTTTCTAGCGAAGGGAAGAAGAAGAAGAAGACTTGATACAGCATTTTATCGCGCAGTCAGTCTCCCTTTTCACCTAGGATATCCAAGAGGCTAGGATAGACTGAGACGAATGGTGAAACCGGCGTGGGCGCAGAAACGATGGTTGTTGAATCTGGAGGCCCATTGTTGGCGATTCCTGATGGGCATCGGCATGGACCTTCATCGTCTCGCGCCGCCTCGACCGATGAGGTCTTCCTTCACCCGGTTCATGACCTCGACAGTCTCCGTACGGCACCCCGGAGGCCGCATCAAGCTCGTCTTTTACGTTCCCGACGGGTATGAGCGGCGCTCCGATGACCAAAAGTACCCCTTTGTCGTGAATTTCCATGGTGGTGGCATGACCATCGGTCAACCAGAGGACGATGCGACTTGGGCCACCGTGCTGGCTCGCAAGACAGGCTGTGTCGTCGTTGCCGTGGGCTATCGTCTGGCTCCCACCCACTACTTTCCGACTCCTGTCGAGGACGGGGCGGATGCCATCCTCTGGCTCGTGAGACATTCCTCCGAACTAGGCCTCGATCCCATGAAGATCACCGTCTCTGGATTCTCTGCCGGGGGGAACCTCTGTTTCACGAGTCCTCTCCTCCTGGCCTCCCTCAAGAGGCCTCATCCTTCCTCTCCTCCTCCTCCCGATCTGCCATCTCGGCATACTACTACAGCTTCAGACCCGGGTCGAGCCATCGAAAGTCAAGAGCGGGAGATTGCACAAGAGACCGACCTCAAGGCCGCCTTGGAACCGAATGCCGCCCTGCTCGATACCCTGAGAGACTTGCCAGCTTACCGAATCGTCGCCATCCTCGCCTTTTATCCCTCCGTCAATTTCACGACGACGAGGACGCAAAGGCGAGCGACCAATACTCGGCCGGAATACAACCTCGCGGAATTCTTCACGGACCTGTTTGACGACAGCTACCTCTACCCAGCATCCGACTGCGACATGTCCCACCCTTTCCTGAGCCCCGGTGCGGCACCAGATGACCTCCTCGCCACCCTGCCGACACACATCCACTTCTATACCGCCGAGTGGGACGAACTTCAGGCAGAGGCCAGGGCATTCAGCGACCGACTCGCCTCACTCGGCAAGCAGACGCGTTACAAGATGCTCGAAGGCCAAGTCCACGCCTGGGACCGATCGCCCAACCCCATGCGCGAGAATCCCCTGCGCGAGGCAATCTACCTCGAAGCCTCTACCGCCCTCTCCCGCATCCTCCAGGGCAACAGAGCCGTCGACGAAGAGCGACACGAGCCCAGAGTCGACGCCCTCCATCTTGTCGATGACGCCAATCTACGTGCTCAGGAATACCTGGACGACAAGAAAATCACCCGTATGGTCGGTGCTGAGACACCGGAACGACCAGCCACTCCTGAACTCATCGGGCTCAAGGATCCCTGATCATCTCCTTCTGTTTTCCTACATCAGAAGTCTTTTGTAATCCCTTTTAGCACTTGCAAGACGTAAAACACAAAAACGACTCGTGTGAGACGGTACAGAACGACTCACTCGAGTATAAACTGTCCATAACTATGTATCTAATGAGAAAGAGCAACAAAAAGTAACTGCAAGAATTGACACGACACTCACTCGCTCATTCAGTTCGCAAACAGAGATGGTTTGACAAAACCAACATCAGCAGTACTATAGCTTATTGCTTTGCCACCGCCGCCATAACACTTCAAAACATCATTCCTGGGCCTTGATTGGCTCATTTGACCTTGCGTGAATCTTTCGATTTTAGACGGTCGAAGAACGCCTTGGTATACCATTTCGATGGTCGTGTCTTTGACTGCAGTCGACGTAATCGCTGGAAACCCTTTCTTGCCTTGCTGTACTGATTGCCAGTATGTGTCTTGAGCACATCGCCGAACCAGTGCGAGACTGTGCCACCACTCGCAAGAGCACTGCGAAGTGTTGCAGAGGTCTTGTCAAGGACGATCGAGTAATCGTCTTGCATCCTCTTCAATCCTATAGAACCGTGATCTCGAATGTTCTGTAACTGTGCACGAGATGTCTTGATCACATACGACTTGCTTCCGTCGACCTGTTTCAGCAGTTCCTGGACCCGCCGTCCAATGTCTACTTCCGGAGCCAGATGTCCGAGATGATTGAGGTCCCGTATCTTGTCGGCGATTGCTTGAATGAAAGGTGTCTTTGATGAATATTGAACGACGTATGCATCATTGACCTCTGGGTTTGACAGAGATTCTACGGCAATCATCAATTCGCCATATGTCTCTTCATGCGGCCAACTCAGGGAATAGAGGTTGTCAACCACGAGATCCATATGAGACTTGATGGTCTTCCCGTCTCGAGTCACTCTGGCAGTCAGTTGCGGGAGAGGTTTGCCACGCTGTAGCCTGTACTGAGGAGGAAGCTCCACAAGAGCATTCGTCCAGGTGAGTTGATGAAAGCCGACTCGGTTTGCTGCGGTGCTACCGTCGATCATGTTCCGTCCATGACTTGTCACAAAGCTGTAGAGGAGAGGGGCCAGACACATCAAGAGCAGGGGCAGCAATTTCAGTCCAAGATTCAATTTCATCACAGCTCCCTTTGAAGCTTTGGACATGCGCTTTCTGTGATCCCAAGCATCGAGACTCCGGAGTATCGGCTCTGATAGTTCACTTGTTGCAAGCCGCTGGAATGACTCAATGGTCAAAGTCTTGGTCCGGCCGACATGATCAGGATCCACGGTACTACAGAGAATAGCATCCTCTGAGTGGTATGAAATGCCCTGAACGAAGGGATCTGCATCCTTGCCTTGTAGCGGCAGGTATGGGATTCTCTGAACACGCCGAATGTCTGCAGCGCGATCGGCAAAGTTAGGCTCAGATGTCTGACCTGTCGATTCCCGATTCCTGCCTAATATCCTGACACTCAAGACTGGCATGGGATGTTTTCCAAGCTCAGCTGCGTTCGTGACCAAGGCAATCTTGATTCGGGATTCAGGTACAACGGAAGCCACAGATCCTGGACCTGGCAGGATGGAATAAGAGTCAGATTTCCACACATCCTCAGTGAAATTCTCTCTTAGGACGTCTGCCAATTTCTGCACGACGATCCGCTTTGCTGACTGTGGGCCGATATAGAGGATGGGCAAGGTCATCGTTTCTCCTTCCTGGATATCGAAGCGACTGTTGATCTTGTGGTACCACGAAGTATAATTCCACACCAAGTGGCTCTCGTCAGGTAATTTGTGAGAGCTGTCCATGGCACTCTTTCCCACAAACTCTTCCGAGCGTTCTAGATTCGGCATGCGAAGAGTGACATTGCTGCCAGCCTGTGTACCTTCATCGCCGGATTCTGCCTCATTGTCTGTTTCCCCAGCATTACTGGTGATGGAGCTAAGATCATCAGTCTCTGGTCCATGATTCTGGACCAGCTCGAAATCATCTTCGTGATCTTCCATGCCTGCGCCCTTGTGCGCAGTGTCTTCCGTCATGGTAGGAAGAATGAGAAGGGATGCGCCGGATATGAATCTTTCACAACGATGATACTCGTGCGCCGCTAGCAAGTAATTCAGGACAACGAATCGAATCAGAAGTATGACAAAGTAGACGGAGTGAGAGAGAAGACACGACTCCCCTCCTCACCTACGCATTCTCTCCACTATCGTTCTGCTTCTCATCGAAGCCACATAAACGCCCGGTCGATGATCAGTCCTTTCGTTCTTGCATGTGACTTTGCACAAACCCTTGGCACTGAGACCACTTTTTATTCATATCGAATCTTGCTACCATAGAGCTTTAAGTGAACTCAGATGTAGGGTCGTTTCTGCCCTGCCAATGCGATACGAGAATGGGTCGAACTGAAGGCCTCGCACCGGGAAACTTGCCCTTGTCTGAAATCTCTCCATATACGGACGGCAGGGTGCAAGACATGCGAGTTCAGTGTACTGACACGGCAACTCAGGAGGATTGATGCTCGGCGGACGTAAAAACAGTCATCATTAGTACAATTTCTGCCTGATCATTCTAGAACAAGTCGTTTTGGGCCAGCATACTCCATCTCACCCAGTGGCATCTGATTATACTCGTGGTCATCCTCTTCATTTCTGCTCCATAGATCTGCCTTCCCGAAGAATGAGTGACAGATGACAGAATTGATAAAAGTCATGATGAGCAGAATCAAGGACGCACCAGCAAAGATGCCCAAGGTTATCCGATCATTCTGGTATGTTTGTTTGTGACTTGAACCAAAGATGCGCCAGAACTAAAAAGAGATTAGCAAGGTCGAGGGGTCTAGAGGTATTTGGGAGACATGCCTGATAACAGAAGTAAGTCAGAGCAGCAACTAGACAGATGTTGAATAGGATCATCAGCCAACGCAACTCATGCCTGACTGCATAACCAGCAGCGACGAGCCCGATAGCTGTGGTCGGCAGTGCAGCAACAGACACCCAGAATGACCTGACAGACATTAGACATACTGCCCGCGGTGTGCTCGCAGATCTTACCAGTCACCCGAGTCGACGAAGAGAATCAGCATTTGCACCACGAATCCACCAAAGAAGAACCAGTCATAGATGAGC
The DNA here is from genome assembly GCA_004000165.1 of Taphrina sp. SM11. Classification (NCBI taxonomy): domain Eukaryota; kingdom Fungi; phylum Ascomycota; class Taphrinomycetes; order Taphrinales; family Taphrinaceae; genus Taphrina; species Taphrina sp. SM11. Next base: position 333,816 of record RHDT01000299.1, on the reverse strand, counting down.
AGTACGACGAAGACTTGGTAGGAGAGGAAGTAGTTCTTGACCGTGGTCGAAGCGCCAAGCTTCTGATAGATATCCCATCCGAATACTCTGTACAGTTTCATGGCACAGACAAGATAGAAGACTTGTGCCAGTGCAATGATTGCAGGGACCGAGATCACATATGGCAGCAGATGATGCCAGAAGTCTGATCGCGCCTTTTTATAACCAAGAGCATTCGTGTTCAATCGCGAGGATGTCTCAAAGACATCTCCATTGTTTCTGCTATCCTGAACTACCATCAGACCCTGCTCAGTCGTTGCATGATCGAGAGCTTCTTACCGTGTTGTCGCCAAAGATGACATTGTGAAATTCCTTGATCTGGAAAGCACTATAGACGAGGAAACAGAAGTTGAAGATGACGAGACCGATGACCTGAATACTGCCAACTCAGTATCGCATCGACAAATTTACCGTGGGCACATTACGTATTTCTCTTTCCTACAGCGAGGAAAGCCAGCCATATCTGAAAGACAAAGGCACAAATGTAGATTGCAAGATAGGTCGGTATTGTCCTTGCAGTTATGTTTTGTAAGTGGAGTTGTCCAAAGAATTTGTAAAAGACGTAGGCTTCCAGTCCCATATTGCAGAACGCCTCGACACCTAAGGAGCGTCAGTCATGCTTAATCTCAGATCTGCCGAGCAATCAGGGAACCGCCAGCCCAGGCTACTCACAGGTGACGATGAGGAAGAGATTGGACCAGAATCCATTTGGAAACTTGCGCACACTTTGTTTCGTGGTGACGAGCGGCACAGAGCTGCGCCGTCTGAAATTGTCAAATGCCTCCATCCCTGACTCCCTGTTCGATGACTGATGACAGTAGTCGCCTTTCCCCTCTCGCTTCAATGTTCAGCGCGATGGCCTCAAGAAAGATTCAGAGCCCCTGCGCCCGATCAACGAATGAAGCGAGCAAACGAAGGAGGAAGCTATCGAGAGGAGAGGAAAAGAACGATTCGGATGGCTTGTCGGTGACGCGGAAACTCCTGAGAGTGCAAACCTTGCTATAGAGAACCAGAAAAGTTGCTGCGCAGGAAAGGTCTGCGAGAGAACGACGTCGAGTGCTTGACCTGTTGAACGTCAAGGGCGGGCCTAAAGCAGTAGCGATCGGGGGGTTGGATGGAATAGCATTGGCAGGGTCAGGCCGTCGTGCTCTTCAGCCACTTGCAGGTCCGAGTCGAAGCTTGGTCCAGCCCGGCGGCCAGTGAGTCTACGACAGATTTTCTCTGCAGCCTGCCTCGACCCTCCCATGAGGTTGAGCACCTGCATCACGTGCCGTTCTCGACAATCAGAAGTGTCACACGCTTCCCTGCTTTAGGCGAACTGCAGCTCAGCAAAGCCTCCTTCTCGAGACGATCGACATTCGCCAGCGGTAGCCTCAACGAATCAAGATTCTCGAGTCTGCAAAGAAGTCATCTTGCCGTGGAAATTGATGAATCTCTCATGCTACAAGAGGGCTTCAGATAGACATCTTGCTTCTCATACATGAGATTGTCGTTTCATGAAGATGGGTACGTGTCCGTCTCCGGGGGCCTGCAGACGTCGAAAGTCGGCTTGATCATGCAAGCCATTGCATGAATCTAGCAAGACTCCGGAGTTCCCTACTGACTATGCTCGTCCCAAGTCAGACTCATTGTTCTTCACTCCTCCCCCATGCATGCATGGAAGCTTTCGTCCCCGCTCATGGACATTCTTGCGAGCATGATGTAGAGATTGACAAACTCTGTCACTTTTTCTTTCTGTATTAAGATATATATGTCCTACGTGCTATGATGCACCCTCGAGGAGACTCGTGTCTATGCTTGAATGCGACATTAGAGGGGTGGAGGGAAATGCTAGAGATATATGCTATAATGGGATGGTAGGAGTCAAGGCCACATTTTCAGCGCGTATCGTGACTTGTGACCACCTCTCGGTCTTCCATACTGTGTCTTGAGTCCTTTTCTTATTTTCATACATGATTGTGCTTCCAATCACTTGTCGAGCCAGCCACCGATGACAGCAGCCCACTCGTCGATACAGGAACCCTCCTTGGATTCGACCTCGGGTCCGTCTACGGGACATTCGCATCGGCAGCCAGGCCCGTTCGTCTTTGGGCGGTCCCATCCATGAGTATTCTTCGTGCCGTCTGCATTGAGGGGTCTCGGGAGTTGCAAGCCAGGGGCATTTGCTGGGCAATGGAAGATATCTGTGTGCTGGTAGCCAATGTCTCGGAAATAGTGGACTTGCTTGGGCTCGAGAAGGAGAGCAGCTCCGAGGGTGTGAATGGGTGCATCTCCCCAACGCTCGCGCCAGAATCCACCGGTAAGGTCCATCTCCTCAAAGAAGCTCATGTATTCTGAGCCCCGAAAGAAATCGAGGCGAGCAATCTCAAAATTGGACCAGAAATGGCACATGTTGTATGCTTCCCCTTCCATGTTTTCCTTGTCATATTGTCGCTCCTTCTCTTCAGGCTTCACGGGATCGAGTTGCAAGATCTCCTTGGGCAGAGGCATGACTGGCGCAGTCTGCTTCGGCTTTTCCTTGGGTTTCAGCATCATGTTCCACATGCCAGTAGACGGAACACGGTGTTTACGTTTCCAGGCGGAAGCATATCTGAACATGTTGGGCACAGTTTCGACCAACTCCTTGATGGCGATCACGAATCCGTAAACCTTGCCTTCTTGTGCCATGAACCTGAAGGGGTCATAGGTGATGTCACAGAAGAACTTGACGTCGGGTTCTACTCGCCAATACCAGTCGTACTTGAGAAGCAGGGGATGATTGAAGAAGAAGCCGGAAAAGAATCGACACATGTGATGATATGTCTCGAGGCCGCCATACATGATTGCTCGGTCTCCTTGTTGTGCAATCGACTCCTTCATCTCATCCACATCCTCGACCCAATCCGGATATCCCCAAGCATCTGGACCGACGAGACCAAATTCGACATCGGCATTCGTCGCATTTCGAATGCGCCTCTTGAATGTGCTGTTGAATTCTTCATTGTTGAGAAAGACATACGGGTAGTTGAACCACTGGTTGAAATGAGATTCGAGGGACTGCATAGATGAGAGCACACCGTCAATCTCCTTGTTCCTCGCAAGAACGACAAAGGCAGCATTCTCGCGAGGAAAGTCTGCAGCTGCCCTGATCGGGTCCTGACAGCCTTCCAGAAATGGCCGATCCAGCGTCATATTCAGAGGCCTTTCGACACCCATCCTCAGACTACCATGAATGTTCGTAAAGAGATTGATTGAGAGACATGCAAACACGATGGAGGAGAAAATGATGATCGGCCAGACCCGAAAGCGACCGAGACGGCGGACATGGATCGTGCGTGTCCAGAAACCACTGTTCTTGATCGAAGAAGGTAGACCCTGTTGGAAGGCCTTGAACTGAGCAGAGGAGACGCGTTTGAGCTCAGCGGGCAGGGACGTCTGACTCGGAGGCTTCAACATGATCGTGTCGAAGTGAAGAAATTCCTAGCTATGCGCGCACTTCAAGGGCAACCTACACATCGCCGCTCCAGAAGGTCCCGTGAGTCAAAGATAGATCGCAACTTCTCCCGTCCCTCAAAGAGTCGATACGATCTGAAATGGAGTTCTCGAAGGACCGGTCAAGAGGAAATGAGGTCGGGTGACCACAGGGCGGGTAGCAAATAGCAAACATGACGGGAAACGAGTTTTGGAGTGTAGCAGCGCATTCGAGGCTGCCGCAGTCTGTGTGAGAGAATGAATTTGCCAGCCAGCCACAGGTCAGGAAATTGGCTTCCCTCCCTTCTTCACTCACTCTTTCATCCTTCCTCGATCGATCGCTCCTTAACCCTGCAGCTCTCTCACTCAGATCGACACAGGAATGTAAAACAATTGGGCAGCAGAAGTCTCAGGGTCGGACGCTAGGGAGTCAAGAAGAAGAAGGGCTGGTTTGAGGAATCATATGACGGGAGTAGGATAGTTCTTCTATGTGTATCAACGAGGCCTGGTCTCTGTCTGTTGTCAGACACAGACGTGAATCGTCGGGCGTCATTCTGTCTCATCTAACCAATGATGATGCACCTAGAAGCATACGGGCACCACATAACTAGTCTCCTGTATACTCGCCCCCAGGCCAAACGGGGGAAGTTGTCAGAGAAGTGGATGAGACGCAAAGTTTGGTCCAAGTCATTGTGTAGCATTCTCATCTTTTTCACTCTGCCTGCCTCACTGCCTCAGCTCACGCACGGGATCCTGGGTTCTTGCTTGATCTCCTTTCTCAGGGCGCGCGCTCTTGCCACTCAACTTTCCTCCTTCTCGTGTCCTTTCGTGCACGAGGCAGATGTCACCACAAGTAGAATATCTGGTTTGAGCTCTGTGGTTTCAGATCTACTTTATCTACACTATTCCACAGCCTGTCCTGGGCGTAGCTCGAGTGGTTCGACAGTCTGGCTAGCGTCACAAGACCGCCAGTCCCACTTCATGATTTTGTTGTCGTAGAAGCGGACCCCGCCAATGCCTGCATCTCTCGCAATGTCTCCATATTCCTCCACCATCTCCAATTCTTCCCGTGCTACACTGACTGACCAGCCGAAGCGTTCTGCAGCATCCAGTGCCGAGGCACCAAGTGTACGGTCCTTTAGCCAAGACCAAATCATGTTGCGTGTCGATGCATCCGTCCTGTCTCGATCCTGAACCACTACGATACCCGATTTGAACCGGCGTAGCCTGATGGGTAGTTTTAATTCGTCAAAAAGTTGACATGCAGCACGGAGATCATCAGGTGAGATGAGGGACCCTTTCCTGGCACGATTGTAGAAAGCATACAAATCCACCAATGTCATTGCCCCACCATTCCCGCGTAATCTGCCATCGAGAAATTCTGCTATCTGCCTCGAGAGTTCAGTATGAAACATGCTTGCCCTTCCGACAGATTCCTTCGTCACGACCGGAGATGACAGTCCTAGTGCCTCGCTTGACTCCCGAATCAACATGTGAGCTTCGCTGGTTGCTGCATTGACAGGTGCATTAGCGAGACGCTGCGCGAACGACTCAGCAAGGGCAACCATTTCCTTTGCACGCGCCATCAGACCTTCCAGATCTTCAAATGCTCCCGATAATGTGTTGGCATCGCTATTGCGCAGAAGTTCCTCTCTATATTGTAGCGCACCAATTCCAGCCCCAGTCTTCTTCGCCGGCGTAGCATTCGAAGAATTTACAAATTCCACTTGCGTGTCTTGCAGCCATGCTTGGTCAGCTACAGCTCGCCGTAACTTTTCGAGAAATTGCTTGTCTCCAGAATCACGGAATGACAATTTACAACACGCCCCTTCAGCAGCCCAGAACTCTTCTGTGAGTGCAGGCGAAGGACCGCGTTCATCGACATTTTGATTCGAGTGTAATTTGGGAGGAAGATTACGCGAAATCAGTGGTGCCCCACAGACTTCACATGTCGTTATAGCTGGGTGATTCCCAAAGGTACATCTCGGGCAGGGGAACAGTCCGAGAGGTGGAGGATTCTGATGATATACACTCTGTATCGAGCCTGGCCGGAGAAACGAGGAGGGATTGAAAGAGGAAGGTTTGTGAGCTGGCAGGGTCACGCTGTGCTCAGAAATCTTGATGGTCTTTGGCGGCTTCATTCCACAGTTATCACAGGGTGGAAGTATATTGCCCGTGATATAACCTGCTGGAACTTGATTGGTGAATGTACATATGGGACAAATCCAGTCGCTTTTCGTGGTGATCTTCGCTGGTACCATGGCAGCTGATAAAGGTGTATTTCGACCGGAAGCATACTCTGAGGATGATCCTGATCTGGAATACCAAAGAGTGATTTTTGGACTCGACTTGAGAAATCCAGCCTACATATGATATTAGCGTCGATGGATTGCGATCGGAGGACATACATAGTGCTCAATCTTGCTGATCTTGGCGAGTTCCAGCTCGATGGAGCGCAGAACAGGGCGTTCAGAATCTACATAACATATTCGATGAGTCGTCAGATACACAAATCCGTCAGAATATTCCGGTATCTTGTGCTTTGCATTGTAGAGACCAACATGGCGGTGTACGAATATGACAGACTCTCCCGCGGTCAGAATTGGTCGCCTAGAACTCGTAACATCGATGGATTCCCAATTGTGTAGTGCCATACATGATCTTTCTATTTATGCTCGAAACTGATAGAGAACAGTGAACCAGTAGAAATGTGGTCTTGCCTTAGGGTAGATTCTCTTTCAATAATAATGAAAGAATGTGCCGGACAAGGTCGCTATGCCACTAAAATAAAATCGACTTGTACCGGTCGTTGCGAGTGTTTATTTTTTCTCAGCCATGAATCAAGTGTCGAGCTTGTCAGACGGACCAGCAGATATGCCGCAAGCTCCTCACTCAAAAATTAGAGAGGTGTCATACACATTGCGCTCAGTTTGCGATAATGGTGGAGAGAATGACATCCTGTACCGAATATCTGAGGTTGCAGCTCATTCAACTCTTTCGGTTCCCCCCAGAAAGCAGCCGCTCACGTGAGCACATCTGGAGGCTCATCTTTCGAGCCAAATTTCATAGACCAGGCACAGTGAAGCTCAGGTTTGAGTCAAGAGGGTGTCAACATCCAAAGTGCTTCACCAGTTCAGAGCAGATAGGAGGAGCGGCCTGGATCTCGCACAGCATACAATGTCGAAGAAGCAAGTGGTCGGAGTCCTCGGCGGAGGCCAATTAGGTCGAATGTTGCAAGAGCCAGCTTCTCGCTTGGGAGTCGAGCTTGTTTTTCTAGATCCAGACACTGCGTCTCCGGCAAAGCAGATATGTGCATCATCGAAACATGTGACGGGGAAGTTCACAGATGAACATGCTATTCGTGAACTAGCGAGCAAGTGTGATATCTTGACAATCGAAATAGAGCATGTGAATACCGAGATATTGAAGAAATTAAAGAACGAAAAGGAAATCAAGATATTCCCAGATCCAGAAGACATCGAACTCATTAAGGACAAATTCAGACAGAAGGAGCATCTCAAAAAGGTCTTGGGAGATCACTCTGTTGCGGAGCAGCATGCTCTAGATTCCACTGCATCTGCACTAGAAAAAATGGGAGATTCTATCGGCTACCCGTACCTGCTGAAATCCAGAACTGACGCTTACGATGGAAGAGGGAATTTCGTGGTTGAAACCAAGAACTCAATAGAGGGCGCACTCCAGGCCCTTTCGGGCAGACCTCTGTATGCCGAAAAATTCGTTCAATTCCAGCGTGAATTGGCCGTAATGGTCCTTAGAACCCAGGACGGCCATGTCTATTCTTACCCGTGTGTCGAAACTGAACATGAGAACAATATCTGTAAGACAGTCTACGCTCCAGCAGAGATTCCTCTGGCACAAGCGCACGCTGCTAGATCTCTGGCGGAGAAAGCAATCTCAAAATCCTTCATCGGTGCAGGCATCTTCGGGGTCGAGTTGTTCCAATTGACCGATGGCTCAATCATCCTCAATGAGATCGCTCCCCGACCACATAATTCTGGGCACTACACGATAGAGGCTTGTCCAATATCACAATTCGAGGCTCATCTGCGAGTCATCTTAGATCGGAAGCTGCCACCTCGCTTTTCGAAGTTGAGACAACCTGCGATCATGTACAATTTACTCGGGGCGGAGGATCCGCACTATATTGAGAAAATCTGCACTAGAGCAGATGAGGTTGGTGGCGCAAGCATACATCTGTACGGAAAGAAAGAGTCACGTCCGCAGAGAAAGATGGGACATGTCACTATTACGGGCAGCACTCTTGCAGAGTGTAAACACTCTTTGCACGAGCTTGTCTCAGGAAGTTCGGCTCAATCAGCTTCACCAGTCAAAGTCCTTGTCTGCATGGGATCCACTTCTGATGGCCCAAGTATGCAAGCTTGTGTCGATACCTTGAAGTCTTTTGGAGTTGGGTGTCACAAGGAAGTCATTAGTGCCCACAGGCAACCTGCCAAATTGCAAGCATGGGCAAAGGACGCTCGATCGAAGGGCTATCAGGTCATCATTGCCGCTGCTGGAGGTGCCGCTCATTTACCTGGAATGATAGCTGCACAGACTTCGCTTCCTGTAATTGGAGTGCCTATCAATGCTACCACTCTCAACGGACTTGATTCTCTCCTCAGTATAGTTCAAATGCCACGAGGAGTGCCCGTTGCGACTGTTGCGATTGGTAACTCGACCAATGCTGCTCTTCTAGCAATCAGGATCCTTGGTGTTGCCGACGACACCCGGCTGCTTCAAATTGAGGCAAAGCTGGAGAGCAATAGGCAAGAAGTTGACACCGCGAATGAAGACTTCAAAGAGGTCGTTCCCGACCGTGATCCGTTCGCGCTTGAAGACGTCTCGAGCGCGAGCACTTCTCGCAGTCTTCTCGGCGCCCTCAAAGAGAAGGTTACAACAAGCTAGCATTGGCGTAGTCATCCTTTTTCCCTCTTTATAGTCACTACTACACGCCATTCACCCAACTTCTGTACATAGATATGTGAGTACTTAAACTAGCCGACTACACCATATGACCACAATACCAAGTACTGATCTTCGCTACTAGACAAGATTCGCAGAGTGCCTGTCGTGTTTACAACGTCCTTCTTTTCATCGGAATAATAATTAGCCAAATTTCTCAGTTTCAGCCACAAACTTTGTCACGTCCTATGCCTTCCCAGTCTCCACTGCAGGATATGAAGATGTCATAGATCTGATTGGCAGTCTAAGGCTCCTTCAAGATCTCCTTGACCTCAGTACTTCAGCCGCGATGCCACCCAGAAAGACGAATAAAAAGTTGGCGAAAGAGCATGGTCTCGAGGAATCGGATGTCATTGAGGTACGTGAGGCTTTCGACTTGATTGCGTCGGGGAGCCCATCGATATCGATCCACTCTGTCCAGCGTGCCATGTCTGCCCTTGGATTGGAACTATCGGCGACAGAGTCGAAGCAAGTGACCAAACATCTGACTCGCCTGACGGATTCCGACGAAGTCACTTTCGACATGTTTTTGGAAATCGTCAGTCTCAAGATGAGCACGCGGGATCGAGGTTCCGAGGTCGATCGAGCATTTGCACTCTTTGATCCAAACGCGACAGGTCGAATCACCGTTCATGATTTGAGACGTGTGGCGAAGCTATTGAATGAGGACATCAAGGAGCAAGATTTGTTGGATATGCTCGAGCAAGCAGGTGCCACTTCTAGCGATGGAATAGGGAAAAGTCAATTTGAGGAAGTGATGGCTAGAGCTGGCATCTGGTGAAACTATTTGGAGAGTATTGACATGGCAAATATGTCATTCTATACGGTGTCTTATCGGTACGAAATGTGCTGATTGCAGCCAAGATCAGCAGTAGTCCGCAGTTCAGGATTTGTCGAGTACAAGATTGTGATGCAACTCGTTCAAATAGGAAGAGGGCAATGGTTAAATGACTCAAGTATTCCACGAGCTTGATGGGTGGACGAACCATCCCACAGTGTAACGGGCACTCGGCATGCTAGATCGCCTGCTTTGCATAAAGATCATGGGCTAGCATTCCCAACATCTTCCACTGGATTCCCAATTGGATTCTCGCACTGTTGCCGAGGACGACCCAGCCAGAGTATGAGTTCCGAAAGGCACTCAGGGGCACTGCTGCCACCAAGAGCTCCTGCGCCAAGGTCACCGAAAAGATTGAGATTGTGACGAGAGTGCTCGAATCAGTATCAGGACAACAACACACCAGCCTGCCCTATCAATCAGCTTCAATCATTCATGGCCTCGACTCGTGGACCTGGATTACCTCTCACACCAATCGACTTCGCAAGTCCCCGACAGCTCCGGCACACAGATTGCCACCTCAGAGACAATCCTTCCCGAGGTGCCAACGTTGACGATACAAATGAGCTCTTCTAAAGGTGCAGGAATCCCGGTAGCTTTGCCTATGGTGATTTCTACCTCATTTGAGAATTGATCCGCTTCACCGGTCTCCCATAACAGGGTGTTTGGTCGATCCAAGCACGACCAAAGACGGTAGTCTGCCAGGTGGTAGGCGATTCCGTCATCTGCAGACTCATGGACCGAAATTGAGCTTGTACCAATCTGGGGCTCCATCAACGTCTTCCTAGTCGCAAGTTGTGCCGGTGTCTCTACCGCATTCTTCTCGTCCCCCAGCACCCTCTCCCTCGATTTTTGCGTCGTTGGTCGATGGCGATCCAATGGATGGACGGGCGATCCTTGCTCTTGGAAAACATCTTGCAGCCTGCACGATGGACGAGAAGACATTGCGACAGAACTCCACGGCATACTCCACGATCGAATTTGCTCTCACACGAGTCAAATCTCACAACAGTCCCTTCTACGAGCTCGGAGATTTCGTCTGGCGACAAGGTATTATACTCAGTCAAGGTCCTGTTGTTGACTCGACTCTCCCCACATTGCGCAATTCCAGACGTTTCATCGTCCATGACTTCATAACAACAGTAAACTTTTCGACGGAAATCTCAGCTTGCCATGCGCAGTCATTAAGCTGAAACACGTTTTTGTCACAGAGACTAATGTTATCCATTGACCCTTGCCAACCAACAGAGCCGAATCGTGTCGAGGGATGCTCAGTTGCCGCTCCGACAGGTCAAGAAATGAAAGCTCCACTAGCTCGAGCGCGCAACACAAACTTTAGACATCTACCTGAAACAATTGCGGACATCTTGCCACAACTGACAGTTGTATAAACGTGGAAACTTTGTTATGGACTGATAGATCTGCAATAATGCTCCTGCCTGCCAGATACCATGAAGCACTGCACTGCCTACGCTATCTATCGAAAATGATCAAAAAGTTCATGCAAGTGTATTGCTCCGATTAGTCCTCAAACAGCATCTCGATGTCCTTCAGAGTCTCGCGCTGCCTATCTTCCTTTGACATTCCCAGAGAACTCGCCAAGAAGTTCTTGCGATCCTGAATCTTCAGCATCTTCTCCTCCACACTGTTCTTGATGATGTATCTGAACACTTTGACCTCTTTCGTCTGTCCCATTCGATGGATACGATCGATAGCTTGCGATTCAATGGCAAATGACCACCATGGATCGAGCATGTAGACATGATTGGCATTTGTCAAATTCAGACCGACTCCACCGGCTTTCAAGGAAATCAGAAAAGTCATGTTGCCCGGCGTATCTCGAAATTTCGTCAGCACCAGAGCCCGTTCTTTCTGAGACATTGATCCATCGAGTCGCAAGAATGGCAACTTTTGTCGCCGAAAGGAAGTTTGGATGATGTCGAGAAATGATGTGAATTGCGAAAACACCACGGATTTGATCCTTGGTTCGACACGTCTGGTCTGGTGAAGCGCTTTCAGCAGAGAATCCACCTTGGTCGATCCAAAGGTTTGTTGTGCTGGTCGAAGGAAGATTTGTTCTGCGTCTGAATCTCCCGTACCAGGATGACGAATGACTTCCAGCAGATCGTTCCTAGACACTGGTTGCCGACAGGTGTGGCACAGCGGCTCTTCACCTCTACTCTCCTGAAACTTGATATGTTCAAGTAGACAGTTCTTGCAGGCCATATGAAAGCACTTTGTCACTGTCTGCTCCTCGATCGGTTCCTCGGAGCATATCGGGCACTCCTTTTCAGCCCCTTCTGCAATCTGCTGCAGGACGGAAGCACCAAAACTCGTAGCCTCCTTCTCACTCGAAGCAGACGTAGTCTTGAATCGGGCAATGAGGTCTGCGAGATCGACATCTTCCTGTAGGAGATCACTCTCTTCAATATCTTTGTCTCCAGCATCCTCATCAGTCAGATCTTCCTTGGTTGGCTTCTGCTTGACAAGAGTGGGATCGCAGCAACTTTGTCGCAAACGTAAAATCATACTGAGGATGTAACTATAGTTCTTCATCACAGTACCTGCCATCGCATTCTGATTGTATTCTCGTCTGGCTCTCGCACTGATAAAGTTGTAAACGTCGCGCTCATCCTCGCTGAATTCGAGGTACACTTTCTCGATCGTCTTAGATGGCAGATCAACAATAGGTTTGCCATCGATGTCTTTCATGTCTTTCGTGCGCCGTAGTACGAGTGGTTCTAGAACGGTCTGCACGACATCCAGAGCTTTGATGTACTCTTTCGACTCGAATGGTATTGTGATGAACGTTTTCCAGAATGAGTACACACCCCACGGCTCGACTCCAAGGTAATGCACTAGAGAGAAGAGATCCTCTAGCTTGTTGACTATAGGGGTTCCAGTGAGTGCCCATCGCTTACTGGCCTTGATGTTGTAACACGCTTTGGAAGTCTTAGCCTGGCGATTCTTTATCGTATGTGCTTCGTCTAGTACCACACGATGAAAATCCACTGAGAATAATCCTGTGCATCTTCCAGTCTCCAGATATTTCGTGTATTCGGATAGGACTACGCCGTAGCTAGTGATGATCAAGTCAGGAGCAAAGCGAGCATTTGGGCCGGTGCACATACTCTCGAGATCGAGTTTGTCACCGACCCCGTAGTATAACAGTGTCTTGAGTGTGCCGTCCTTGGATGCATTCTCAGCCTCCGACTGCCATTGTTGTATCAAAGTCAGCGGTGCAACGACCAATGTTGTGTGACACAGTTCATCACCTCTTCCGGGCATCAGCGTCATTTTCTGGTCGTTTGTGTCTGTTCTTTCAAGCTTTGCGGTATGGATCAAACTCAAAATCTCGATTGTCTTTCCAAGCCCCATCTCGTCTGCAAGAATGCCGCCTCTGCACTCGTCGAGAGCCTTTGGGAAGTTCAGCGACATTTCACCAGAATAAGGATTCATGTAGAATGATTCTACGTTTTGGGAACCATTCGCTGGCGGAAAATGATATTCTTGCCAGAGTGGATGCATCGACTCAACTTGGCGAGCCTCCGGTGACTGATGCTTCTCTTTGTTGACCATCCAGTGTAAGGCTTGCTTCTGGTAAGGCTTCAGCACAAATTCAAAGGTTGGAGCTGGTTCCATCATTGGCATATTGTGGTCAAAGGTCTGTGCTTTAGAATAAAGAGAATCGAGCTGATCTGCCTGTAATTCCACACCTTCTTCATTCTCATCGTCTGACATTTGTTTATTATTTGCTGACTTGGTCGTACTCGATTGCTCCAGAGAAGCTTCGACCATCTGTACGGTTTCCTGCAGTGCATCCTTTCCTGCCACTGGATGAAGTCCGACTGCGGTCAAGAGCTTGACCAACGAAAACCTCCGTAGTTTCAACATTCTCTCCTCGGCACTTTCGGCAGCATCGCTCAAGGTAGAATCTCCGTGTGAAGGAGTACTTTTCATTTGCATGGCATTTCTCTTGATGTAACAGGAAATCATAAGATCAACATTGGACCCAACGCGAGGTCTGTCGGGTGCGAATATGACGGTCGCGTCGAAAGCACAGATATCGAGATCCATCAGAGTTGACATGATTATGGCAGAGTCTTGTTCAAGTCTACCGATTTCGGTGCCATCGGGTAGGCAGAAGCGTGTTATGTAGTTGATCTTCGACTTGGGATCTCGCATTGGAAAAGGACGTGAGCCTGCTGACTTGGAATTGGTTTTGAGCTTTGATGACGGGATACTCGTGGTAGGCTGTCGAGTGATCTTCAACTTTTGCTCACTCTGTAGTTTTTGACTAGAAGTAAGATAGCCCTGGGCTCCGAAACTCCCTAGGTATCGTTTCTTCCATACCGAATCGTCGGGAGACCTCGACGATGTTTTCGACGGCGTTTTTGCGGGTCTTTGGATTTCCGATGCTGATGGTGGAACGACATCACGGCTAACAGACTCGGCTGGTTTGATATCCTCCGGTGAAGGCATTATCAGGTGTGACTTCAAGTGTTCGAACGAGCCATCGTACCATAGATTGACGGCCTGTTGGAGATCGCCATGTGATGCAGTCGCAAGAGCACTCACAGCCTCAATATCGAGGTCGATTCCGATCAACTCACGAAGGCATGAGATGAAGGACGGAGCGACTTGCTGCGTCTGGACGAGGGGTTGGGCGAGAAATCTCCGTTTCTTGACTGGCGGACCCTCTGGATTGACCGAAGTCATCCGTATCAGCTTACACGGGCTGATCCGGTGAATATTCCCTTTTGTCTTGGAATCAAGGGCTGTCCATGGCTAGATTTGTCGTTGCTCTTCAATCACGGTGTAACTCCTGCCGAGAGCATCAGAACACGAATTTATGCACTCAAATCTGTGTGGCGTCAAGCGCGTACTTTAGACTGAGTCACTCGCGCCTCGGGGCCGGTGCAATTGAATGGGCCCATTGTACCCCTCAGGACACTCTCTATTCACTGTCCTATGTATAACATATGTACAAGTGGCCAGACAGTCTTTCTAGACATCCACCTTCTTTTTTGGTATCTGTTGAGGCCGTCATGCATTGATTAGACGGCAACAGATCACCCTACTTCTACAACCTCGACTCTAGTCCCAGGATGAATTTATTCGTCTGCTCAAGAGCCATCAGTGTCAGGATTGCTGTGCAACGTCAGCAGCTGTAGATCTCGCTTAATAAGACTTACTATGAGGTCCGATTCGCAAGAGGTGAGCAAAGAAGCCTTTGTAGAGAGCAAAGAATCCCTCTGTTCTTACAATCTTGACGAAGCAATCGAAAGGATTCTTATACAGGGTCTGGCCTTGTTGATTATAGGACCTAGTCAGAATGGTGTCGAAGATGTGCTATGTCTGTTAGCGCCTGTATATCACAATTGTTTTCAGGTTGGCCATACCATGACGCAGCATACTCCGACGCCAGAGGCTGCGGATGCAGCCAGATGTTTCCTTGGACCTTCAGAAATGAGGTCATTTCGTTCTATGAAGCGCTTCGATGCGTTGTATATAGGCAATTGAACACTTGAGCCTGCACCGGTACGAAGAATTGCTGCATCAGCCCCTTTCATCAGACCACGGTAGCCAGAAGTTGCCACAATCTTCTTGAAGGCATCAAAGACGCCAGTGTAATTGTGCTGGGTTCCGACGGCAAACACAGGGCTGTAAGCCTGCATCCTAGTTTTGACGAGGAAGAATGGTGAGCCTAGAAGACCACCCATGATCCCACTGAAAGCTCCGGACAGCACGTTGATGGCCACTACTTGCTTATTGCGGTCTCCATATAACATTTCGTTCGCATTCTGTCGTATTGGTTCATAAAGGCCTAGACGACATCCGTTCAAAGCAATTTGATAGACGTACTGAAGTGTTAGTTCAATTTCTTGAGATGAAATGCATTCACCATCTTACAGCAGTCGAAAGGCCTCGCTGGAGTCCTCGGATACCTTCATTCTTTGCAATCACCCCAAGAGCCTGGAAGACTCCTGTGTATACCCTCTTCGCCTGTCCTTTCGAAGCTAATTCTCCCTGGAGCTGCAACCGGGTCTTGACCACTTCAAGTGGATTGGTAACAGTCACAGCAAAACATGCTGCAAGTCCTCCGGAGACGAAACCACCAGCTGTACTGAGCCCTTGAGGGACAGCTCTCTGTTCTTGGAACTTTGTCGTCATGCGGAGAACGAGTGTATGTGCAGCTTCGTGCAGCTACTTGGAAACGATGTAAAGCCCAGCTTGGTAGACCTCAGAAGCGACGAATAGAAGCAGAGGTCTGCAATTCTTGCCCAATGGCTCTGCTTCCTGTGACTAGATCTGAGTTCTTGCAGTGTGTCACCAAGGGGTGCGGCTAATTGTCAGTCTGGCCGGGGAAGTGTTTTCTGTGCCGTCATGTGAATCAGTCAATGAATGAATGAATGGTGGTGGAACAGAGGAGACGGTGAATGGAGCCGCCCAAGAATCATCTCTACCCGGTCACATCGGGTTATCCGGCCAAGTCGCGTTTCATTCCATCCTGCTTCTTATTTCAGCAGGCATGACCTGTGCTATCAAGAAGGCCTCGGCAGCTGCTAGGTCTGCCTTGGCTTGTCTTGATTAGACTCGACTTGTGCGGTGATGAGTCAGACTGTTCGGGTGGATACGTCCTTGTTGGCTTCATTCAAGCCATCAAAGTCTTTCAACAAGTCCAAGGCGCCAGTGACGTCCATCGACTTTGATGACACGGGGGAGTTCCTGGTGACAGCATCTCAGGATGAGAAGATACAACTCTACAGTTGCAAGGAGGGAACACACACAAAGACATCCCTGAGCAAGAAATATGGAGTGCATCTCGCCCGTTTCGGACACAAGAGCACAAACATAGTCTATGCTTCTACGAAAGAAAACGATGTCGTTCGATATCTATCTCTGCATGATAACTCCTTCATTCGTTACTTCAAGGGCCATGAAAAGAAAGTCGTGTCTTTGGAGGTCAGTCCGAGTGATGACACACTCCTCACAGCTGCACAGGACAACTCGGTGCGCCTGTGGGACCTGAAATCCCCTACCTGCCAAGGGTTACTTCACATTCCAGCACCAGCACTTGCATCGTTCGACCCTACTGGACAGATCTTCACTGTGACCTCACATAGTACAGGTGCAATCATGCTTTATGACATTCGCAATTTCGACAAGGAGCCCTTCTCGACTTGGAAACTATCTGACGATAAGTTTCTTGGTCAATTCACCTATCCGCCGAGAATGCCAAGCTGGAGAAAAGTCGAGTTTTCCAACGATGGCAAATTCGTGCTGATAGGCACTGATGGGGAGGCTCACTATGTCCTGGACGCTTTCTCTGGAGACATCAAATTCCGCTTGACTGGACACCAGCCACTCAATTGTGACTATCCTACATCAGGAGACATATGCTTCACGCCGGATGGGAAGCATGTCATGTCAGGCAGTGGCGATAAGAGTCTGGTCTTTTGGGACTTGTCTGGACCCAGCAGGGATCGCACCTTGAGTCCAGCTCATATCACGCAAGCAGGGGCCTTGGATGTACCCAACTGTGTAGCATTCAACCCTCGGCACGCAATGTTGGCGACTGCAGATACAGAGCTTTTCATGTGGTTGCCAGACCTCCAAGATCGCTGATTCGAACACAGTGTCGAAAGGAAGCAATCAGGTTGTGCTCGATGCGGCTATTCATGTTTGTAGCTTATCAAGTAGACACGACCACGTATACCCAACAAGCTCGACAACCGTGTCATCATTGAGTATACCATGCGGAACCGCGGCAGATCTTGTCTGGCATTCCGCCCCGTTCTCACAGTTTCTGTAAAAGGAGAACGATCTGGTCTCTGACTGCCTGCAGGACTCTCTTGGTCAGCACGTCATTCATCTTGCCCGTTGTCCACCATCACGGGCTGCTGAAACCTTGGGGTCGTCCCCAGCATCAACACGAATCATCCAGTACCGGGTTCCGAGACATGTCTCGATGGACGCCAAAACACTGCTGACCAGTGTCTGAAGGAGTCGACAGTTGCTCCTTTCTCCAGAAGATCGCATCGGTCTTGGACAATTCATACTTGCAGACTCATCATCCTCTTTCTTCAGTCACACAAAGGGCTTTGAAGTGCATGATTAATGGATGAATGTAAAAACATTGATAGTAGAAGTCACCTTAATAATAATACATGGAAATAAAGTGTCTAGAATCTCATTCAAAACCTCCTCATACTGGCAAATCGCTCTCGTTCCTTCTTTGTCTCATCTCCTGACTTGGCGGCATGCATATGTGGACTATCTTGTCACATGACTACATGCATTGCCACAATACCGGAGAATGAAAAGAATTCGTCCCTCGTCCCGCAGGCAGCAGTGTCACGACAGCGTAAAGATCTCTGGCAGTGCACAAGGAAAATGTCTCAATTTGTGGTTTCCATGTGAACATATCCACTCACTCAAAAGTCGAATGAATGGACAAAGGGAATGCCGTCCCGATCTTCGAGAAAGAACTCGAATTGTCCATCGCCGGGATGATTCCAGGCTCGGGACCAGAGTTCGACATCGCCATAGATGGTCTCTGGCCAGAGCAGATGGATGGGTGGCGAGAGCTTCAGGGTCTCGACAGAGTCAATGTACCCTCGCAGAATCTCGAGGTCGTGACTGAGATCGGAGAATCCGAGGTTGCGACTCGCCGAGTTCTTCTTGAGTAGGATGAAGAGTGCCTGTTCAAAGACATCCGACATGGCATTTGCAATGACGGTGGCTCCGGAGGTGATGGGTTCCTGTGCAGATGGCGAGAGGGAGGGCGAACGGTTCTCCTTTGTGCTCGAGGCGTGGATCGCTTGATACTCGCACAAGTCACGAAAGAGTTCCGTCAGTTCCTTCAGTGCAAATTCATTTTCTGAGGACCCAGCTGTTTCCGAGACCCGTTGGAGCCCAATCTTGTTCTCTCGCCACTGAATGGCCTTGTTGGTCAGGGTGAGGAGGTGCATGATACTGCCCGGTGTCACGACTGCCACGTTGAAGTCGTCCGCACCGAGACACTTGATGAGCGGCTCAAGCAGACTCAAGTGTGGGAACCGTATCGGCAGCTGGTCGACCAAGAGGAGCTTTGGACGCTTCTCAAACAAGAACTGACGAGAGGACAAGGAGTTCGTCACCAGTTCCTTGCCCCAGACGGTGATGATGTTCTGGACTCCGGCTATATGGGTCTGCAGGGCTTGTAGTGAGCCGACGCCGTTGAAAGTCGCCACTGCCAGGAAGGAGACCACGGCAAGCAGGGAGAGTTTGTCTACCCGCTCGAATTCCGCCGCATCTGAGAGTCTTGCCTGTAGTCCCTGGAAAGTGTTGGCGATATATGCCAAGACATCGGCATTCGAGAGGTCTGCCGGCCGAGGACACTTGTCAAAGATGAAACACAAGCCGAGCATGGCATCACGAAGGAGCTTGTCAGTCTTTGCCAATTGCACGATTTCGCTTGTCCAAAAGGCCGCCGCTGGCGTATTTGCGCTCGTATCGACAAAGAACGAGCTGACATTGTCGACAAAGAATTGTGCCAGGGGCTCCGGTAAGGGATCAGACTGGAAATCCGGAATCGCCAAGGACCATTGACCCTGAAAGACAGCTGGTGGCGAGTGTCGCTCGGAAGACGAGTGTGCTGCCACTGTACACAGTCTCAGATCGTCCGAAAGAGCATCTACAGGTTTTGGATGGGTGCACTTGCGATGCGAACGACGACATTTCTCACATACCCACAGTGCATGCGTGTAAGGTCGCTTGCGCCTCTTGAGCAACTTTGCCTTGATCTGGTCGTTCTGAGATGCCATACTGTCCTCCTTGTCCTTGTCTGTTTTTCGATCGTCCTGCGAGCTGTCGCTCGCTTGGGTGTTTGACATTTAATATGTCTCCTCAGAACAGACGTAGATATCTTCCGTGGCAGAAGAGTTTGCCCGATGTGCTAATTGCTTGTCTATCTCTCACTTCCTCAGAGATATGCTTCTGAGAAGTTTCTAGCTCTTGCATGACCGATGCACGCTGTGGAGTCGAATGAAAGCCTATAGCTTGCAACGTGTTCTGAATCAAGCCAACTGTATGAACCCACGATTGGAGGTTCGGCTACCGAGTCGCCGGATATATCAGAGTATCTACAAATGGGTGAAATCCTGCCAGATTGCAAGGGGACTCCTTGTCTGTGGCTGCCACCGCTTGAACCTGGTTCGGGCCTTGCTCAATTGGCTCCTTTATCTTTGATTATGTATCAAACTTGGCTACAACTATATCTACCAGCGCGTGCTTCAATTCACTTCGAGACTCAAGGTTCAAAGAGCTGGCACAGCAGCAGAGTTGACCACTGACAGAATGGCAGAGTCGCTCAGTATGAAGCAAGCATGCAGGAGGAAAGAAACTTTGATGGATGACAGCTGGTTGGCAGTGGGTGGTGTGGATGGATGCGCGGGTCAAGGAGGTTTATCCAGTCCAGAGGGAAAACCAAGTTTCTGCCACTTCAAACTCCCTCCTGCAACACTTCGGTTCGACTCTTGGCTCCACACTTGCTTGCAGATCCCCCGCAACCGCATTTCCCCAGGTCTCTTCGGTCCTGCAGCCGCTGGCCAAGTCTCTTCTTCTTCTTCTTCTGATTGCTGAAGCAGGACCCCAGAGACGAAGAGAGTGCACAGTCAATCAGAAGAAAGGAGAAGCATGGTGAAGCGACCGATTCGAATCGTGGGTGTCTCTGGCTTTGCTGGAGACCCACCAGCGGCCATGAAGCGAAACGCAGAGGCCGGTCCTGTGGATGCCATCATCGGGGACTACTTGGCAGAATTCAACTTGGCCATCAATGCGATCGCCTCGAAGCGGGGCCAGCATCCCGGCTGGGAGCAGACGTTCATGGACGGCACAAAAGAGACTCTGGGTCTCATCCATGAGAAGCGCATGAAGCTCGTGACGAATGGGGGTGCCCTGAATCCCAAAGGTGCTGCACAGGAGATCAAGAGATGGATCGAGGAGAGAGGTCTGGATCTCAAGGTGGCCTGTGTCGAGGGCGACAATGTGACTTCCGAGGTACAGGCCATGGTGGCTCGAGAGCACTTTCCCCATCTCGACGGGGAGAATGAAAATGTGGGCTCGAATCCATCAAAGTCAGAGGTCCGATATCTCAGAGACCGAGAGATCATCTCGGCAAACTGCTATCTCGGCAGTCGAGCCATCACGGCTGCCCTCAATGACGGGGCAGACATTGTCGTCTGTGGTCGGGTCGCGGATGCATCACCCGTCATGGGTCTCGCAGCATGGTGGCATGGTTGGGCAGAGACAGACTATGATGCTCTCGCAGGAGCACTCGTGGCCGGCCATCTGATCGAGTGCTCTGGGTACAGCACGGGAGGGAACTTTTCTGGCTTCCAAGACTACGACTTTGACCATCTCACCGACATTGGGTTTCCCGTGGCAGAACTGGCCCATGATGGATCCGCCGTCCTCACGAAACAAGAGTCCTTGCCCGGTCTCGTGAATGTGGAGGTGATTGCCTGTCAGTTTCTCTATGAGCTACAGGGTAGCGTCTACCTCAACTCTGATGTCAAGGCGCTCCTCTCCGACATCACCATGACTCAGGTCGGGAAGGATCGAGTCGAGGTTCGTGGAGTCAGGGGTGCCCCTCCCCCACCGACGACGAAATGTGCCATCTTCTGGGTGGATGGGTATCAGTGCGAATACATGATCGCCATGACAGGCTCCCCCGGAAACTGTCGAGCCAAAGCAGACCTCTTCAGACATCAGACTGACTACCGGCTGAAGAAGGCCGGTCTGTTGGATCGTCTGATCACCTATGAAGTGCAAGAATACGGCACCCCTGCCACGGACGCAAGGACGCAGTTCTCAGGGACCGCCTTCCTGCGCATCTTCATCCAAGCACCCACGCCCGAACTCGTCGTGCAGGTCATCCGATCCCACATGAGTATCGGCCTCGAACACTTCAGTGGCTACCATTCGACCATCATGACAAACCCGAGTCAAGCCGTGCCGAGACCGTTCCTGGGCTATTACCCGGGACTCTACAGACAGTCCGACCTCCACCTCAAGGTGAGCCATGTCACTGCCGACGGATCCATCACAAGGAAGACAAGGATCGATGCTCCAAGGGAGACACAGTCACTCGCGGCACCGGAGAGTTATGATCCCGATCAGCCCACACCACTTGCCGACTTTGGCGAGTCGAGGAGCATGGAGTTTGGCCAAGCCGTGCTGGCGAGGAGTGGCGACAAAGGTGGCAACATCAATGTCGGATTCTTGCCGCGGTCTCATGGTCAAGACACCATCGATCGGGAGACACAAGCAAGACACTGGCAATGGTTGAGATCCTTCCTGACACTCGAAAAGATGAAGGAACTGATGGGAGACGATTGGAGGCGAGAGTATTCTATCGAACGTGTCGAGTTTCCCGGCATCAAGGCCGTCCATTTCGTCATCTATGGAATTCTCGGGAGGGGTGTCACGAGTTCCCCTGTTCTCGATAATCTAGGCAAAGGTTTCGCCGACTATATTCGTGGGAGACATGTCAATGTACCCCTGGCCTTCCTACCAACATCCAGGATTGACGCTGATCAGAAGCTGTAGAGAGCTCGGTGTCTGTCCAGGATGATTGCGCCATGTAGATAGAGACAGTCCTTTGCGTACTCTTGAGTGAGTACAGTGAGCGTCACTATTTTCCCATATCTCTTGCTAGTAAGACGTTTGGAACAATCTGTCGCCGATATCTCCGAGACCAGGCACAATGTATCCATGATCATTCAGTCTCTCATCCACACAGCCCACAAAGATTTCGACTCCGGCGGGCCACTCTCTACTGACCCGTTCGAGGCCTGCTTTGCTGGCGAGCACGCACGAAAAGATGATCTTCTTGACCCCCCATTCCTTCAGGATCTGGATGGCGGCACAGGCTGTGTTGCCGGTGGCGATGATCGGATCGACTATGAACGCCGTGTGGACGTGTTGTTTGTCCTTGGACGGTTGTGGGAGTTTGTTGTAATACTCGACTGCATTCAACGTATTCTCCTCCCGGAAGAGACCGAGGTGATGGACCTCTGTCGAAGCAGGCAAGACTGCCAGGAAGGAATCCGTCAAGCCCAGCCCGGATCGCAAGATGGGCACGAGACAGAGCCGCACAGGCGTCACCGTCATCAAGTCATATTCGGCCCCCAGTGGAGTCGTCGCCTTCTCTGTCGACTCTACCGAGAGTGCCGTGTGCGTAGCCTCATATGCCAGAAACGTAGCAATCTCAGCAGTCAACAGTCGCACTGCTTTCGCATCGCTCTGACTCGAGCGAAGCGCCGACACTTTCGAGATGAGGACGGGATGTGTAGAGATGGAGACTTTCGAGGCAGACATCCTCCTGTGCCAGATTGTTCACGGAGAATCTTCAAGAGATGAAATGCTGGGAAAGCTGTTGTGTCTGGTCCCCCTGCCGACTCATCAACTTGTCGAGCACCAACAGACTGGTGGCACAAGCGAGCGGAGCATTAAACCAACCCACAAGCGCCGTATAAGCAACTGGCCAGCATCCGGCTCCAAGATAGGATAGATATTGACACCCAACATGGCTTTCGGCAGCTCCGCAACTCGCCTTCCTCACCCTGTCATGGACGATATTCTTCTCATTTCAGTCTCGAGTCTACGATACTGCTGATATTTGACGGCGCTCTGTCGTGCAGCTCGTATGCCAGAAACGGAGTCTGTGCATGTCGACAAGATTGTCGAAGAGTTCAATGACCGGGATGACGAATCACTGTTGCAACTCATACCGCATCAAAAGACAGTCCTCTCTGATTCCCATGATCTGACATTGATCGTCAGGAATCCGAATTCCATCTCTTCTGACCACTTTGAATCATGTTTCGACTTGATTCGCGAAAACCTCCAGACTCTGTATGAATCAAGCTCATGGGGCTGGAACCCGGAATCGAAGAGGGCTGAGATGCAGGAACCAGGGACCCGGTTCCTGCTGGTGCTCTCCCGCAAGGACTCTCCCTCCAGTGGACAACGCGTGCTCGGCTTCCTATCCTTTCAAGTAGTGGACGAGGACGGCGTGGCGACTGTCTATTGCTATGAACTACAGATGTCTCCTGAGATTCGTCGACGTGGAATCGGCAGACAATTGATGGATGCCATGCATCAGATTGCCCTTCAAGCAAAAGTCTCCAGAGCAATGTTGACTGTCTTTACGACAAATCATGCAGCCTGCTCATTCTACAATAGTTTACAGTACACGGAAGACGAGTCGAGTCCAAAGGAACGATTACTTCGTGGCAGAAAAGTCAGGGCGGATTATGCAATACTGTCAAAACCTCTGATCTGAAGACTGGCTTTGTGGTCAATGAGGACTTGATGAACTGTCGTTGACAAGAACTTTATACGAAGGACAAAATCAGAAACACTGCCTACGCCGATGACTATGATGCTGATGATGAAGATGTCGATGACGATGATGAATGCTTACAACCTGACACATTCCACTCGGACCTCAAATTTCAGCGCCTTGCCAGATCCGTAGCCACCTCCAAGGATGTCTCTCGTATACCTGACAATTCTCTCACGCAGGCGCCGTTCTCCTGACTCGCCTCCTCTCACTTCGCAGCGCAGCGATACCACTACAAGTCCACTCCAGACTTGCCAGACCTTGCCTTCTAATGACACTACAGAGTCATCTGCCTCCACCTGCTCATAGAATCCTTTCACTGCCTTGGAAGGATAGGTCATACACAATATGGATCCTAGACGATAGATCAAGAGAATGCCGATGGTTATCAATGACCCGGCGATAATCGCGGCGAGAAAACGGTCGATTGCAGCATGCAAATGATATCCTGATAGGGAAATGCACAGAACGATGCCGGCGGGAACTAGCGTTATGATATAGAACGGATTTTGTAGAGCTTTAGATAATTCGTCAAGCTCGAGTGCTGAGCTCAATTGAGCATGGTTTCCAAATACAACGGCCGCGAAAAGTGTAATGAAGACCGTCGCGATCATTGAGATTGGCATCAAGTCGTTGGACAATGAATGTGGGTCGAGATGAATTGAATCTGTTGGTCCATGTCCGTGTCCACCGCCAATGACCAGACGCTCAACGACTTCACGAACCAATTCTACCCCTGAATATGTCAAGAAGACTGCTGCCGCGAATCTAACCACCACTTCGGCACGCTTGAGACCAAAAGGATGCTTGACACTGCTTGTCTTCCAGACAGGGAAATTATCAAGTATCTCAAAGACCGTATTGCTAGCGATGCCAAAAGCGTCAAAGGTAATGCATTTCGAAAGTGAGCTGGCTGCCAATGAGGAAGAATTACACTTCATCACGGCAAACCCGACGAAAAGATGAAATGCCGCCCATAATAGCTGCATTCGTTGATCTGCCGTACTTGACCTCATGATCTCGCGCCAATTCGGTATCGGCAAAGATGCTGGTAGGGATAGGGGCGCTCTCTGTGTAGGAGGTAGGAAGAATTGGTGTGATAGCGAGTGCTTGTGATGGTGTCCTCTCCGCCTTTCCAGCTTCGTTGCCGGAGATCCAGCTGGCTTTGAAGGAGCATTGAATTGGAAAGCATCTTGATTGAGACCTAGTCCATGTGCTTTTCGTGTGTCATGCGAAGTGATAGTCGCAGGTGACGCCAGATTCATGACGCGCAGATTCTCTGTCAGGGGTGTTCTCAGCACATCGTGCATACCAGATTAAAACGGGTCTATCTTTGGGATGAGGATCTACTGTACCCTTGACATGCTTCGAGGATCCTTTCCCTTCTAAGCCTGTCTAGTGGTATCAGTATCGTCAATGTGATGGAAGCATTGGCATATGGTTGAGGGAGCGTGTGGTTGTTGCTCACCACGACTTAGCGGCTGCCATTCGTTCCCATCGTGGCTGAGTTCCGATGTGCGCATCCACGAGCTGAACAAAATCTCCCCCTGAGTGACGCATATCTATAACAAGCTAATCAGGTCCTTCACAAGGAGTCTACAGGCTTTTGGTAAACATTCGAGGTTGAGGCTGCTGGAACTGGTACAGCACAGGCTTCGCAGAACTCCTCAAACCCATGGCACCAATTCCTTTACGACTGTTATCTCAAGGATTAGCCTCTGCACTGAGCATAGGATATACGATAACTTATGTTGCTGTTCTGTATCTCCACAAGAGAGCGAGACCAACAAAATCAATCAATAAGGACAATCCGGGAGTGATAAAGAGCAGAATCGTTCTTGTCACATTAGCTACCTTGCTTATATCGTCCTTGACCGTCTATCTTGGTCACCCTGATCATGAGACATGGTCAGCTTCTGTCGCTAGGATCTTGGGTCTGCGTCTCTCTTGGAGGCCAGTGTCGAGTGCATTACTATTGACAGTCATCTTATTCGCGGGACCTTTGTATGAATATCTGTTCGCAGATGGAAGAGTCATGTACCTGCTGAGCGATCTTCGAGATGGTCTGACACACTGGACCGGCATAAGGAATTACATAGCAGGACCGTTGACGGAAGAGCTCGTGTTTCGTGCCTGTATCATTCCTCTACACATCTACGCTGCTCAACCTATCGGAAGAATAATTCTCTGCACTCCCCTCTACTTTGGGCTAGCCCACATACACCATATATACGAGAAAACCAGAGCGAGACCTGACCATAAGCTGGAGGCCTGTGTGATATCGCTCGTACAGTTCATCTACACCACCATCTTTGGTTGGTATGCCTCATACCTGTTCATCCGCACAGGTAGCATCTGGGCTTGCATTCTGGTCCATTCCTTCTGCAATGCAATGGGCCTACCAAGAGTCACGGGACGTGTAAATGGACATTGGATCCACTCTGTGATCTATTACAGCTTGTTGATCGGAGGTGCATTAGCGTTTGCAGCCAATATCGAAACATGGACAACCGCTTTCCATGCCTATCAGCCGTACTCCTTCTCCTGAGGGACTCTGGAGAAGGCTATACAGGCGATGTGTATCGCTTTCATACGCCAGCTGTCATCGCCGCTCTGTTTATAGCATGTCTCTTGCGATCTACGCAGTGCAGGATAGACCATTGTCATATTGTGTCTCCAGCCCAAAAGCAAAGCGAATCTTTTCTAGAAGTTGCAATAACTCATGGATCCTGATTGTATCTACTAACTGGAGCGACTCGCTCAGCTCAGCGACTGACTCAATTGCGTGTATTCCTCGAGTGCTTGCCAAAAAGCGACTACCATTCCTTCCCAGCTTCTTTCTTTCTCTCCACAAGTGAGTGAGCGTCCAGAACGGAGACCCCGCCAATGCCTTGTTGTGTAAGATGATCCACGTGCCTGTAGTTGATTTGTTGTGTTGCGAAACTTCAAGCGCGATTCGCTGCAATTTCACAATCACAACAAGAAACTAGAACTCATCTCACTGCACACTTGCTCGACTTCAGCTAGCGTCATTGCTCTAGTAGTGCAGCTCGTAAAGTAGGAGCGATGGTCGCCGACCTTGTACCGACACTTGCGGAATATTACCAGCAGTCAATCTGCACAAAAGAGATCGGCTTCAAGTTACAGTTGAACAGACACGTCCGCATATCGCACAAACTCGAAAAGAGGCTAGAACAGAGTCAAGCGGAACAACGCGAACTTTGCGAGAGAATTGAAGAACTTCGGAATAGCAATGCCAAGTCCGAAGCTATCCTCGAGGTTCGACAAAAAGAGATCGAATCCTTACGAGCGCGACATCAGGACTCGGACAAGGCTGACAAGGCCCAAGCACATTCATTAAAGGTACAGGCCGATTCATACAAACGGGAGATTGCTGAATTACGCGACGATTTGCGACTTCGCGATGACGATCTGCGCGACCTTCGACAAGATGCTGCCGAACGGGACAGTGATCTCAAGGAAGCTCGCAACCTGACGCGTGTGCGTGACAAAGAGATGAAGGATGTCAGAGATCAATTACGTGCGAGGGAGAGTGAGGTTCGAAAGGCAAATCACATGATAGAGAAGCTTCAGGCAGGTGTACAGAGACTCGAATTGGAGGTCTCTGAAGCTCATGATGCGTCTGAAGCACTAAAGGATAGCTTGGCCGAAGCAGAAGAACGATTCGATACACTACAAGCTCAAAGACAAATCGCGACAATTCTGCCACGCGAGAGAGCGCCAGATCTCAAGAAGACGAAGATGACAGCTCCCAAGCAGAGAATCGTCCAACGTGTATCGAGTCCTGCACCCACAAAGGCCGGCTCGGATGTCGGCTTTGAGAGCTACATCGAAGCCAGTGAGATCTCGCAAGCTCCATCGCCAATTTCTCAACAACCCGCGGTGAGAAGAAAACCGCAAGGAGTCGCAACAGACCCAGAGACTGACTACACCGAACCTCCTTCAAGACCTGCAAAGAAAGTCTCAATATCGAAACCACAGACCAAGCAGCCAGCAAGCGTTGCACTCAGTCAGACAGGGAAGTCCACTAAGCAGACCTCAAAGTCTTCCGTCGCTGACAAGGAAAATCGCGGGCCGACACGCAAAGCGACGAAGAAGGCCAAGGTCGATACAGAATTTTCTGCAAGTCCTCCCCGTTCCTCGCCTCCGCCAGAGTCGCCGAAGCGCAAAGTGGCAAAGAAACCAGACTTTTCCATGACACCTTTCATTGACAAGACCAAGAAGAATGTGCTCTCACAAATCCCCCTGTCGCCGCCGTCCTCGAAACCAGGAAACAAGAGGCTACAGACAGATTCTGTCGTGCCTACACTGGAAGGAGACGCAAAACCAAAGAAGAAGAGAAAGTTACTCGGAGGAGTAAGGACATTGATGGATGACACGCCCAAGAAAGTGGTCTCGAAGGCCGCAAAGGCCAACTTTGGCAAAGATCTCTCACCACTCAAGAGACCAGTAAGTAGCTCGGGTGTGATCATAAGGGATTGATAATGTTGTATTTCCTTGCCTCTTACATGTATGTTGTATGTACAATAAATCACTATCATAAAGAGGATGCTGTCGTCCCGAGCATCTCTTTGCATTTTTGCACGAGGCACTCTTGTCAGTCTTACTCGTCGAGGCAGTTTGGCGACACCAGGAGCGCGGTGCTTTGACATGGATTGGGAATCGATTGTTTTTCTTCCTTCAAATGGCAAACTTTTCTTCACTGAGGATCGCCATTGCTGACCAACTCTGAGTGATCCAATCTGTGGAAACCACTCGGGCGGGTCTCCGTCGCAACGACTGGATGTTTCTGATCGGTCGCAATCTCGAACGGTCATTGCGGTCGACAATGATGTGTGTGATGTTTTGATCGTGGATATCTTCACTGACGGACCCCGAGGCATTGATCCATGTCTTTTGTGCAAAGTCAACGTCTTCTTGTCCTGTCGTCACCGTCTCGGGGTCGCTAGTGATGGCAGGGTCGGTCTCGGTCTCCTTGACCGCCAGATGATTTGCCTTTGCCAGGCTTGGGAGATCAAAGTACGCGTGAAATCGACGAAAGAGCCAGAGTGGTAGATCCACCGTCTCTGCGATATCCTCGCGTATGGTGTCGATGTCATCTTGCAATTCTCGCATGGCATTGGCATCGGGAATTGCCATGTCTTGCATAATTTGCCCTAGACCGTCGACGTCCACGTCATTCGTGTAGCTATCGTGAAACTCATCGACCAAGCTCTTGATGGATGCAGACGTCTGGGGCGTCATATGGTAAAAGTATTGAGGTTCCGAAGAGATGATGCGGTTTGCTCGAAGACACGCCAGGATCCAAGATGGTCTCAGGATATCGTGTTTGCCGCGACTGATCAGACCAGCCACTCTGACGACTTTGCGTTCGGCAATGATGATGACGGATGAATCAGAGACTATTGTAGCTTCGGCATCTTTATCGGAAGAGGTCAATAAGCCCTGGGACCGTTTCCGTTTCCGTGTGGTTGGCAGTGTGTAATTCAAGTCAGTTTCCTGAAATGAAATTCCCTCGTGATGCACAATTTGACCACCATTGCTCAAGATGAGATTCTCGAGTTCCGTCTTGGTCTTTTTCAGTGTTCTGGACTCTGTCATGACGTTGAATTGCATCTCTTTGAACAAGTTGCCCTTTGTAGGAGAGGAGACATCATGTTGATTGACACCTTGTATGGTGAGTTCTTTCTTCTTGACAGCCACAGCCTTTTTCCGGCGGACGTGAGCATTCATCAATTTCTCTTTCTTTTCGTGTACGGCACTAGCTTGGATACGGACAAAGTCCTGTAAAGAGGTGGCGGATCGCCAATCTTTATCTTCCCTGATGCATTCGAATCTCGGGAAACGAAGGGTCACATTCGCTGCATACTGGTCAGATGCTGTAGCGGAGGCAGCCTTCAGCTGTATCACCACGGAATCTTGAGGTGCAATCCACATGTCCGGCACTTCTTGCAAAGTTCCATTCCTGTTGACAGCATATTCGTAGTATTGGCTTGGTGGATCCTGCCTGTCGAAGGTATGCCACTGTCCCGCAGTCATATGATCGATCTGGGCATAATCAGGCCCGTTGAATCCACCACCAACCCTGACGAAGGACTTAAATTTGCAACATGGCTCACTGTCTTGTCCTTGGTCCTCTCGCACACCACACAGAAAGGAAGATAGCCTGTTGCCTCTTCGTCCCTCCCCCCAATAGCCACCGATGATGAGCAAGTCTAGGTTCTCGCCAAATTCCTCCATATACTCAGGCTTGACTTTTATCCACGATTCATTACGGTCGTTGGGACGATACGCTGTATCTGGATCCTTCACAATTAGTCCCTCGCTAGCAGTTGCTATACATTCGCGAAGTCTCGCCTCAATCTCAAATTCTTTGGTAGCTTCTTGCACAGGCACGATCTCAATTCTGCGCGTAACGGGTCTGATTACAGCCTTCAATGCCTTCCTTCGATCGCGCAAAGAATAATGAGTCAGACTTTTTCCGTTCAGATACAGAATGTCAAAAACACAATAGAAAGGATGACCGTCGAAAGATGTGTTTGTGTTATTCTTCTCTGCCTTCGCAGCGGATTTCAAAGAACCGAAGCCAACTGGTGCATCAAACTTGTCGTTCCAAGTAATCATCTCGCCATCAAGAACGATTGACTTGACCTTCGAATCGAAAGCATGTTGTAGGTATTTGGTCAGTCCTCCCCCTTCCTGATTCGAATTGTCTCCATAGGAAGTGCCATACAGATATGTGTAATCTTTCGCCTTCCTTGACCAGTACTGGAATTGGTCGCCCTTCTTGTGCAACTGTAAACGCTCACCATCTAACTTTTCCTCAATGTAGAAAGGTTTCCGGCCCATCTTCTTCACCACATCTGCGAGACTATTTTTCTTGAAAGCTGCGAGTTGAGGTTGAAAGCATGAGAAAACACTAATATCCTTCTCAGAGTCTGGCAATCTATAATCTGGCTCATAAAGTTCCCAACAAACACGGGACAAGGAAGAAGACTTATTGAAAAGCTTGTATGCATCCGGGTGCCAGATATCGAAGATTGTCCTCTCTGTAGCACCAATCTTCATGGACCTTAAAATTATACAGCACAGCCAACGGAGCTCCTGGGCGCTCATGCGATTATAGTAATCCGTCATGATTGGACGCTGTTGTGATCTGTATTGTCAGAAAGAGATCTCAAATGTGATAATCACGTACTCTTTAGTACATCGAGACAGTTGATCTAGACCCTCGTTAACTTCGTCGATGGACATGTCTCCCCAGTCAGAGATGGCAGCTCGTGCACGAAGGACTTCATATAGCCGCCCAGGAAAGTCGCCAGCGGCGCCTCTACTTCCAGGAATTTTCCATTTTTCGAGTGATATAGCATCTTCAGAAGCAGGACTGATTCCAAGAATTTTGATGAAGAGCTTGGCCATGTTTGCTTCCTTGATCTTATACATTGATCGATCTTTGTCGCGATCAGGCATCACTTCATGGTCAGGCGTGACTGCAACCCCTCATCAAAGACTTACGTAGGCGGAAGACTGGAAAAAGATCATCTCCGACCTCAGTTCGCCATCGAGCAACAAATTTGGCAACAGCAGCCCGCTTCAGTTCTGCAGGAGCGATAGTTCCAGGTCGTCCTTTCGTGCCGGGTCGCCGGGTATAGTCTTGCAATGGCTGTAACAGGTATTGGACGAGATCTCGAAAAGGCAAAGCTTTCTTGTGATTTTGTGGTTTGGGCGGTACGGCCATGGCTTCTGAAATTACTTCGTCAGAGAAGGTATGAGCTGCTTGAGCACTCTTCGAAAGCTATAGTATACTGAATGTGGCCTGATTACGAAGAAGACATATTGTACCACAAGCACTGGGCTTCGGGAGCTTCTTCGGTGAGTTCATTTGAAGGATACAGCAATGTCAACACCTTTAACACACACTGGTCTTTCGCAGCAGTCATCGACCTATAAAACCTCTTAGCAGGATGACAGATAAGGCATCTCGTAGCTTTCAGAACTGGCGTTCTGAGCCGGCTCCGCGCACGGCTGCTCTCCGCTAAAGTGCCGGGATGTGAGTGCGCCCATCTGTGTAGGGTGTTTGGCTTTGCAGGAAACACGGTACCTGCTAGTTGCATATGTGCCGAAATTGCTTCAGTCCAAGAGATCGCACCAGTATCTTCTCAGTCGACACGCATCTGCTGTGCTGCTTAGACTCATGCGCGATGCACATCGGGTCTCCAAAAGCATGATTCGTCAAGCGCGTCGCACGGATTGGCCACTTATTAACTACAAACTCAGCATCACATTTGAGAATTTTGAAAGCACTTTTCTATAGCATCATGCTATCGCGCCGATATTGTCATATTCTTTCGAGCGATTCGTAAGACTTTTCGCTAGACCTGGAGTTGTTTGAGCCAAGTTTCAATCATGGATGACCTTGTACAATACGTCCTTCAACAGGTCTCATTCGGTGGATCAATCGGCTCGAATACAGAGGAATTATGGTGCTTCGTGGAGAATTTCTACAAGAACATCTCTCAGGAGCATAATCTTGATTTGGCATATAAGGACTATGTGTGGTCAATTCTTCTCAAATCGACTGACTTTCTTCTGTACCGGAAACTCCATATTCCCGAAGCCTCGCAAGAACTCTGCTTGCTTGATAAGGACTTGAAATCTGAGATGTCCTCGCATCACGACGCAGCTCTAGTGTGCCGGACCACAGAACAACGTCAATGGTATGCGCTTACTGGCCATGGTATCGACCACAAGCAGGTATTGTGCTCCTCATGAGATTGTACTCTAAACTAATTCGCTAGATCCCAGCGCTCAGCTTTGCATGTCTATCTGCGATCTCAAGTCGTCGTGAAGAAGGAGTCACCCTGATAGATATCTGCAAAATAACTGGACAGGATAAGAGGAGTGCTCCGGCTCGTTGTAAGAGCTTGTCAAGCATGGGACTTGTGTAAGCATAACAGTCCATCGACTGGAGCAGATAGGCTTATTGTATAGATCAGGATTTCCCGTTCTGGTGCGTGGCAGTAACACAACCCTATATGTGCACCAGCACTTCCTTGCACGCAATGCTTTGCAGCGCGAGTCGCAAGGTCATGTCAGTGGCCGATCTCACAGGCTGGACCTCCATCTTCTCAGGCGTAGGATATCCGACTGTTTAGCGGCAAGTACAAACAAAATCCTGAAATTGCGCGATTGTTGTCACATGTTGAAGATGACCACTCAACAAAGCGACAAGTGGACACAGCGACGATTCTCATTTCAAATCCTTACAATGTCTCAAGCTGGATATGTCCGACGTGTTCGTGTCCCAGGAAAACAAAGTGGTTCTTTGATTTTGTGCGTCGAACTTCTCAAGGAATATACAGACGACGACAATTCTCTACAAAAGCAAGACCTTATGGCAAGTCAACAGATTGAGGATGCAGAGAACTCTGATGATAGTGCCACATCCGAGAAAGAAGAGGCTGAAGAACTGGATCTATCACGGGTAGCAAACCAGACTCTGCACCTGGCTCTGAGCCGCGAGCTTTTGCTTGAGCAAGTTGTTCAGCAGGTGGTACAAAAGGCAGGACCCTTGGGACTTCCTGGCCCGCAGCTTGCCAAGTTGACTGTAAGTCGCCATTGGCAGCGACCTTTTGATGAACAGATAAAGCGTCTAGCTCCGCCAACTGATCTAGCAACACAGCCGTCGCAGTACTCATGTCTAGCATTGGCCCCTGCTTCGGAAGAGGTGATCGGCAAAGTTCGTCAATATCGATACTTTGCGTCGCAAGAGAACGGCCTCGAAGCTGCAAATTCGAGCGCAAGTCGTGCATCAATTCCTCTTACAGCTGCGGAGCTGCCAGCAGTCCTGGCGAAGGACGTGTCGAAGTGCGTTCCACCACCTTGTCCGGTCGCTGGGCGTGTGGAAAACAGAGGCCGTTCATCAACCACATTGGCCCGACCGCTCAAGCATTCTGCAGCCGACACTCGGGCAAGTTCCGCTCCAAAAAGAGATTCGAGTACAAATCTCACGCTTAGCTCGACAATCCGGACTGTCAATTCCGCGGCTATCGAGACTCGGCCCAGGACTACGGAAGAAGGTGAGAGATCCGTGCCCGAAGCTTCATCAAGCAACCCGCCTGGTAGTACCAGTTCGAGTTTCAAGAGGCGTAAAATTGAGTCGTTCCAACCAGCAAATGTCCTCTCGAGTCACACGCCAAGTAGGGCGGCCACCGATGGACACTACACCTCTACGAACATTGCCCCGGAAGATGCTGCAACCTCACACGGAGGCTTTCAGACTGAGGCGTCGGCGTTCGAAAGTTTAACAAAGGAAGCAAACATGCCCAAGCCTAGATTAGTGGTAACACCTCGTGACTCTCTCCGCAAGAAGTCCACAAATACCACGGTTCTCCAACGGAAAGTATTAATCACAAAGCTCATTGCTGCACGAGGAGGTATAATTGTCTTCAATACAGATTTTATCACGGATTATGATAAGTTGTTATTCGCAGAAACAGGAATGAGACAAAAAGCTGATCGGAAAACGTTGAAGCGGACGTTGAACGATATGACTGATACACAAGAGCTGTTCTGGAATGTTCGCGTTCTACCGAGCAATGCTGGGCGAATTTTCTTGAGGAAAGACATCTATTCTTTGGAGAAATTACAAGCAGACGATTTACGGCTGGAAGAATTCATACGGGCAATTGTGGATGATGAAGGACGAAAGAACGTTTTGATACATGCTACTCATGCAGAGAAGAATATAGATATTGTTCCACGCCCTGAGATGGATGTGATACCGACTGCTGCTCAAAGAAATTCCAGTCGCGCCACTATACGCCCTTTGGATCTGTCGACAGAGGAGTTGCAGCAATTGCGGGTGAGGCTATCCGAGAAGGCCTCGATCGATCAAGCAGGAGATACAATTTCTTGGTATAATGGTAAGACACGATTGCCAAGCTTGCAAGAAAGCCGTGAGAACCGCAAGATGGAAATTGAAAGCCGAAAAGTCGAAAGGTTACAAAGGACGATTGATGCTCGAAGAGCGAATGATGCTATTGGTACCAGACTCAGAAACACTCATGCCAAGAATAGAATTGTTAGCCGCGATTCGCGTGTGAATGCGCATACCAGCATAGACAACGAGGGGCGAGCAAGTGTTTCAGGAAATTCTGCCAAGTTTACAGAACTATTTGGGGAGCGTGCTGATGAAGAGCGATCCCTCGAATTACCTACACATTCTGACACGCCTTCAACATCTCGTTTCCAAAAGGATCAGAAGCCGAAAAAGTCGGTCTCAAAGCGTGCAGATCGATTCGCAGCAGATGATGACAACTACAATGCAGAAGCCACTGTAGATGACGAGCCACAGTTACGAAGAAAACACCACATGTTTACAGCAGACGAGGACGACGTTCTGATACGCACTGCAACTCTGAGTGCCTTATTCTTTGCCAAGAATTACAAAAGACCAAACATTGATTGGGAATTGACACAATTACTCTTACCGTGGAGAACAGAAATAGTTCTGCGTCAACGCTACGCGACCACGAGGAACCGGACAAAGTATAAGATTATCCAGAAATTCATTTGGAGCACCACTTTCGCACAACTATACAATGAAGGAGTTCAACAGGGCAGTATTTTACCTGTTCCAAGAAATCGTGCAGATGCAGAAGGATTTCTGTACGATTTTAGCATCTTGGTTGATTACTCTCGGAGATTTGATCCAGAACGATTCTTTTCGTTCAGTGGGCAGATACCAGATCTCGCGGAGGATTTCCATGGGCAATTTACATTCAAGAAGATAGCTCATCGATTCGACACAAACTGGAGAGACGATTATTATGCAGGAACCTCAATCACAATTAAGCGACAGATACTGCAGGCCAACGCCTTCTGTGTATTCGAGTCTTTCGCTCCCACGCCCAATGAGGAACTCCCGACCCAGAATCTCGTTTCTGCCATCAAATCTTTACTCTTGATGGCAGAGAGCGATTATCGGCCTGAGGAAGGATTGGAATCTCTCAAGCGTTATGGCCCACAATCGGAGATCGAGCGAACACTAGCTACAATGCTAGATGATGGTCTTGTAGTAGGCACGAAAGGCG
Organism: Taphrina sp. SM11; assembly: GCA_004000165.1. Taxonomy (NCBI): domain Eukaryota; kingdom Fungi; phylum Ascomycota; class Taphrinomycetes; order Taphrinales; family Taphrinaceae; genus Taphrina; species Taphrina sp. SM11. The sequence goes on along the minus strand of RHDT01000299.1, from coordinate 297,998 downwards.
AGGAGAATAGAGTTATACCAGGACGCAATTACCAGCTCTCAGATCGTTTCTTTTCCAGACTAAAGTCCCGCATCAGTACGAGGACGTTCAAGGCTGCAAATAAATTTGATGCTCTTCTGCAGGATGCCTTTTTGGTCGGCAAAAAGGTTCTCTTTCCGTACCTGGCGAACGATGGCACTTCGGCAGCTACGATAGAGTTGGCCTGCCGAAGGAATTTACTTATCCAGCATGGGAGAATAGACTGGGACGAACAGGGCTTTATTGATGACTATTCAGTACGCCAAATCGACGCTTCTTGCTTGGACTTCGAGGTAATCCTAAGCAAAGGAGACGATCAAAGTCCGTGTCCGTCAAGTTCCGACAAGGTCATGCTACAGGCTCGACCTTGTTATTGGCTCGATATCTCTGGCAACCTCATGGAGTCAATTTATCGCAGGACTGTGGCTTTGATTTTGAGTCTGATTGCTTCCAGAGGCCGCCTTGATCGAAGCGAGCTTCTGAGGTTGTGTTCACCTGTGATGCTTGGACATGAGCTCGATCAATGCTTGCACGACTTGATTCAGAAAAATGTCCTGAAACATAATGAGGACGACTTCGAACTCATGAGTCAGTATTATAAAACCTTAGCATAGAGTACCTGCATGAGAAAAAATTGAGATGTGCAGCAGCAAGCATGAGGAGTGCACATTTTGCACTTTGCCTCACAGGGTAAATTGCTGTAAAAATGATTCTTTTAATTTTAGATATTCTAGCGTTACATTGTCTTCTTCGCATGATGCTAGAATGCTATCAGATGATCGAACGGAGGACTGCGTCAGGTATTGACCAATCATGATTCTTCAGCTTCCTCTTCCTTTGGAGTGGACTGAGAGTCCAGTTTCTCCTTCGCAGATTGTTCATCCTTTTCAACCGCAGCAGGACCCCTAATGGTGTTAGGAAACAAGGCGACATTCATTCTTGAAGCACATACTCATCGGTGTCTTTGTCTGCGTCTGGTTGGGGTTCAGAGGGAGTCGTTTTGGAGCTGTTGCCTGGACCATCTTTCTCTGAACCTCGAGTATTGTGCGGCGCAATGGTGTTCGATGACTTGGCGGTCTGACTTTCGCCCTCCTTGATCACACCTGGCACTTGGTGCATGGTCTCAGTGTTTGAAAGACCTGACTGCTTCGAGCCGATATCACCTCCTGTTGGAGATGTGGCTCCATCTTCCCGGCCTGGCTTATCGTCTCCGCTCTTGGCTGATTTGCTTGTGGTTCGTGCTGCCTGCTCGCGGTGTTCCTCTGGGCTCTGAGACTGCTCCTTGTGAGAGGTTCGAGAATCTGGGCCGTGGTGTTCAGCTGGGATGGCATCCGCAGCCTCTTCAGGTTCAGCGTCTTTCAAGCCGACCTCAGCAGCAGCGGCGTGAGCAGTCTTGTGAACTGAGGCTTTCTGTGCAGGAGGTGCCAAGAGATAGCCCAGGGCAGGGACTGTCACTGCAACGGAGGCAAGCATCCATCGTGTGTCTCCACTACTGGCTGATGCCGAGGAACTGTTGAATCGTGCCTGACGGGCAGTTCTGACAACTGATCGCTTCACTGAGTTCAAAGCAGGTCGAAACATGCTGATATTTCGCAGATGTATGGTTGGTCTTTCGTTTGTGTGGTTACAAAGTGACTCGACCTCTTCTCTTGGAGTAGATGAACTCATTGCGCACGTCAGAATTGCAGACCTGCTTTCGGCTAATCGATCGGATCTTGACGAAATCAATGTCAACCCCACGGAGCGGACCGAAATTGAACACGCCGCAACGCTGATCTGTGGACAATCACTCTGGAAATGATTGTTACTGTGAGCAACATGGTGGATGAACCACATGACATCCTGTATTCTCCTCACGGACATGAACTAGACTGGCTGAAGTGGCTAGGAGTGCTTCCTTCCATGTTCGCCGCGACTGTGGAACGAATCAGCATGACCGTCTAGATTGTTCTCATCGCCATCGTGCCATCATCGGTCCCAAAGTCCCACCCTCAGCTTGCATAGAACGCTTATTCTCCTTGTTTGATAAAGGTTTGGTGCTCATATGGAACAACCTCCGAGCTATGAATGGGATGAACTGGGATCTGAGACGTATTATCATAAATACGAGCTTTACAAGCTCGGTTGGCATGATATCGACCTCGCAGAAGTTCTGCTGGCCGGGGCACTGTATGGCGGAGCCATTGCAATAACCAGAGATGACCAGAAGTTTCAGAAATATCGTGGTCAGTCGAATCCCAAGGGTGCAGTTCAGATCTACAACTGCGCCGGCGAATTACTCAGGGATATCCAATGGCAGACAAGCATCAAAGGCTTGGGATGGGTCAATGACGAAGATCTCTTGATTGTTTCAGTAGATGGTATCGTTCGACAATATGATCTTCTTGGAAATTTCAGCCAATTCAGTTTATCCAAATCGCTTTCTACGGACCAGGTCGTCAGCTGTAAATTCTGGTCCTCTGGTCTTGTGGCTCAGCTCTCCAATAACACATTTATTAGGGTCGACGATCTCTCTGATCCGCATCCGCATATTATGATCAACAGCCATGTGTCACCAGAAACCCTGATACATAGTTGGACACTCGTACCACCGGAATTCACCTTGAGCCGACGGGCTGAATGTCTCATCGCTGTAGACTCCTCTCTTATATCGCTTGATGGCACTGAGTCACAGGATCTCTCTCTTGAGCAAGGTCCTTTCTCTCACATAAGTGTTGCACCTAATGGACAGTTCTCTGCATTGCGTTCCGTGAATGGCAAGATATGGGTTTGCACATCAGACTTCCAGAAGACCCTAACCACGTATGATGCAGGTGAAGACTATGTGCCGACCCAACTAGAGTGGTGTGGAAATGATGCAGTAGTTTCGTCAGATGGATCATTTATAACGCTCATCGGACCGTCAGGAAGCACGCTACGATATGTGTATGACTCGAATGTCATTGCTGTGCCAGATGTGGATGGAATACGCTTGTTCAATTCTACACACTGTGAATATTTGAGGAAAGTTCCCGACACGACCGAGAGAATATTCGCCCCTGGTTCGACAAGCGCAGCGAGTGTTCTCTTAGATGCTATTCAGCAGCTGGATGCGAAGTCAGCCAAAGCAGAGGACAACATCAAGCTCATCAATGCATATTTAGTTGAAGCTGTAGACGATTGTATCAAAGCTGCTGGAGAATCAAACAGCTTCTTCTGGCAAAAACAACTTTTACGCTCAGCATCTTTTGGCAAAGGATCCTTGGAACTCTACAATAGCGATGAGTTCGTCGAGATGTGCGAAGCGATCCGTATCATGAATGCTTTAAGGGCGTTTGAGATTGGCATTGCCTTAACCTTGGAGCAATACATCCGTCTTACACCAGAAAAGGTTATAAGTCGCTTATTGTGTCGTCGACAGCACTATCTAGCTGCTAGAATCTGTACGTACCTCAGAATACCTTCGGATGAAGTGTTCGTGCATTGGGCGTGTCTGAAACTTCAATCTTCGAATGAAGATGCTGCTGCTGTTTCCGAGGCGATTGTCCAAAAACTTGGTACACGAAAATTCATATCATATGTCAAAATAGCACAGGCAGCCTTCGCGGACGGTAGGGTAGACCTCGCTAAGCAATTGCTAGAACACGATCCACGCACGGGAGCACAGGTGTCTCTGCTGCTCGACATGGGTCAGGAAGACCTCGCCTTGCAACGTGCAGTTGACTGTGGCGACACCGATCTCTTATCTCATGTAGTGTTCCACATCAAGAAGAGCCAACCTTTGGCCACCTTCTTTCGGATGATAAGTGCTCAACCGACAGCTGCCGCGATTTTGATCGACTATGCCAGGAAGCATGACATTCAGCTCTTAACGGACTACTATTATCAGGATGATCGGAAGTTAGAAGGAGCAGACCTAGTGTTGCACGAATCACTTCAAGGACTCGAGCGCCCACAACAGTACTCGAAAGCAAAATTGGCCCTCAAAATGCTAGTGGAAGCGAGAGAGCAGCCGTTCGAAGTCAAAATTCTGGAAGATCATGCTCGACTGTTACAATTGCAAGATTCATTGACCAAAGAATACGGAATAACTTTCGTCGATCTTCCTGTGGCTCAGGTTCTGCTGAAGCTTATCGCTCATGGGCATCTGACCAGAGCTCAAAAAATTGCTTCTTCGTTCAAGATTCCTGATGTCATTTTTACCTGGCTACAGCTTAGGGCCTTTATCAATCAACGAGATTGGCAGACATTGGAGAAGTGGGTCTTCAAGATGAAGAAGGCCATCATTCCTTTCGAGACCATCGCTACACAAGTACACGGTTCTGGCAACACAAAACTAGCAGCACAGATTGTGACAAAATGTGTATCCTCTGCAGTCCGCATTGAGACATACATGAAATTACAGAATCCATTACAAGCTGGAAGAGAGGCATATAAGATCAAAGATATCGTAGCTCTACAAAGAGCACGAGACGTGGCATCAGAAGCACATGATATTGCTGAACTCAATGATCTACTAAAACGGCTTTCCGAACCCTGATCTCCCGGAGAGAATCTCAATGGCTCATCCAAAATCTCAATAATTCTTGTGAATATCCTTTTGAGAGAACAGCGCGTGTCCGGGATTCGCGCACTTGCATGTGTGCCATTGGCGCAAGTGCTCATCAGGACATTCAACCTAGGTATTCGTCAACAACTGTATCGCAGGGGTTGTTGTGCGCAGACTGACCTTCTTATACTCCACTATCGGATTGTCCCATCGTCTGCAGATTGATGAGCATAGTACCAAGCACTGGAAACATTGAATGGGCTTACCCTCCATTTATCTGCAAACCTGGAGCCATAATATCGAAGTGCACCATGAGGCCTAGTTGATTCACGGTTCTGTACTTGGTACAATAATGCCTTCCATCGGGTGCAGGAGGGCAAAGATTGGTCACCATTACCAGAATACTTTCCACTTCTTCGGTTCCTGTTCCGCATTTCAAACAACCCGAATGCTTCTATAGGTGGACATCAGCACAATCATTCGTGTCGATTCATTCTTGATGTCGGAGCACGGCACCTGTGAAGTCAATTCAAAACATGATCCACATCCTTCTCCACACCAAGACTCTTCACCAAAGATCGTGTGTGAAGCAGCTGCTGTCTAAATAACCCTTAGAAAGCTGTTCTGAGAAGCAAGGGTCGTGTGTAATTACATAGAACGCTTTTTCGCCACCACTTGCCGATTTACCAGTCTGCCAGGGGAGCATCTTGCGCTCGTCATCGTAGCATCCACTATTTTCCGCAAGTCAGCCTCGTTCCTAGCCATTGCCCATTACACGAGACAAGAATGAATCCATGTCAGGGTTTTCCATTGGCGTACCAGGCACCACCTGAACCATCATAGTAGAGTGTCGTCGAGGCGAACCCCTTGAAAACCTTCTTCTGATGATGGCCCTTTTCGACACTAACTGCATGGATCAGACTGATCAGACATAAAAAAAAGCAGACTGAAAGGTAGTGGACCATGGTCAGTCTCACAAGAAAGAGAGACTCTCAAGATGTTGTCTTGTGAGGTGCAAAAAGAACGACGATCGGAATCTATATAGGATTTTCTCGTTTGCCTGGAGATTTGGCCTGACGCCCCTTTCATCTACTGAATTCACTGGGTTCAAAGCTGCAGCTCATATCCCCGGATTAAGATTTCCCCTTTGAGCCTAGGCAAACAAAAACCATGATACAGGATCTCTGGATAGAGTCCCCTTCCGAAGAGCTCAGCAGGGCCGCTCATCATTGGCTGACGAGGGAGAGGAGCGACAAGGGGCGAGATGGGCCAATAAAGAACAACTGCTAGTAGACTGTGGAATGTCTGAATGTTGACTCGTGGTCATGGGCTTTGTGCATACATATAGTTAGTAAAAGATGTCTCTGGTTGAGAGAAGAAGACAGCCATCCTAATACTTGACCTCTAACTTATTTGCCTACAGGTATATACATTGTAGAAGGTATTGCCGCTCATCGCTTTGCCAGGAACGGATCATTTATCATGACGTAGGGATCGAACATCATCGGCAGTCAAAGAACTCTTCGACCCTCCTTTGAATTGTCTCCTTGTGGTCGTAGACTTGTGGTATTTGTTGTATGAGCAATATGTGTGTAACCAGACCACGAGATAAAGATCCTCGGTAAATACTCCCAGGCATAACCCGGGGAATTGAGCGTGCACCACTTTCTGAGCCTGGTCATGATGGTCAATCGAGCCTGAACATATTTGTCTTTATGAGGTTGGTTTGTTGCACTCTTGGCACTTTCCTGGGTATAGTCGGGATGTAGGTATTCTTGATGAGAATTGGCTCGCCTCTTCGCAATTCGGTCAAATTCAATGGCCGCCTAGTATGATGCCTAGTGTTTGTTCGGGTTAGTGAAGATGACTTCTTCTTGTCCATCTTTTTCCCCCATCAAATCTACTTTGCCTCAACTTTGCTTGAACCACGAGCTTGTGGTCGATATGGCAATTGTTCAATCGAGCACTCCTCCGACATTCAAAAAGTCCTTGATGAGCTCACCGAATTTTCGGCCTGACCTGGTAGAACCGGTTCTGAGATATCTGAATCCATTCAAGCCAAGTACATAGGCAAATTGTGTGATGGTCGGCCACAGAAGGAACTCAATCAATGTGACTCTGGCAATGGAGAGATAGCTCCCGTCTGTACGGTTGATGGCTGCAAGATATGTCTGCTCGTGACGCAAATCCGGTAATGGCTGTCCATTCATCATGATTGGCCGCTGAGGTCTCCTCTGAACCGGCGTACCATCATCAGACTCATCGTTTCGAATGATGATGGGTTTCTCATCTGCTGAGGTTGACGGTGCTACTTGTGGATCGTATTCCATATGGCTGTCTTCCACCGCGGTGTTCAACAAGAGCGAACCCATTTCAGCTGCAGGATGAGACATGCTGAAATCGTGTTTGTAGAGAAGACACAAAAAGTCGGACAAGAAGAGCTTTCCTCTGACACTTCGAAGGTAATATCGATCACTTTTGTCAGTGAAAGTTCAATCTTAGGTCAAGAGTGTGTTCAGCGGATGATTGAACCTTCGCGTCAATGTGGAGAGCCTTTTGCTGATGGAGACAGGGACAAAGGCATCTATCCAATCACAGCAAGATCCATATACGATGCTCTAACGAGGGTACGTCCTCGTATCGAGTGCCGATATCAGCTCTCTCATTACACGAACTGTGGCTCGCTTATAGAAAGAATGAGAGCAGCTCATCCCAGTCTGTGCTGTTTGTATATATGAATGTCATGAAGCGAGAGCTCTGTCTGTGTCGTCAGTACAGACTCTGATTGCCGTTCTCCATGATCTACTGAAGAACCTGTTAATCGAACATCTGACAGACCTGGGGAACACCAATGAAACGAACGAGCTGCAAGGAACTAGGCAGCACACACACGCGTGAGGCTCGATCGACATGTCATGGTAAGACGTGGAGCAGACCTAGCTGCAGTCATCCAGCGCTGCTGATCTTAATCAGATGACACGGCTGCACTGGGGTAGTTCTCCTGCTTGACAGCTCACTCGAGTCAAACACCCTGACGGAAGGAACACGCGGATTTCCAGAATCAATATCGTGAGTAAGAGTCTCGACCATCACTCTCGGGGTTCAATTGATCAGCCTGTCATGGAGCACCATATACCAATCAAATGCCCTGACGGGATCAGTGCTGTATAGTCTCGATATGGGTACCCGAAGTGAGACCGATCAATACATGTTCCCCCTGCTTGGCACGCTTAACATGGCACAGCAGCTCGATTGGGCTCCGTCTGTTCCACACGCGATTTGTGGGAGACTCCTGTATGGGAATCCTACCTTGACGCCTCACACGACCATTGCCATCGCTTCCCGTTTCCCATCATGGTTTCCTGAGTTTAGTGGTGCATGATTGGTGTTCGGCTTCTCGCGGGAGCGCGCCTGTGGGATAGAAAAAGGACCGACATAAGCCCGTCTTGTGACCCGCCACGGCGAGGATGTCCACAGCTCTGCTTGTCAAACTTTTTCACGGGATATGTCAAGCATGGCAGGTGAGCAAGTCTGTGGTGGACCTGCATCTTGGTCTGAGCCATGCTGGATCAGAAACAGCCTTCACTGTAGGGACAATTGGGTTGAGCAAGGCGGGGAGAGTAATGGCCGTCTCAGTAGTCTCTCGATTGCCGAGGCAGAGTTGGAATGGAAAGTTCAGAATGGCTTTGCCACTCTCTCTTCCAGACAAGTGGAAGTGGCCAGTCGGTCGGTCAGTCAGTCGGTCAGACGCATTAGAAGTGGCGCGAGAAGGGCCGAAAAGCGTGGGGGAGGAAGCCACTGATCTCGCGCCAGAATCTTTTCTCAAGTGACCAATCGTGGGAGAGCAGACTGGGTGTGGCAAGTGGAGATCAGCTAAGTTTCCACCACCAAAAGTACTCGGATTAGCGGCTCCCCCATGGGAGAAGCGTCAATCCAGTTTAAGCTCCCGTCTGGGGCCAGACCTGGGGCAGCATCCACAGACAAGACCCCTCTTTTACATTTATCTCGATTTTCTCGGAAACAATCCTATAAGAAGGGCACGTCCACTTCCTGAGAAGTAGACCAGCAGAGCTTCACGACTTAGGCAGCACACAATCAAAAAGTAAAACTCTCCTCGGGACAGCTCACGACGATGCCAGGTGCCGGTCCAATCGGTGTCAACCACAACACCAACTTTCTCAGAGGTCGACAGCTCATATGGCCACTCTCTCTCGTCATCTCCCTCTTCTTCCTATGGGGTTTCTCCTACGGTCTGCTCGATGTGCTCAACAAGCACTTCCAGACAGTCCTTGATATCACGAAGCTAGAGTCGACTGGTCTGCAAGTCATGTACTTTGGAGGTGGTTACTTCCTGTTCTCCCCAATCGCCGCTGAAGTCTTGAAGAGAAAGGGATACAAGTTTACTATCATCATGGGTCTCTGCTTCTACTCGACAGGAGCAATCTTCTTCTGGCCAACTGCACATTTCACCACTTCCGACAACAAGCTAGCTTCGTACGGAGGATTCCTTGCATGTACGTTCATCATCGCTTGTGGTCTTGCAACCCTCGAGACTTCGGCCAATTCTTATGCTGTCGTCATCGGTGATCCAGCATCGGCCTCTGCGCGTCTACAGTTCTGCCAGAGTTGGAATGGTGTTGCCTCGTTCATTGGACCACTGATCGCCTCCAAATTCTTCTTCGGTGACGGCAACTCCAACAGTCTCACAAATGTGCAATATGTCTATCTTGCGGTGGCCTGTGCAGGAGCCGCCGTCGCCGTCTTGTTTGCAGTGACCAAGCTTCCCGAAGTGTCCGAGCCTGTCTTCGATGAGACTTCCTCTGAGTACGCAGATGTCGGACCACTCAAGAGGCAATACAACCTGTTCTTCGCCTTCCTGGCCCAATTCTGCTACGTCGGAGCACAAGTCACTGTTGCCACTTTCTTCATCAACTACTCGCACGAGAACGGTGCTCTGACGGATTCCACGGCTTCCCAGTATCTTTCTTATGCTCTCATCATCTTCACTGTCGGACGTTTCTTCGCTACCGCCTTGGCCACCATCTTCCAGACTGATTTCCTTCTCTGCATTTACTCAGCCATTCTCATTCTACTATGTGCTGTCGTCAGCGGTACCAAGGGCAAACCAGGTGTGGGAGTCCTCATGGCACTGTTCTTCTTCGAATCACCGATGTATCCTTCACTCTTCACCCTGGGAACAGCCAACCTGGGTAAACATACCAGACGTGGTGCTGGTATCATGGTCATGGGCGTCGCAGGTGGAGCTGTCTTTCCCCCGATTCAGGGCGCCCTTGCGGATTCCGCTTCGACCCGAATCTCATATGTCATCCCTCTGGGTGGGTTCTGTTACTGTCTGGGATACTCTGTCTACCACTGGCTCACACACGGCAGACACATCCTGCGAGTCAAGAATGTCGCTGTCGTGGAGCTACGACGGAAAGATCAAGACGATGCAGAGCTCGAGCTTTCCACTTCCCAGAACATGGGCGAGAAGAATGCAGCCGTGGTTGAATACCGCGAGTCAATCTAATTTCTCTTGTCTTATCTTCTTACAACATAGAAAAGTGCATCATCTATCATGTAGATCTAGACTATACTTCTGTATCATATCAATTTACCTTACATATCGTCCACATGCTAATCTGCTTGCCTGGATTAAGCACATGTACTGCCATTGATCGCATAGAGTGGCGTCAAGATTACGAGCAAACCGAGAAGATTTCGATTCAATATGTTGCTCATATCTCGCAGCCTTGCACGCTCAATCGCGCAAATTCTACTGACTCGACATCAGTAGACTCATCCGCCTCATAGGATTTGACCCAACTTGGGACTTTGGCTCTCCAAGCGACTCTGGTCGCTACTTGCTCTTCCCGAAGACTTCAAGATCGAGCATCCGCCATATCGACACATCCTTTTTCCTTTTCAAGCTGTGTCGATTGTGGTAATTATACAGTGGATTGATGCCTGATGTCCGACTCACAGCACGCCATGCCCTCGGCATCCTCCTGCTTGGGATTGTGGTCATGCTCTGGGTCGCTTCCTCCTTTCTGATGCGTTCAATATTCGGCGAGGACAAGCAGTACGATAAGCCGTTCTTGGTAAGATGAAATCCGTTCTCGAATGACCCGAGTATTGATATGCAAGGTCACATGGATCAATACTGGCACCTTCTCGCTCTATCTCATACCTTGGGCACTTCGATCACTCATCAGTCGAACGCGGGACAATCGTCAAAATCATTTCGATGCGGAGAGTCGGCCATTGGCAGTCAAGAAGAAGGGCATTCCTCCCAGATCCGGCAACCATACGCCAGAGTACAGAGAGTCCCTGGAACGAGGTGTTCAGTCTCCTCTACTCGAACAGGAGATTACGCAAGACATAACCTCTGGAAGCCAGCCAGCATCGAATTTGGTGCCTTTGTCTCACACAAATCGTCCAACTATGAACACCAACGACTCAATCAGAACATTCGGTAGCCAAGATGCAACACAAGCCGATGATCTGACACCGTTGACGACGCTCGAAACTGCAAAGCTGGGGTGTGTCTTCTCGATGGTCTGGTTTGCAGCAAATTATTTTGGCAATGTCTCCCTTTCCTATACAAATGTTGCCAGCTTGTGAGTGCTCGAAAGAGAAGAATACAATGGACTAACCTGTACAGTACCATCATTTCATCCTTGAGTGGGTTCTTCACCCTGGCACTCGGCACTGTCGTCGGCGTAGAGAAGTTCACGATGGCTAAGCTGATCGCTCTCATTGTCTCCATCTTCGGTGTGGCACTCGTGGCAACACAAGACACATCTAGCTCTGGCACGAGGTTCTTTACAGATCTAATCATTGGAGATCTGTTGGCTCTGGTCGGTGCAGCTCTTTACGGTTGTTATACAGTGTTCCTCAAGCTGAAGGTCCGAAATGAAGAGCGGGTATCGATGCCCCTGTTTTTTGGATTCGTTGGAATTTTCAATCTCGTCGTTCTATGGCCTGCCATCATTTTTCTAGACATACTGGGCTTGGAGCCCTTTGCACTTCCATCTACAAGAACGATCTGGATGGTTGTGGCTGCAAATGCTGCCATAACTTTTGTCTCGGACTATCTCTGGGTTCTGGCCATGCTGATGACTAGTCCACTCGTGGTCACCGTGGGCATCAGCATGAGCATCCCTCTTGCTCTCTTGGGTGACCACATTCTCTATGCCCATTCTGCGAATTTCCTATTCTTCCTTGGAGCCGCATTCGTCTTTGCCAGCTTCATTGCGATCAACATTGGGTATGACTCGGATCAGAAGAACATGAAAACGTCTCAAGTGCCAGGAGCAGATCTGGAGGATTCTGATGGCGATTCATCTGACGCCTGAGGAAGTTATGCATCATTTGTTTCGTGAGTTTTCAAGCCGTGGCGCCTACACTATATATTTTACTGTAATACAAATATTCTACTATGAGGTCACATCTGCCCTGCTCATCATCTGATTCCCTGAGATGTGCTTGCTCTCGTGCTTTGATTATCTGCTTGGAATGGACCGACCCTCACAAGGAGCTCTTTGACCTTCTCGAGGCTGTTGCGCGAAGATGAAGAGGTAAAAGAGGGCATAGGCACTCTCTGCGCTCGCATTCCTTATCTGAACAGGCGGCTCTCGGACGGAGGTTGAGGCCGGCTGGAATTGCACAGGACGGCAAGTTTGATGAGCATCTTTCGCCGAGCAAGCCCCCGCCCGATCACTATCAGCACCCGATCCACCCACCCACGCACGGATAAGCATGCGACCCCTGCTTTCACCATCACGACATCATCGGAGTTTCTCTTTCCCTCACCGCCAGAGAACATCGCCTGTCGACACAGCTGCTTGCCCTCCTAGCCAGTCAAGAATTCTGTTTTCAATCGACTCGCTAGTCCTACACATATCCAGACAGTCTTGCGGATTGTGTGCAAAGTGTGCGAGCTATCCGCCTGTTTCACCTGAAGGCTTGGCGTCTTCAACAATTCACCATTTCTTGCCTGACCCATAGGCTCGGCTGCCATCACACACAGGTAACTACAAGCGAGATCATAGTCATATTGGAGACTCCACGATGCCGATCGCTCCAAGGCTGGATGCCAACAGAGTCTACAAGGAGTTCAATCTTGTCAAGTCCTTTTCGATCATCCTCAAGGCGAGAAACCGACATCTGAGAATTGTCCTGTTTTACAACACAAGTTCAAATTCTCGCGCATCCTCGAGTGCGATCACTCATCTGCCCTCCTTTCTGAGACAGAAATTTGGCGAGGAGGCAGTCGGGGTGCTCGTCGGTGATACAGTCTTCAAGAATGACGAGGAATTGATGCGGGACGGCAGTGTCAAGACGAACGAGAGCTACTATGTCGTCTATGCCGATTACACGCCCTCCTATAGCACTTCTTTGCTGCAGCCACCGGTGTATGACGACAACCGAGCATCCGCTGAAGTTCAGAGATATCTACCAGGTTATCATGATACAGAAGTGACGACATATCTGAAACCGGCATATTTCGAAGAACTGGTCTACTATCCCTCCATTCCCCTCATCACCAAGACCATCAATATCAAACTGAGTTTCGGCCGGACGGCCCAGATCACTCTGACCAACATGAATGTGGAACATGCGGACAACTTTAGACATGAGCTCTACCTAAAAGCAGGCTACAAGGCACAGGGCATCATGACGAAGGACAGGACGATCTATACGACTGACGAAATTTTGTGGTGTGATGAGATTGTCCATGGTGGAACATACAAGCTGGTCACCGGAACGGGCTACTCCCTCATCCCGTCGAATCGTCCGCAACAAGCACCCCCTGCACGTATCTTACCTGGTCGTGACGCCCTCGGTAGTGGCATTCGACGCATCAGTTCGAGTACGACGAGGAGTATGCACCGTGTGACATCAGGGCACAGCCAGCACTCAATCGAACGACATTCGAGTCCCGTTGTACGCGCCAAGTGATGATACTTTTTGCACATAGTTTCCATTCTTGCCTGTACAGAGTGAACTAATAGACGAATGATAGAATGTTCCTCACCTAGAGTGGGGAGACAGCAAGTAGATTTTGAAATTGTACATATTCAAGCCAATTTGAAAACACACACCCGGAAGTTGTCCATTCATGGCTCTTTTTGTGGCTTGATTTGAGATGAAATTTCCCCGGCGCTTGCAAGCATGACTCAAAAAAAAGGAGAGGAGGATACGCTTGTTTCATACTCGACAGGTATTCGGGAATCGCCTCGTTCGTAGTCGCTCGCTTGACGTACTTTCTGCTAGGCTTGGCACAAAGGATGTCGAGTATCACGATCGGAGTGCTTGCTCTGCAGGGCGCCTTTGCAGAACACATTGATCTGTTGAACAAGTTCCCGAATGTCGTGGCTCGAGAGATCAAACAGACAAAGGACATGGAGGGCGTGGATGGCCTGATATTGCCAGGTGGAGAGTCGACGGTGCAAGGAAAATGGTTGGCTGCTTCGGATCTAGGAGACACCTTGCGTCACTTTTCCCAGGTGGAGGGGAAACCGGTGTTTGGGACTTGTGCGGGATTCATCCTGCTCGCCAACAAGATCAAAAAGACGTCGGAGGCGGGCCTGCTCTCGGAGAAGGAAGGCGGACAGTATCGCTTGCACGGCATGAATGTCGAAATTGAGCGAAACTATTTCGGACGACAGATCAATTCGTTTGAGGCAGACATCACTTCCGAGGTCATCGGGGCGGATCCCTTCCATGCCGTCTTCATCCGGGCGCCTGCGGTGCATGAGGGCGATGTCTATGGAGATCGAGTCAGGGTCCTGGCCTCTGTGCAACACGAAGGTCGAAAGATGATTGTCGCCGTCCAGGAGAACAACTTTCTCGGGACCTCCTTTCATCCAGAGTTGACGACAGACACAAGATGGCATCAATATTTCGTCAAAATGGTGAGAGAGAACAAGGGCGCCACGACGACAACGACGACAACGACGACACCAGCTGAGGCGCTCATCACGACAAATCTACCTGATTTACAGTTTTTGGCAAAAGGCAAAGTGAGAGACATCTACACGGTCGACGAGGAGAAGCTCTTGTTTGTCACGACCGATCGAATCAGCGCCTACGACGTCATCATGAAGAATGGCATCCCCGACAAGGGCAAGATCCTGACGGCCCTCTCTGAGTTTTGGTTCGAGAAACTCTCGCCCATCTGTGCCCACCACCTGATCACGACGCGGATCGAGGAGATGCCAGAGTCCGTGCACCCGTACAGGTCCCAGCTGTCGGGTCGCTCGATGCTGGTGAAGAAGATGCGGATCCTGCCGATCGAGGCGATCGTGAGAGGCTACATCACGGGGTCCGCATGGAAGGAATATCAGAAATCCGGCACCGTGCATGGCATCCGCATGCCCCCCGGACTCCAGGAATCCCAACGACTCCCAAACCCGCTCTTCACACCCTCGACAAAGGCAGAACAGGGCGAGCACGATGAAAACATCCACCCGGACCAGGTCGCCGGCATCATCGGCGCCGCCAACGCCAAGAAGATGGAACAACTCGCCCTCAAACTCTATTCCGTGGCGAGTGAGTTTGCATTGACCAAGGGCATCATCATTGCCGACACCAAATTCGAATTTGGCCTCGTCCAGTCACGAGACCAACAACGACAGCCAGATGGCCCCAAAGTCGAGGAGCAGCAGCAGCAGCAGCAGGAAATGGTACTCGTCGATGAAGTTTTGACGCCGGATTCTTCCAGATTCTGGCCCGCGCAGACCTACCGACTCGGCAAGTCGCAGGAATCGTTCGACAAACAGTACCTCCGAGATTACCTCACCTCCCACCACATCGACAAACAGGACGGTGTCGAGATTCCAGAGGAGATCGTGGTCGGGACCAGTCAAAAGTACGCTCAAGTATACAGTCTCTTGACTGGACGCCCTTGGCAGTCTGAGTAAAGATGATGGAAAAAAGAGGGGGAAAAAGAACTTTATAGCGTGACGCAAAAGGAGGAATAGATAGAGTGTTTGGAGTGTTGTACAATGCATAGAGCTGTCGAGGTGAATTTGATGTCATCCTCGCAACATTATAAAATCGGAAAATATATTTCTATACACGCCATGACGACCCAGAAAACTTTGTGAAGAGCAAATCACTTTGTGAAAACCAGAGACGAAAGAGAGGCATCTTTAGAGAAACCCAGACTCGTGCAGGAGACGCGCAATCTTCTCGTCCTCTCGCTCCCTCGGCTCCCTCTCGAGACTGAGGTCGTAGAGGTCGGTGATTTGTCTCGTGATGGTGAGGCAGCTCAGGATGTAATCCTGGATCTCGGGCACGACCTGCAGAGAATAAGGCATGGCCTGGTACTGTTGTACCTCACGAATCACATCGGCTGTCTTTTGCCGCTTTGAAATGTTGATCAAGTGTCGTGCTTTCACCGACATGTTTGGATTGCCGTCCTCGATAAAAGTCAAATCGGTCAGATAGACACCCAAAAAGGGAACACAGGGAGGTTGTGTCTTGTGGAGTGCTTCGCGATACCGAGAGAAGTTCTTGGACGAATTCATCAGAGAGTTCAAATCTTCCGCCGACATGGCCACGCGGGCATTGAGCAGATCCCACGTTCTCCGAAGCCTGTGGACAGGAGCGGAATTCAGACCAGAGATGATTGTCGTCACGGAGGAGAAATTGTTGAGGGCACGACATCGTTCTGCAATGTGGACCCAGTGCTTGATGAGCTGGACACGCTTCTTGAGATCTGCTTGGTAGAGAATAGACTCTGCCACCCATGCCGTCACCCGGTTCGAATGCACAATCATATTTTTGATATTCTCTGCGTTCTCACCATGCTCGCCAACATCGGTCTTTGACCAAGTCTTATCGAGACACTCGGCAGGTTTTACCTTGTTGTAGAAATTGCTCTCAATAATGGTGAGTTGTCGAGCTACTTCCAGGGCATCGAGGTCGAGCAGACGAAGCTTCCTTGCATTCATATTTCGAGGCACAATGGGCGGTGGAGGTGGAACGGTGGTATTCAACACGAGTTTGCGGAAAGGCACGTCTCCGTGGATGAAGCGCTTCTCGATAAGCTTCAACAAGATAGGTGTACCACCGATGTGATCTGCCATGATCTTGGTTACAAAGTCCTTCAGCTTGTTGAGCCACCGTTTCGTAGCTTCGTTCGGTGGCTCCATGAAGAAATTCTCCATCCAGGACTTGAAGATATTAAGCACACGCAACCGGATTGGATTCTGTTTCATCTCCACCCACATGTTGAATTGTTCGGATGTCAGCCCAGGTGGTGGTTCGATCATAAATCTCTGCATCAAGAGCGATGTCAGCTCTTCTGCGGACGTGAAGGATCTATACGTCAACAGTATTGTGTTGTTGTAAACCGAGTCGAGGAGATCGTGTCGCGTCAGTCTTTCGACGAGTGCCAGAAGAGTTCCTGCCCGTACATTCCCTTTCGCATCGTATGAGAGATCCGACTCCAACTCGTGGTCCAAGAACCAAGGGGTCTGTTCTATTCGAGTAGACATGGCGCCGTGAGGTTTTTGGAAGAGCAGTGGGGAGCGGGAGATTGCCATCGGTCCGTGTGAATCGAGTTCTGGTGCTTCAGGCATGTCGCCGAAGAACTTGCGCATCTTGTCACCTTTTCTGCTCATCTCCGATTCGGCTTTGGTCTCAAGAGCATTTTGTCGGTACTCAGGCGGGATCGAATCCATTTCCTGCACCAGAAATTCAGCTTGCAGCACCATAGCGTGTATGGCACTGTCGAGATCTGAAAAAGCGCCGGTGACGACTAGAGCAATGTCGGCGTGTTTGCCCTCATCAAAACCTGTGTGATGTGTCATTGCTTGCGCACCGATAATAACCTCCGCAATACCATCGTACACGAGCTGTTTGGCTTTTGCAAAGTCCGAGATGGTCAGGTGTCGTGTCGATGAGTTGTGCAGCGAGTCTAAAACAGACAGATCAAGTTGCTCAGTGTGCATCAACAGCAAGCGTACGCCGTTCATCACCTCGATAGTGTCTCGCAACACAACAGAGCCGTGTGATTGACTGGGACTCTGCTCATACGAACGAATCTTGATCTTACAGACATTGATGCCGACGTGGACCGCTTTGGCAAGATTCGCCAATTCAACCACAGACTCGGTGCACAACCTGACGGTCGCTGTACCACGTCTTACAGTTTTACCATTCTCGAGGCCGAGATTCATTCCATTACCCTGCCAGCCACCACCGTATGGGCGCGTAGGCAAGAGAGCAGGGCGAACGGTTCTTGGAGCTATCTGGCAATTGGATGCCTCGACCAAGAATTTCTGAAGCACAATCATAAGGTCGGCCACATCCATGACCATGAATTGCGCCGCACTTTCAGCTGGCCACGGATTAGTGGCAGCATGAACTGAAAGGACGAATTTGGTAAGTGCAGTCACAAGCTGACGATAGTAGATGATCAAAGCCTCAGAGAAAGGTCGCTTGGCATTGGTTGCCGATTCGTCGTTCATGCCATAACTCTGAACAATCTCTCCAATGAGATCTTTAAAGACGGTACATTTTGCCAGATAGAGGTCCGGGTTCCCGGATGCCACAGCATCCGATAATTCTTGTACGACGGCATTTGCTTGTTGAGTCCAACGTGTACGTATCATCAGGGCGGAGGCTGGATCGGACGTGTTGACGAGTCCTTCTTGAGGTTCGTTAAGGGCAAAGGTATTTTGTATCGCGCGAGCAGACTCGAATGGCGTCAAATTGACACCCGAGTTCAGGTGTTGCGGACTGACAGGAGGCATAGCAAATAGCAGTATTTCGCCATTCTCGTCATCCGAGTCTGACTGTTCCTCAGCGTATATGTCTTCGTCGGTGATATCACGCCAACCACCGGTGATCCCGTGACTCGGTTGGTGGGTAGCTAGAGCACGATAGAGATCCCGCTGCACTTCATCTGCCTGCTTCGCCGTGGGTTCGACGTCGGCACGCTCCGTTAGGGGGTCTACGGGAGGCTTGATACCTGTGATAATGGGAGTGATCCGATCGCGTATGACTTTCGATTTCAATGCCTCCGAGAGGGCCACGAACGGCAGATCCCAACTGGATTCCCCGGTTTTCGTGTTTGTATAATAGATGCGCCCTTCATTCGTGGTTTGCGGCACCCAGAAAGCTGCCATGCTCAAATCCTCCTCGCTCGTTGTCCCTGGAGCAACGTGAGTGACGACTGGGTACTTGTATGAGATGGGTGTGAGGGATTCTACCCGGATTTCGCTTTCCTCCTCTTCCTCGTCGTCCTCTGCTTCATCCTCTTCGCCCTCGTCCTCATCGGCAGAGCTCACGATCTCAATCTCTTCAACATAATTGCTGGGGAACCAGCCTCGCTCACCGTGTAGAACACCATCCCACCAACCACTTTCGAGCTTCGTCAAGACACGAATGAAATCTCCAGCCTTAAAGACGAGTGACGATTCCTCAGAACTAGAGAAAGGGAAAAGAGCACGGACGTAGCAGATGTCTCCGCTATCGTTATGGTCGATCGGCTTGCTATGCTGCAACCTTGGCTGCGTGTCGACTTGAGGAGACAAGGCGCTCATGCACCGGTAGTGAAATGAGACACCAAGGACTCGATTCCAGGCAGTCTAGTACCTGAGAGCGACCTCGTCTCACAAATTCTGCACAGAATGTCTGCCACAGATGCACGAAGGCTGTTGTTGAGTTTGCAATGGTCAAAGAATTTGTAGACCTATGTGCACCAGGAGGGAGTGTGTATCCTGCTGTCGCTGAAGAGACGTGCCAGATGAACTGAATGCGAGCGCAAGAAAACGAAATGAGCAGTTGACCGCCTGCTAATGCTTCCTTCCTCCTTCGACCGGTGAGCTCAGGGGCAGTGGGTAGGTGGTGCAAGTCGAGAGCACTGCAAGAAGGTGATCGCCAGACATAACGGGAGTACGCCCAGGATCGGGCGGGACGAACAGTGGACCGACTGAGAAGCCGTGGAACCGAAGCAGATGGCGGGAGCTGTTAGTGCGTGGGCAGCGGGCGAGCGAGAGAACGGATTCGTCGTGGGCAGCGGGCCAGCACTCATCCACCCCCGGGAATCGCAAGAGCTGACGCCAGGTGCCACCACTCGCTGCATCAGGCTCACCTTGCAGCCACAGAACAGATTCGATCTTCTCCTTCCACCACAGGCAATCACGCGTCTGCTACCACCGCTGTGAAGTGAACAGTGGGGCACGATCAAGTGATCAGCAGCTCTTTCATGTTGCGCGACACTCGCGTACAGCATGTAATAGATGCTCAATAGCAGCTAGTCCTGTCCTGCTGTGTCAATACTCCATTCTCTGCATGGTCAAGGCTCCCACCGAGGTACAAGATCTCTCAGATGTTATAGACAGCCTGTCGGCCAATTGGGCAGATGTCTCCCTGGTCGTGGAGACCCAGCTTGCGGCAGTCAGCAAGAAATCTCTGGCAGATCAGAACAGATTGCTTACAGACCTCGACTCGATCTTTCGAGAGGCACGACATGTAGAGCCTCGAGCGGTACCTCTGCAGAAGTGACTGATGGTGGACTAGGAAGGAACTTTTGTCAGCATCGCTTGGGACTTGATTGAACCACTTGTAGACTACATCAGGCGAGATGACACATCACTTGCTGCTGATCAATTGCTCGACCTCGTGGTCTCCAAGGGCAACTCCAAGGAGGTTCTTCTCAAGTTGATTGAAGCTGTGGAGAAGATAGAGTTCAGTGCGTCTGCGACAATTGACGTGGAGCATCGGCTACAAGTTAAGCTATTACGAGCGCAAGAGAAGACTTTGATGCAGTTGAAGACGAAGAGAGCTTCCAGATTCCTGGCAGAGTATACCAAGATCATTCTGAATGCTTGCAAAAAGTGCTCGAATGCCACCGATGACAACTCCCTCCTGCGGGACTATGATGCCATCGTGGAAAATAGCATATCTCATGGTGCCATCCACCACTTGTTAAGTTCCGCAGCTAGTGATGCCTCAGAGCAGAGGACAATGACAAGTTTGATGGCTGGATTCGCGTCTTTCATGGTGGAGCTATTGTGTCCTCCTCAATATCTACCCCGGAGCTATCTTCGATTTGTAGAAGCTCACCCGCGCTTGGCTCTGCGTCTTCCAACAACACTGGAGACCTCGTCCTCGAATGTGAAGGGATTTGAAAGCGTTCTCGCTCGCTATAACGAAGTGATAGCAGAGGAGAAGTGTGCTACGTTCTGGAAATGTGGCTCCTGGGCTCGCCAAGAGCTTGCCGAGGAGGAACTATCATCTGACACTTGCAATGGATCTGAAGAGGACGACCTTGATCATGGAGTAGTCATATGCTCCCCTGTAGGAGCCGTTCTCATACTAGCCCACAATGCTCATTCAGACGCCGATCGGTCGTTGGCTGACCATCTCAGGCAAGAACGCCTTGTGCAGATATCGGAGATGTTGATGCAATTGTGTGTCAGACAGAATGCACAGCCTGTCGTTCTCGATGCCTGCCTGTACCTAGCTTCCATCTACTCAGATACTTCTGTATTCGCACGGCTGGAACAGAAAGATCCGGAAATGTGCCTGTTACATCTACAAATATTGTCTGCTATCTCTGCCAATACAGCGAACCCTGATCTTCGTCTCGTGGCTCACTACCTAGTGCGCGATACACTGTCCTTTCTAACAGATGAGATCAAGTTACAATTCTACCTAGGCACGTTACAAGATTGTCCGATTGCCTCTCTCAAAAGCGCAACAGTCAGCATGTTGAAGGATCAAATCGCCAGTGGTCGCGACTTCTGGCGGGATGAGAAACGATTTCATGAGATAAATGACCTTGTCCTGTGCTCGGACGAGATCGAAACCATCGAGATTGACGATGCGTTGATCGCTGCTTGGATGCAAGTCACATCCTATGCCATCTTGTTGATGCAGGATACGCTCCTGATGACGTTTGTTAAGGGTGCTTTACGGGAATGGGTTTGCAAGGTGGCTACTAGATTGGCGGGACATGATTCTGATGTGGATGAACTTGCTACAGATCTGCTGCGAATGCAGCTTGAGCGCGTGGAAGAGTTGCTATCCTAGAAAATTGGCCAGACGGTCACAGTCCGCTCCATGTTGTCCTGACCCATTGACTCTTCCCATGCTCATAGCAGACACGAGAAACAGTTTTCCCATTCTCCCGTCCTTGCCTTGTAATTTATTACCATGATAGCATGACAAGTGCCTGTATCTGTTTCATGGTAGAAGTGCTTGTGAAACATATGCCATTTTCTATGAGAGAGTCTGAGCCTGGAGTATGCATGCATGCCAAGTCATCCAATGCTTGGCGTGTTCTGCCCTGGGTAAGGCTGGAAAGGTTCTCACGACTCGAGCGAAGGACCAGCCAGAAATGGTGAAGCCGCCTGGAGTTTCGGGAATTGGCTGCTTTTGATTGGGAGCTTGGAGGTCGGTTTCACCCGAACGAGGAGTTGCCCGGCACGAGATGCTTCATTCTATGCCTCGTGACAGGCACATCAGGGCACATATGAGAGAGGACCTAAATAGACTCAGTAGATGTGCCATGCCTGGTCAGAGTCATGCAGGCAGAAAGGAAGAACTTCACCTGCTGCTGACCTGCGGTGAGCCTTTCCAGCCCTTGTGTAACCTTCGCACAAGATTTGCTCAGCCAAACCCTGAAGGACTCGACGAGCCGTGCCGCGGCTTCAGATGGCGTCGCCTCCTAGCGCTTCCTCCCAGCCCGGAAATCGACACATTTTCTGGCAGCGGCAATCAAGGGATCGCCTGCTGAGCGCGTTGCTACCATCTGCTTTGTTGGACTTGCAGTCAAGAGTCTCGATGGATACACAGGTCATCGTCGTCGTCGTCTCCATAGTCTGCTGCTTTTGGACACATCGAGCCACTCTCTCGGGCTGACGGGGGCATGCGATAGGGCTTCAGTGGTCAGCGAGCACGCTTATCTTCCCTTCTCAATCTTGCGGACGACATATCGACACAGCATTTATAATTGTCAGGACTTTGATTGAGGGTTCGCGTTCGCGGTGGTGTCTTTTAAGCTTTGCGTCCTGTCATTATTCAAGGTTCCAAGATGGCAATCATAGATAAGATCACTCTTCCAAATACCAAAATGTCAAAGCTCAATGAGAATGACATGAGGACAATCATCCTGGGGACTTGGCTCGTCAGTGCCATCATGCTCGTCTTTTCCAATAGGTATATCCTGATTGATCTCAAATTTGCATACCCAATCACCTTGGTGGTCTGGCAAGCTTTCACGGTTCTCCTCGTCACGAGAGGTTTACTCTTGCAGATGAAGTTGAGTCAGGCGGTGTCTTCGACTTCACCGGAGGAGGATGTCTCCTCGGAGATTTACTTTTCCTATCTCTTGCCCATCGGAGTCTTCCTTGGGTTGGGACCACTATGGGCCACAATTGCGTCAAAGTCGCTACCACTCTGGCAGATGGCCCTCTTACAAGGCATCACTCCACTCCTAGCGGCAGCATTCAGCAAATTTCTTGGATCTCGTATCTCAGGTTCCAAGATAGCGCACATTGTGCTGATTGTCGTCTTGCTGCTCATCGCCACCATTGGCGGCATCAAGTTTGGAAAATATGATACGGAACTGACGGACAAGCAACTCTACGGTGCAGCTTGGACGGGAAACGAGCGGATTCTGCAGCAAGATCAGTCGAGTCAGAGTCTACAAGGCAGCATCATGTCGCCAGAAGAGATCCTTGGTATCTCGAATGCAACGACGGTACATCAGACTCCGCAAGCTGTGCAGACGAGCAATCTTGTCAACATGGTCGTCGCCCTCTTTTGCGGGCTGTTTGCAGTCGCATCGGAGGCTGGTTCAAAGGTGCTCATGGAGAATGTACTGAAGGCCAGAGAGGACAGGATCAGTCCATCTCAATTACTGCTCCATGTGACCCCCGCATGGTTTGTCGTCAGTGCTATCTCTGCTGCCGTGGTAGAGAAGCCTGACCTCTCCCTCTTCGCTAGTCTTCCCTTGGGAATACTCTTTGTGAATGCAATTGCAGCGGTGATGCTTGCATACACCATTCCAGCAGTCATTCAGATCTCCTCCGCCACAACCTATGTCTTGGCCGACACCTTTCGCCAGACACTCGTCACTTTCCTGGCCTGTGTGATTTACAACATCCCGATCGGGATCATGCACGCCATTTCCTTCTTTGCTGGCCTCGTGAGCTTTGCCAAGTATGTCGAGAAGGAGATCCCACAAGACGTACGCAAGCGGCCGTCCGACTACGCGATGCGTCCGGTGGCTACGGAAGAAGATCTGCCAGACACTGAGGCCAACAGTCCAAGTTCGACGGAGTTTGATGTGGATGTTTCAGGTCACGCGAGCACGAGTATCAACATGTTCATTGTGCTATGTGGTTTCTTGCTGGCTGTCTTGGTCATGGCGAGCATGACGACAAGACCGATCCTATCGCCTGCCCAGGCCATCACCTACGAACAAAGTGTCGTGGTGCCATATGAGCAATCCAAAGTGGCTACCATCATCGAGACCAGAAATCTACCGCACCTCGGTCCTTTGATCCTGCAGTTCATCACAGTCTTGCCACCCGATTGGCCGGTGGTTGCTTGGTGCTCGCCAGAGAACATCGAGGTCATGCGTCAGATTCCTGCCATTGCCAGAAATGTCGAGACGGGTCGTCTGGATCTGCGACTCTTCCCACATCAATTCGACATCCACAATCAGGAATATCTCTCGAGATTCCTGACCAAGCCATGGTTCTGGGAGACCATGCAACAAGAGTACATCCTCTTCTTCCAATCCGACTCTGTCTTGTGTTCCAAGTCACCGCAAAAGATTGACGACTGGCTCGGTTTCGATTGGGTGGGTGCTCCATGGGCAGACAGTCCCGACGCGCATGGCGGCAACGGAGGCCTCTCCTTGCGGAAACGATCCTCGATGATCAAGTTGACGAGAAATCCGGCGATTGCACGAGAAGACTGGGGACAGCCGGAGGACGTCTGGTTCTCACAGAGACTCGAGGAGCTGCCTGGCGTCAAGTGGCCAGTCGAGCACCAGGCAAAGTTCAGTGTCGAGAACATTTTTGGATCCATGTCAGAGTGGGCGTGGAGACCCCTGGGCTGTCATTCGGGAGGGAATCCGCCACCGACTTGGAGGACGGAAGACATCATGAATCGCTTGATGGACTGGTGTCCTGAACTCAAGCTCTTCTATGACCCAAGAGCAGTAGGTAGTTGATGATCATAGTCATATATATACACAATCTAAGAACTATTTATAATCAACCGGCATGTTCGTCCGAGCTGACGAGTCTCTGGCCATTCATCTTGTGGTGAGGAGGGTTGTTGATGCTATCTTTTTGATCTGCCAATTTCCGCAATTGGTTGTCTCGAATATAAGCCTTGATGCGTTCTGCCTGGTGAGGGGCGGATAGGACTGTGCGGCCGGAAGTGTGTCTGATGGCGGGTAGGTCGCCTTCGCCTTGATAATACATCCAGGTCCCGAGATTGCTCCACGACCGGATGGCTGCCGTACCATCCTGAGCATTGGCAATGGAGGCGAGGAGTTCTGTGCCGACTGTGTCCTCGATAAAGTCGCCACGGCGGAGTCTCGGGTTGCCCAGGATCTGGTCTCGGTAGGTCGAGAGGGTGCAGAGATGGGGTCGGTCGAAGATGTGGAGGCAGGCATGGAGGTCGGGATGCAGGGGTTTCCCCGACCGGATGGTCCGGGCTGCCTCAAAGACTGCCTTGTAGTGTGTCTGACTCTCACCCCTCGAGTGCTCATATCGCCGGGACTGTCGGGCGACAAAGGTGATGTACTTGACTTGCTCCTCCTCGAGGAGAATCTCACAGAGGGTGTCAAAGGGAATGGAGGTCGGTGGAGTCATGGCATCATGAAAGATCCAGTCGTGTTGGAGGACGAGGAGGAGGGGAGTCTGGCAGTAGCTCAAGGCACTCTTGACCCCGAAGCCGAATCCCTGACGGTACCGCTGACGCACAAAGGTGACAGAGGTCCGAGCCGTGCTCGCACAGAGCACTCGCGAGACGCTCGCATGCATGGCCGAATCCTCTTCCTCCTCGGTAAACACGGTGCCAAAGAGACCACGAACATTGTCGATGTAGAGAGGGTACTGATCCGCCATCGGCCTCGGAATCTGTCCTTTCTTCAACCGGCCATCGATGCGATTGCCACTCGACAGGGTGAATCCATCGAAATTGACAATCAGGGGGACTCTGGACAAGGAATCGGGCAGAGATGCCAATACTCCAGAGACGAGCTCAGGAGATGGACAAGAGGGAGTAGGTGAGGTGGTCAAGATGATTGTCAGCACTTCTGGCGATACATGACTCATCTACATCAGTATGCTACGAAAAGTAAATTAGATACCGATGTTACTCTGCCATTATAGCACGATTTAATCGATTTTTATCATCTTAATATATATGTTTTGTTTGACGAATCTTCATAATCCGAAATGGTGTAGGGGTTATCATTATCGCCTCTCAAGATGATGCTATCTAGGTTCGCGATAGACCAGGGTTCGAGTCCCTGTTTCGGAGCTTTTGCTCACATGCAGTCCTTTTTGCCGCGTGTGGTAATGGATAGATACTGTGTGGCGACAGTATCTCCACAATCTCTCTTGCCCTGCAACGTTCACATCATTACATGCAAGGACTCATAATGTTACACTATTCCATCTTATTGTAATCTACCAAGACTTGCCGATGTCTAAAGCTTCGAGATCGTGTGTATCGTGCTATACCTACGATGATACTCACAAGGGCACTATAGCCACACCTTGTTGCTCACGCTTTCTATGTGGACTCTGCTCCCGAAGAAATCCTAGACTTCTCGAAACATGTATTCTGTGTCAGCTGCCTATACCGCAGGATCTGTTTCCAATGACAAGCGATTTTCCACCGCTGTATGACGATAGTCTGCCTCACTACGACTCCTTGGAGGATGCACAGAGGCGCATTGACATGGATCGGAAGGAGAAGTCATCGACATCACCAGGTTCTTACAAAGAGGTAGGTGTGCAACACTTTGTTCGAAAGGAAGACTCTGTCCATTCTTTGTCCCTGAGCTACCGTGTGGACCCTTCTGTCATCCGGAAAGCAAATCATCTTTTTTCGGACAATCTCCTCCAGGGACGTTCGTTCGTCATCATACCCGGTGCCACTGTATCCCTCTCAGCCGCGCCTGGCGAGGAGGAGGAGATGAAGGTGAAACTCAAGAAGTTTATGGTGGCTGTGAAATGCACAGATTATGACATGGCCAAGAGTGAGAATGCCGGGTTCTCGGTGATTTATGGCATTGCTGATGTGCATATAGCATACATGACCGAGTGCGACTTTCGTGTTGCTGATGCCGTTCAGAGGTACACATCAGATAGCCAATGGACCAAGACACACGCTCGCGATGTGGGCCGCGCAGGTCCTTCACACTGATTCGTCAATCCTCGATCTCTCAGAATCATGGACGACTTTCGCTCCTTCTCTCTGAACTTTGTCTCTGTCGACCAGGGTGTAGCAGCGCTCTTGGAACATACCTCATCAAGCTCGTGACAATTGCCGGGGTGTAGGAGATCCAGGGTACACCAATGGCATGCGACTTTGCTCGATAAGAAGCCATGCATATAGTGAAGAACTCCCGAGCCGAGCACCCGTGACGATCTCGGCACCAGACTTTCAGTCTGACGGCTCTTTCGATGGATCTCTTGAGTTCATCATGATCTGACCAGAATGCATCCGAGAAACCCCTGCCATTAGACATAAATCTGCTCGCTGACATGTCGGGACCATGTAGGATCGCTAACATTGCAATACAGGTACAGGCATCTCTCAAGAAATGCTCATTGCACGGGTTCGATGGAAACGGATCGATCCACGCTTCGCAATATCGATCTAAATCCTGTTCACTGAGACTATTGAACGCTCTCGAGGCGAGACCACTCGAAAGAACAAAGTTTGGTAAATCTTCTGGGGGTATCATATGTATCAGCAGCGGCATCAGATCGAATTGCTCCAGAAAAAGAGGATTTTGCATCATGTGTGCCTTGGTCTTCGGATCTTCCTTGAAGACTAGTCTTCCAGAATCGGCGGTAATCAGTAAGCTTCAGTAAGCTTCCAGCCCTATTATCACCCTGCCGGTCGATAGACAGATGAATCGAACTAGCTGCAACCTAAGACGAGGTGCGTTCGAGTTGTATCATTGTCATTCAGCAGAATAGACTCCGACCTCAATTCGCGATGGATGGACGATCGATACTTGGTCAAACACAGTTGATACAGGACAATCTGACACACAAAGGGATGTTTATATACATGAAACACGACATGCTCCGAATCTGACCATATCTGGGAATAATTCTATGTAATTTATATAAGCTGCCTAGTCAAGAGTGCTCAAGTCATGCCCAGGTCTTCGTATCGGATGGAAGCTTGTCAAAATGTTATTGAGTATTGGCAATAACTCAATCGGATTGAAGAGCACGTCTTTAGTTGTGGACGGAAGCATAATCCAGCCGAGACTGAAACACACTACAGTAGCGAGCGCCCGGGAAGAACGAGAAGCGAGCTCATGACACGTGCCTCTTTACATCGGCTCTGTCGCACTTTTGCAACTGTGCACGTGACTGTGCAATTTCTGCTCAGAGTGCGACTGCGAACTGCGATCGCGACAGGCTCAGACTCAAAATTTTATTCTGGCTGCGTGATACTTCACGACCCATCTTTCGCTATAGCAGCCTATACACCGAATTATCCTATCTGATGTTAGTCTCCTCCTCGTAGACACTCCCAAGCTTCTCTGGCAGAACATCTTTGAATCGCCAGATTCCTGCGATACCTGTCATGAGCAAAAGAGCTAGGAATGTCATGCGTACATACCCTAGTTCTTATGAGCTTACCAGAATCTAGTCAATATGGTCCGTCAATCCGTTCTCAACGACTGTCTCAACAACATCGTCAATGCTGAGAAGGCCGGTAAGAGGCAGGTCCTCATCCGACCATCCTCAAAAGTCATTGTCAAGTTCCTAGAGGTCATGCAGAAGCATGGTAAGTGCAAATCATGATAGTCCAAGCACACGTCCGCATGAGAATCGAGCGAGAATCAAGGGAGTATCAAAACCGAGCGATAACTAGGCGCATACTCTCCGCAAGGAACCTTACGGAATGTGTCTTTTAAAGTTTTCGGGAAATCAAGTCGCGTTCTCCGGGTCTACCTCTCTCATAGAGGATGACTATCATATTTCTCGATACATTCTTGCTCGACCACTTCATCGCTTGTGCTTGGAGGAACTTCTATCCGTTTCTTGATGCTGATTGTGACAGGTTACATTGGAGAATTTGAGGAAGTCGATGACCACCGATCAGGCAAGATCGTCATTCAATTGAACGGACGACTCAACAAGTGTGGTGTCATTTCTCCACGATTCAACGTCAAGTTGGGAGAGATCGAGAAATGGGTCACTCAGCTCTTGCCTTCTCGTCAAGTTGGTTTCATGGTCCTCACGACATCGCGAGGTATCATGTCTCACGAGGAAGCTCGATCAAAGAACACCGGAGGAAAGGTACTTGGATTCTTCTACTAAGGACCTTAGAATCATGCCCGACTCTATGGCATCTATCTCTGTGGTCGTTAAACTCCGGATGAGGACGCAGTGACATACTCCTCACGGGGTCAGCCATCCTTTGAGCTTCTTAATTCCTGCATAGCACAAAAATTCATCACTATTGCATATTTTTTCGTTCTTCAAGATTCCAGTGACAGCTTGCTGGTGACAACATCTTATTGACATTTTTTGCGCGACGACCATGTCCATTGATACACAATTTGTACCCTCTGTCATGTTCGGGTGCCTGACTGAAATTGAATATATGCGTAAATGCAGACTTTATGAAGTGCCAGCCACAGAAAGCCCCAATGCATCATCATGTAATGGGGCCGGGCCGTTTGGATAAAGTACTCTTCTGCACGCTTGACATGACACAAGCAGCTGGTCGGTAGTGTCACAGTATAACAGAACTCGAATAACCATGTACTTGTGACAAAAGAAACGCTTCACAATCGTGTATTAGGCACTGCTTATGCTGCGACGAATCTGGGGAAGTAGTGCTCCACCAGCTGACTCGATATGTCTCCTACCACCACCATTGCGACTGGAGCGATTGGAACATGCCATGAGAGGTTTGGAAATGGTCATGAACGATGATGTGGAAGGTGCAAACAGAGTGTTTCGGCAATACGACGATTGTTTCCATATGACAGGAGCTGCAGTTGCATCTGTAATTAGTGCTACTTTGGGTCTGGAGAAGGAAGACCTAAAGATCGCAGCAACTCAGCTAGAGAGAGCTCTGAGTGCGTGTGAGAAAGAGCTTCCGTATGCAAAAGCGATGCCTGGATCCAAGTTTCCTGCTGGGTCTGAATTCAATGTGCTTATCGCGAATATCTTGTTACAATTAGCACTGACAGGGTTTTTGGGCGAGTCGATCCCCGAGGTCATGCGATCGGTATGGAAGCTAAAGCGGGCATACGGAATCTTCAGCAGTCTTCATTCTCACATGACCAAGCATGATCTACATACAAAGTCATCTGTACCTGGACCAGATTGGCCAAAGAGCGCTCCTCGCACAACGGACGATGAAATGAAGCGGATCACAACATCCCAAGTCCAGATCGCTATGGGTCAACAGAGTGCTTTAGAGCCGACAGACTTCTTCATCGCATGTGCTACTGCAACGGGTTATGGTCTGTTGTCGTTGATCATCAGTCTGATGCCCGCCAAAATAGCTCGATTGCTCTCCGTCATCGGCTTCAAGGGAAACAAGTCCGAGGCGTTAGCAACTCTGAGATCCAATATAGATGCTGAGAACTTCGAGGGGGCAATCGCCTTGATAGGACTCATTGCCTATTATACTGGGATTGTGTCTCTATGCGATATCGTAGGAGAAGAGGAGATGCAGATGAGGTCTCTTGAGCCAAGTATCCAGGCTGCTGTTCTGAGATATCCGAACAGTGCCATCTGGAAATTACAAGTGGCTCGTATGCATCAAGAGTTTGGCCGAGTCTATCTCGGCATCCAGGTTCTCGAGTCGATCGCAACCGAGGGACGTATGAAGCAAATTGAGGCATTGAGGGTGTATGATTTAGGTTTCGCTCATCTAAGGACCATGCAATGGGAAAAGGCGGCAGACTACTTCTGCAAGGCAGAGGCAGCAAACGATTGGAGTAAGACCTTATACCACTACATCATAGGTTCATGCTATTACGAACTTTTTCGCGAGACTGGTGATGATCAGTATGCTCAAAAGGCAGACGAACGATTCGGAAAGGCCCCTACAGAAGCCGGCAAGAAGAAGATTATGGGTAAAGAAATTCCCATAGAAGTCTATATTCGTCGAAAAGTCGCCAAGTGGAGAGATCGCAGCAGAGATGGACTGCTCATCGACGGTATCACAGTTTCTCCAGCCATGGAATTAGGTCATCTCTTCAATTCATGGAAGAAATTGGATCGTAATCTACAAAACAGAAGCCTTCAGAGGATTGAGCGTCATGGTAGCATTAGTGATTCGTCCGATGACCTCATGGTAAGACAATTGTTGTCAGCATCCGTGTACCGAAGTATGCAAGAACATTCGACCGCGTTGACCACAATCGAGCTTGCAAGTGGACTCAATAGAGGAAGCTTTGCAGATCTGCCTTTCGCTGAAATTTGGGCCATTCCTCACGTCTATTACGAACATGCTGCAATTCTCTGGGCACATCAGGGCACGTCGGCAATCGAGGAAGTCTTGCATTGGATCGAGAAAGCCAAGAACTTCGGCGACTCAGAGCTCGAAAATCGCCTCAGCATCAAGATTTCTACCGCACAGCATGTGCTCACTCGGAGCTGAACGCAAAGGACCATTCTACTAGGCAAGATGAATCAGAATACTGAATTGTGTGAAGTCTGTAGCACACTCTCACGAAGCCCTACCACTTCGCCTTCTGGCTTCCGTAAGCCCCATAACCACTTGTACGTTGGTGGGAAGAATATGGAAACGTCCACGCACATAATCTGATGAATCTTGGCGTGCTGGATTTGCCTGAGTCGAGGCCTTCTAGACTCCAGACAGTCAAAAATTAGATGTGCCTTGACATGTCAGATTAGCGGTCCACAACACTCTTCCGCAGAGCTTCAGAACTGCGACGATAGAAATACAGCAAGATACTCCTGATCGAAATTTCAGGTAGGTGGAAGGGAGCCACCAAGCACTGATTTAATGGTGGTTTCCCACAGAGACCATGCAGAATGTCCCACGATTGGCTCCTGAAGCTTTCGAGAAGGTCGATATGGAGCATTGAATTTTGATTGAGATAGACACAAAATGCGAATCAGGTCAGATGGGAATATATAGAGCGAAAGATTGACTGGACAAAAGTCATCATAGAATGTCTGAATAGATGCGTTATGACTTGATGGATTGATTGCCAAGAGCGAGATTGTGAGTGGTGGAACCAGCTCGGAGAAGCCGAGAGTGTGTGAGGCAAGAGGAGCCGAAGCAGGAAAAGGGACGAGGCGATTAGAAAATCGACGCCGAAAGTTTCCCAAAATCAGGCGCTGAGAGATTACTGACTCATACTGCCACCATTATTACATATATATAATCTTCCTCAGTCTGAAACTTTTCCGATCATACATTTCTGACTTTACACTCGCTGCAAATATGAACGGTGTCTCGAACCCGACCAACATCAAGACCAATGGGACATCCGGTGTCGACGGTTGGACAGTGAAAGCTGGTCTAGCTCAGATGCTGAAAGGTGGTGTCATCTGTGATGTGACGAACGCTGCAGAGGCCCGAATTGCAGAGGAGGCAGGTGCTTGTGCCGTCATGGCTCTCGAGCGAGTACCGGCTGATATTCGTGCACAAGGAGGTGTCGCTCGAATGTCGGATCCTCAGATGATCAAGGAAATTATCGAGGCTGTCACCATCCCTGTCATGGCAAAGGCCAGAATCGGACACTTTGTCGAGGCACAGATCATCGAAGCTTGTGGAGTTGACTATATCGACGAGTCTGAGGTTCTGACTCCAGCGGACCCAGTCCATCACATCAATAAACACCCATTCAAGGTGCCATTCGTCTGTGGTGCCAAGAACTTGGGTGAGGCTCTGCGACGAATCAGCGAAGGAGCTGCCATGATTCGAACAAAGGGAGAACCAGGGACGGGCGATGTCATCGAGGCCGTCAAGCACCAGAGAATCATGCAGGCTGACATTCGTCGATGCCAGAACATGTCGGAGGAGGAACTCTATGTCTTTGCCAAGGAGATCCAAGCTCCCATCGATCTCGTACGAAAGGTCAAGGAGCTCGGGCGCCTACCAGTCGTCAACTTTGCCGCCGGTGGTATTGCTACACCAGCGGATGCGGCATTGATGATGCAGTTGGGATCTGATGGTGTCTTTGTCGGCTCTGGTGTCTTCAAGTCTGGCAATCCTGCTCATCGAGCTGCTGCCATCGTGCAGGCCACTACGCATTTCCGAGACGCACAAAAGCTCGTCGAAGTGTCGACCAACCTGGGTGAGGCAATGGTCGGAATCAATTGCTACGATCTCAAGGAACAGGATCGAATGCAAGACCGTGTAGATCACGTTCCAAATGGAAAGAAGGAGTCTGAGAGCTACGGTGCACGAAAGTAGTCACTTCAAGCCTAGCTAGATCCAGTGTATCATAAATTGACATGACCCCAAAATCGTTCCTTGCATCTACCTAGCGTCTAACAATTATATTTCTATGGGAGCACGACCTCTTGTGAGCCGAGCGGTAAGGTGCTAAAAAGTGAGCAGATACTTACATGAAAAAGTTGGCATGCGCCACGAATCAGTGGCTTTCATAATCTGCGACGTTTTTTGCTCTGCTTTTATTTCTACTGGTAAAACTGTTTTGCTGTACACCATACATCAGGACCTGAGCAGTAAGAGCCACGGCTGTAGGATCGAGTCGTAAAAAGAGGAGGTCTAGTCCTGTCGGTCATGGCCACTAGTCTTGCTCAGCAGCTTCAGGGCATCCGTCAGAATGCAACGAATGCGAGCTTCCAGAAACGCAAGCGGGTTGCATCCTTGATCTTCGACGCTGGAGAAGCGGCTGATCAAGACTACGATCAGGTCTATGCCATCGCCAGTAATGGTTTCGATGAGTTGGTTACCTATAATGTCAAGCTCGAGGACTTTGGAAGGACCTTATTCGCTCCCGAGTCGAGGTCGACGGACAGGTATACCATGACGAAGGAACAAAATGTTGCTTTGGATCGCAAGATTGGGACTTTTCTAACTCGAGCTGCACCGTATTTCTTGCTGCGACCGATGCACAAATGTCTCGAATGGCTCATCAGACGTTTCGATGTCCACGTCCATCTGGCAGAGAAGCTATTGCTCACTTTCATGCCCTTCCATGCTTCGCCAATTTATGCAAAGCTACTGGCCATCATTGAATTGCCGTCATCTTGGTCATTTCTTGGCGCCGTCAAGAAGAGTCTGGAGCCGCCTGCGGTCTTCCTTTACATCAAGTCATTCGTGAAGACTCCTGCCACCCTGTCGACCTTCTTCGATCACGTTCAAGCGACGGTGAAGTCGAACAATAGCTTTCACGCTCTCATCACGATATATGCCGATATTGCCGTTCGATCCATCAGCATGCTCAGAGATAACAACGTTTCTGAAGATGCCATCTTTCAGCGCTACCTCCCTTACATTGCAGAAGGTCTCGCTATGAGGTCGCAGCCAGAATTTCAGGTCGCTACATACATGGTCTTGACCGTCCTCTCAGCTTCTAGATCTCTCTCTGAGGCTGCAACTGTTGCTCTAATGGAATCCCTGACGACGAATCTCTCTGCACAATCACAAAAGTCAGGTTTAGTGTGTCTCGCTCAGCTGTGTCAAGCCCAGGAGGGCATTCATCCATTACCAAAGGCAGTCTATGATGGCCTAGGCAAAATTGAAAATACCGTCGATCAGCTGCTACTGATGGCAGAGAAGTACAGAGTCGACAAGCTTCTGGTGGCTTACTGTCTTGCCGTCATCACAGACGCTACGACGGAGTCCTTACTTGTGGTTGAAAAGATTCTCAGTTCAGGAAAGGCCTCGCCACTCCCGATCCTCTCTGCAGTCGCGCAAAAGGTTCTGGCATCAGCAGAACTACCGGAATTTCGCCTTGCAAGTGCGTCGTTTCTGGAGTCTCTACAACAACAAGAACGTTTCAGCAAGACTCTGAGCAGATTCTACGAGACTCTCGGTTCCCGGGCCAATGATCTAGAGTTGGCGCTGCAGATTACACTCGACATTCCAGCTTTGCAGATCAAGATCCCCAAGACTAGACGGCAATCGTCCATCAAGGATGCCGCTTCTCTAGAGGACGATATCGCAGAGCTGCCAAAACTCCCTGCCACACAGAATTACCTTTCCATACCCGACGTCCGTCGCACCATCAATGTTCTCCAGGCTGCTTCGACCCTCGGCAAGTTCGACGAGGTTCTTGAGAATCCTGTCATCAGTGAAACTACAGAACTGAAAGTCTCCTTCTTGGTTCGTGCTGCATTGTCTAGTAACAATGTTCAGACTCAGGTCCAAGCTCTGAGGACTTTAACTCACTACTGCAGTACGATTGCCGATTCCGATTTTCAGGGTTTGATTCCTGTTGTCATTTGTTTACTCAGCTCCAAAGCTCAGGAAGTCCGCAAGGAAACAATTCACTTTGCCGAATTTTTACGGACTCTTGCCGATGGAAAGACGAAAAGGCAAGTTTGGGGCCTCGATGACCTATATGGCTCTGTCAAATCTCAAGAACTCAAATGGCTATCTGCTCAGGAAACTCACTATTTTCTCGAAACTGTCATCTCGGCAAACATGAACGAATGTCTGCTCGACCACAAGACAATTTACGGCGTCGTTGCTCGAAGCATCAGTACGCACGGTACGAAGGGCAAGGAGTTGAGTCACCGCACAGCCGCTTTGCACTTCCTCGCTTCGCATGTCATTGCCAGTCCTCTTGTCAAGATTACGCTCAAGTTACTACTGTGCTTCGACAAAGTGCAAGAGGCAACAGCGGCAAAGACGAGGGCGATCCTTCCTTGTCTAGAGCGATGGGTTTCCAATCCCGAGCCTCACAAGCTTCAGAGTACACTCGAATTGATCGATCCGAGTGTTGTCCAGAAGCTTCTTGTGCGGCAGGTTGTGCCATCTGAACACGGAAATGGAACTGCGCTCCTGCTGACACTGATAAAGCAGCAGAACGAAGAATTTGGTCCCGCTGCAATCGTCTGGCTAAGTGACAATTTCGAAGCACTGAAAAGAGATACCGAGGCAGAGTTGGTTCGCCTCTTGATAGAGGCAATCATCAATGGACCATCTCAGGTATCGCGTCAAGCTCATCTCAGTATTGAAAAGGTGGATATCCCAACTGAAATGTTCGAGCAACTCTTCGCAGAGATCAATCTGAGTCCTCAGTCTTCTCGCATGTCGACACCATCGAAGAAGCAGAGAAAGGATGCCATGGACGCTGTACCGGATTTGGGAATCCGTCGCTTCACTCATTTACTTGAAGTGTTGGAACGTGTTAGCAGCGACAAGCACAAATCCCTGCTACCTCTGCTTTTCAGCAAACTCGGCGATCTGGTGCTTATTGAGACAGAGTCGAGTGTCTCAGTCAGCTATACACAGCAGATCCTGCTGTCTTGTATGTATCCAATGGTCGATCCTGGCAAGTTTGATTCCAGTACCTGCAGAATCGATATCTTGATCAATTGCATCCGGGTATCTTCAAGTCCCCAAGTACATAACCGGGCTCTTTTGCTCGTTGCTGCTCTAGCAGAAAGCGCCCCGGAGCAAGTGCTCCACGGAGTCATGCCAATCTTCACTTTCATGGGAGCGAACGTTCTCCGCCAAGACGATGGATTCAGTGCGCATGTAATTGAGTCCACAATCCAACGTGTCGTGCCTCCTCTGCTGTCATCCCTGGGCGAGGAAGCACAGGACCAGATTCTCGGAGCTGCAGGCATCCTTCGAAGTTTCGTGGACGCCTTCCCACACATTCCAAAGCATAGGAGGACAAAACTTTTCCTCGTGCTTCTACAGACTCTTGGCGAGTCGATTTTTCTGGCCCCTTTACTGGCAATCTTCTGTCAGAAGCGCTTGGAAATATCACCAAAGTCGAAATCTGGAGAATCTCAAAAGTCTTATCTTGAGTTTGTACTATCACTATTACGGCAATTTAGTATACATGTTCAACTGGAAGCACTCCAAGGACTTGCTGAGATTGCTCGTAGCCTTCCTCGCTCAGTTGATGAGATTGGAGATCGAGAGACTCTTCTGAATCTCGTGAATGTCAACGACGGTCATCTTGCAAAGCTCAAGTCTTCTCTGATGTCCGTTATTGGTGGACACTTTTCCAATAGGAAAGTTCGATCTGAATTTGAGATATACAGCAGCGAAGACGACTGGGCCGACAGAGATCTTTTCGTTAGTATCGTGCAGTCATTGTTGAATGCTTGCGAGGAATTTAACGACGCCACAGAAGCGCTTGATAGAGCCCTTGATGCGCTTGACAGAGCTATCACACTATTGCCTGTATCGCTCTTCAAGATAGTTGTACATGATCTTTTGGATCCCAAGCAGGACGAATACCTCAGACTCAAATCCTTGGAAATGATCAGTGGCAGAGCTGCCTCAGCTATTCCTGCTGATACAGATGCTCAGGCTTCATTTATGGTTCTTGTCAAACAGATCTCCACGATCTTGACAAACAGTACTTCTACCTCTTTATTGTGCTCGGCATTGCAATGCATCAGCGTAATAGGGCGAAAGCTTGGCAAGACAGATCCAAGCACTTTTGCAACACTTGTGGAAACTGTTATTGGTACAAATGGCATTAAGCATACAGACCTAATCGTTCGTGTCTCGGCCATCGAATGTCTGACCACGCTTGTAGTCGTTCTTGGGCCAAGAGTTCTGCCACACTTGCAGCACTTTATGCCTCACATTCTGGAAGGATTTTCGAAAATCAGTAGGGATGAAGATGCAGATCTTGTACCATTGGCGACAATTTCTTTACTTGAGTCTCTCATTAAAACCATTCCTTCTTTCATGACGCCATACACGCAGACAATTATGGAAAAGAGTGCAGATTTCTCCTTCGCCACAGAAGAATTGACGTCTGACAAGAGAGCTCTTCTATCAACAATTGCTCAGAACATGGCTACCAGAAATGTCCTGTCAGCTTTGGGAGGCGCTTGGGAGAAATGTAGTAGATCTGGTAAAAAGTCTCTGATGGCGCTGGTAGCTGTCATCGAGGAGACTGTGGAAAGCAGTGAACGCAAGGTTGTAACAGGCGCATCAAAGGAAATTCTTGCACTCTTCCTGCAGGCTCTAGACATTCGAAGGAAGTCCAAGGCTTGGGATGCAAAGGGCATTGAGCAAGTTGAGAAACGAGTCATTGCTGCCTTCCTGCGAGTCGTACTCAAACTCAACGATTCAACCTTCCGACCGCTTTTCGTCAAATTCAGAAATTGGGCCCTTTCAGACTTCCTGGAAACCGATCCAGTAGGCTTGCAGTCTCGGAGAATTACCTTTTTCAATTTCTTCAATCAGTTCACGTTGACATTCAAATCGATTGTCCTCAGCTACTTTAATTATGTCATTGAAGACATTCTGCAGCTACTCGACCTGGCTGGAGACCTGTCCCTTGTCCCAAGGAGACTCTGGATCGGTCTCGTGAGTTCTCTTGAGCATGGTTTCGATGGCGATGATGAAGACTTTTGGCGAACACCAGACAAATTTGGTCGGATTGCACCTCTGCTGATCAGGAACTTGGAGCATGCTGAAGTTTATCCTGTGCTCACCAATCTTGTTCCAGCTATCGTAGCTCTGACAGCTTCTTCTCCTTCAGAGGATCATTTCAAGTTGATCAATACGCAAGTCTTGCAACTCTTCCGTGCGGAGAAGGCATCGGTCAGACTGGCTGCAGTCATGACGGAAAACAAGTTGAGTGGCAAGATGGGCGACGAGTGGCTCTCGATGCTCCCACAGACCATACCATTCATCGCGGAAGCGCTGGAGGATGAAGACGAGAGGGTCGAGAAGCAGACGCACGCGTTGGCATTGACAATCGAGAGCTTCCTCGGTGAAAGCTTGGATACCTACCTGAGATAAGAATAGTTATCGATTCCAATCTATCTGTGGAAACAATGTACCAATAAATTCTGAGCAGAACTGCACCTCTAAATATGATGCCTGCCAGAATGGACCTTTACAATACCTTGTGGCAACGTGCGAGTCTACAGCTGAGAACATTTGATGTGCTTTCGAAGCGAATGATAGCGTGATCAGTGATTTGCTCGTGATCGCGGTGACCAAGTGTATGCAGCGGGAAGACCAAGGACGTCAATCTATAAGAATACTTCTCATACCCCTTTATCCGTCTCGCTCTGCCACATCGTGCCATTTCCCATGTTTTGGCTCCATAACGAGTTACTGCGGAATTGAGACCATCTCAAGTTTTGCAGTATAGTCTAATCGACACTGAGCACACAGCAATCCATCCAGAATAAAATAGAATGATCGCCTGGTGAGGGGTGGTCGTCTGGACGTATCCGACAAAATTGACTTTGTACGACAGCATGTTACAGACTCGGTTGCATACCGGCTAAAAGACTGAGTTGGAAGCACGAGGGAATGTACAATCAAGATCATGTGATGTGGACAAGGAATCGAAGCCCGAGCGATGCTTCAAACACCATGACAGACTCTATCGAGGAAGAGCATTCCCTCAGGAGAATGGTTAAGGAGATCATTCGAGGGCATGCGCATCTGATTGTAGGAACATGCAGGCATTTGCAGAGTCCTGAGTCCTTGTACCATGGAAGTGGGCACATTCAAGCTGATTTGCACCGAATGAGCAGTGATGGACGCAACTCTCGGCATTTCCAGACTGAACCTGGAAGTTTGTTGGGGGAAGCACACCCATACTACTTGATTTTAGAAGCGATCGCAGGTGTAAGGTTCGCAAGACATCTTCTGCACAGATATACGGGCATTCTTGCGGATCCGAACACTCTCGTCCATTTGGATGGGCAGGAATGTATGCTAAGTTTGCGAACGCGATTCTACTGTGCAGTCTACCATGGTCGTCAAGATCAGTTTTGTGATTGCTGTCGTGGTAAGAGCAAGAGAGGGCTGGAACAGAGGTACAATGCTCTTGAGCTCGCCGCATGGGCCTTCAGAAGTGTGGTGGAGGTCTTTGAACCTTCCGAGAAATGTACATTCTGGGGAAGTCTGTTGGAAAGCCGGAGCATGTTGAACTCCATTGGCTTTTATCTGGTCGACATCGAGCAAGAGTTACAAGAGGCCACGAAATTTCTCGATGTGCACTTTGCACATTTACTCGAATTGACACAATCTCCGTTCAAGCTTATCAAGAGACCTCCCGCGAGGTATCCCGGAGCGAAGCATTCCGGAACGTCCATAGCAGACTCGACGCATGATTCGCAGGTTCTGGTGATATCTAAAAGTGAGCCTGATTCTGGTCTTGGCTCGAGCAACAATTCCAATACTGGGTCGGATGCGGTGATTGGTGATACAGAACAAGATGAGCAGTACCAGCAAGATGAAGATTCGCTCTCACAAGCATTAACTCTGGAAGTTGGAGAATCCTCATCAGGCATCAGCTCCTGCCCGAGCTCAACCGCAAGCACCACTGCTGCAGATATGATCACCGGCGAGGGATCGAACTGCGAGACTCAACCACAGGCCACCGGTCAATGTTCGTACCAACAGCAGCAACAGCCGCAAGAAGATGCGATCGACATCGAATCAGATTCCATGCCTTCTAGACAGAAGCAGACATGTCGGCATTCTTTCGAGAACGGTCACAGGCAAGGGCCAACGCAGTCCATGGGATGCCAAGCACACAGTTGCAAAAGACACCAAAATTGCCGTTGTCGATGCCACTGTCGGTGTCACTGTCGATCCCAAAGTACACATATGAATCCAGGGGCAAATTCGGAGATCTCGAAAAATAACCATGCAGCCAATAAGAAATGTGGTAAATGCCAGGTGTCGAGGGGCAGCGGGAGGGCCTTCCTGCTAGCGTCTGGTGCAAAAGTAATGTGCCGTTCAGTCTTTCAGATATCCTCAAAGGATTTCGAATTGAGCCCCCAGGTCAAAGACTCGCTTCTAAAGCTCGACCTGGAATTTATGACTATTCCGGAAGTTCAGGCTAGAATGCAAAAGCTTCAACGTGAACCTGTCTCGTTTGAGCGTGACTATCAGCACAGATGTCTGGATCTCCTACTGTACAGATTACGGCACGAACAGCATCATCGAACAATAAGGCGCCTGACCGTGGAAGACCTGCGAAGTCAGCCTTTGCACGGAATGACGAATGAACGAACCAGATTGAGCTTAGGCCAAATTAGTCCCGAAGAACATACCACAAACGCAATTCGGAATGCGGGTCGAGGAGGTCGCAAAGAAGTGATAATTCAGGGACTTCATGTATCGCTGAATGCCTTATTCGACTATACAATTCAACAGTTCGCCAATCGTTATCATTTGATTCCAGAAGAACGAATTCAGATGCTCAATCGCCTGAAACGAAAACTGAACGGGTGTGGAGGTATGTATGTCATGCCGGTAAGTTCTCGCCGGCTAGGAGAAGGATTCAACCACGTATTCGCCCGAGTGCAACAGGAATGCGGCAGAATAGCACGTCAGGATCCGAAATTACTGAGCTTGTCCAATATTCAAGACCTTAAAGAACACCATGTGCTGAGCCTCTGCGGAGAGGGCATGCTTCCCGACAACAGAAATGATGCACAGAATGAAAGTGTGGTGATGGACATACTGGAAGCTCAGGCTCAGCAAGTAGCGACCATAGAGACGCAGGAAGCACCTGAACAAATGCTGGAAGTTACAGCCACAAGCTAAGACATCACAGTCCGGCAATTCCGACAGCCATGTTGGAAAACAATGTTGAAATGTGGAGAAGGTCTCGTCGGATCTTTAGTCCTGTACTAACAACCAAGATTGACCTTCCTTGTGCTGTTGAGTGCTTCCGCAAAGAGATCCATCTATCAAGGGAAAATCATGGTCTGGCCCATCATACACAATGTCACTCCTCATCTTGCAATCTCCGATGTCTATGCTGCCAAGAATGAGAAGACACTGCGAGCGTTCGGAATCACACACATCCTGAGTCTGCTATCATACTCCGATATCGGTCCCGTCCCGTCTTTCATCACGAATCTCAAACTCGACAT
Organism: Taphrina sp. SM11; assembly: GCA_004000165.1. Taxonomy (NCBI): domain Eukaryota; kingdom Fungi; phylum Ascomycota; class Taphrinomycetes; order Taphrinales; family Taphrinaceae; genus Taphrina; species Taphrina sp. SM11. Next base: position 256,187 of record RHDT01000299.1, on the reverse strand, counting down.
CCTGGACTATGCTGACGAGAACATCATAGACGAATTTCAATTGACAGACAAGTTTATCGACGACGCGGTCAAATCAGGTGGAAAAGTGCTCATTCATTGCCAGGCCGGCATCTCACGCTCTTCCACAGTTCTGTGCGCGTATCTGATGAAGTCGCAGAGGTTGTCTCGAGATGACGCATTCAAGATGATCAAAGATCAACGCTCGCATGTGCTTCCCAACGAAGGATTCTGGGAACAACTTAAAGTGTATGAAGAGTGCGACTATATGCCTCAACGTGGCAAACCTGCCTATGATGCTTGGTTGAAGAAGTTCTATGCATGGGGCGGTGAAGCTGATCCTGGCAAGAAAGACAAGGCCAAGCTATGAATGGTCACAGGCTCGGCGACCATGGCAATCGGATTGATACCTCATTGTAGATCAAAACATGTTGTAAAAGTATAATAGAAGGGTATTCTGTACATTGTTCGTTAAATTTGCGTCCGTATACTCGTTACTCCACTAGACACAATTTGTCATATCCATATAGTCTCTGTTTTCAACAACAACCTGTGGTAACATTAGTCATCCATTCTTCATTATGGAGAAGTCAATCTTCCGTATGCCGAGGAACTTACATGGGATCGGAATGATATAACAACATCCTCCGTCAGGCTAGAGACAAGGTCAGCCATGATCCCTTTACAATTCTCCACTCCGTCTGATGTGTCGTCGAATGATTTCGACATTTTCGAAATGAGGGAGAGAATCCTAGGAGTCGACTTACGCAAGGGACGCAACCACCTCTCATTCGACTCAGTTGACCCCGTTCGCCTTCTTCCTCATTTAGATTACTGTCTGTCGAGCGACTGGCAGACAGGACGGCAGGCATGATGGTCATGGAAGGGGATTGGGCGGGTTGTGTCGAGGTCGAGGGATGATTGACTGCTCCTAGATTGATTTCTTCCATCGTCATGTCTGTCAAACAAAGAGTTGAGACTTTTTAAAAGGCACAAAAGCTGTCGTGTCGGGGAATGAGTCTCTTGTAGTGTTTTCCCCCGACCATTGGAGGGAGGGTCTGGGGACCCAAAAATGGGTCAAAAGGTTGCGGTGTCGAAACTCAGCCACGAACATGACGTCGGGGAGGGTCCTTGGCGGGGCGTGGCGGCTGGTTTTTTCTTGACATGCCATGCACGATGAAATACCTAGTTTGGTGCAATTTTGTCACTTGGAAGTGTGGAGAGACACGGAATCAATTGCATTGAGGGGGCCAAGATGCAGCATGCGTCAGGCACTGAGAAGAGGTCGCTCGCACGAGCAGCATCACCGGTCTCGCCTGGGGTCGGGCGAGAACAGAAAAGGCGGCGGGTAGAGGATGAAGTGGAGGGAGGAAGGAGCGGTAGAAGGTGTCATTGCTGTGGTACGGGGTTGGAGGAGATGAGGATAGATGTGTGTGATGCATGCAGGAATCCCAAGGCACTCTATCTCCTGATCTACCAAGGGAAACTCTGTGGCATTCACAAGAGCATCTCTCGTGCTTTCATGAGCCTCTGGGAATCGAGCAGTGTCATTGTGTCGATGGACACACGCCGTTTGCTCGAGGAACAGGCCTGCAGAGATCTGACAAGGGGAAAGGAGTCGGTGATTGATTTGCGGCATGATCGCACGGAAAACGCAGCCACGCTCTGGAAGTTGCATTATACAGAAGAGAGCGATTGTTGGAGTTGAGAGGGAAGGAGCCACTTCTGTACGTCGAGAGACACGGGGTTCCAGCTCATGAGAATGAGACAAACTTTGAGTCTAGTGGCAGACCGGTCTGTGGATCGATACCGGCCTTTCGCATCTTGTCTTGCAAGAAAATCAACCTCGCTTGATCGAAATTACACTTTTTCGATTTTATGATGCGCTTGATTTCACGACGACTCGCTGCGTCCAAGCCAAATCTGTCGTCTCCATCTTCCAAGTTCTGGGACAAATCAAAGTCTGTCGACGTCAGACCCGCCTCAATATCGTGTTCAAAGGACGGCAGGGGAATGTAGTGGCCAAGTCTGTCGCGAAAGTGGCGCGGCAGTAGATTTGCCCAATAGTTTTTGGTATAGTATAGGACAGATGCCACCAAGATCAGGATGACGGAGACTGTGTAGAGGAAATGTGAAAGCGCCATCGTGGCAAGGTGAGCGAATTGTCTCGTATGATTCCGAGCAATACTGAAAAAGTCCCTTTGCACCACTCGCAAACGAGAATGAATCGCAACCTAGTCTTCCAAGAAGCGTGATTGAGTCTGGGAAAAGATGTCTTCTGAGCAGAAGATCTGAAGGCGGTATTGCGCAGTCAAGAAGAGTGTACGAATGCGCAACAGCACTGGTGGCTAAAGCCGAGATTAGTGCGCGGGATACCGCACGGCAGATTGGGACACGCTCGAAAGGCATTACATCTGGTATGCACTGTACACGCATATGGAAGCAAGCGATGCTATGGACTTTGGACAAGGCCTGAAGATGCACTCGCTACGATTGGGGTCAAATTCCTTTTATATGTTGAATCTAAATTTATGCCTTGACACCTCGAGTCTTCTTGGCTGGAGCATCCTTCTTTGGTGCCTGTGACTTGATGATTGCACTTGCACGTCCAAGAGCTTCATATCGAAGGTCGACTCTGTAACCCTTCTTCACGGTGGCGTTGTAGACGTTATTGCTGATGCCCTAGAATCCGTTAGCAAGGGGAAAACATCATACTTTTCATGGCTCAAGCAGTGCAGAGTCTGCGGAGCCAGAGAAATGGCATACCTTGGCAGATGAGTTTCTGAGAGTCGAGGTGACGATGTGCTTGGCAGGCTTGTTGGCAGTCTCTGGCTTGGCCTTGGTGATGAGAGTCACTCCTGAGAAGGTTTAGTATGGACTTCGAAAAAGGTCGATTGCAAGACATTGCAGATTTAGCTTACCCTTTCCATTCTTGCCTGGCTGAAGACCAATTATTCGGCTGTTGGCAAGTCCGGAGTATTTAGCAGTGTGCTTGTTGACCAAGTTGGTAGATTCTCGAGAGAAGATCTTGTCGTTGGTCTGTGGTCGCTTGACGATGCATGAAGCATCGTTGCGGACGACGAGCCAGATGAGATCGTTGGAATAATTGACAGGAGAGGAGACCATGATGCTTAGTGAGAAGAGGATGAATGGACTTCACACCTTTCTCAATACGTTCAAGACCACACTACCGGCATACCATGCTCGCTACCAGTTGCAGCCGAATCCTGGGCCGCCTGTACTGGGCCGCAGGGCTAGAAGCGGTGGGTTTCTCTACCTTTCTCCAGCCAAAAGGCCATTGCACGAGTGATTTCGTCTGCCGCCAAACTGCCTGAATGTCCCTGACTGAGCAGTCTTGATGCACGTGAAGTATCCGAGCTGTTCTGCACACGTGCTCTACAACGTGCTTCCGCAAAAGCCCGGCTACCAAGATCGACTTCACATGTGCAGCCGTGATCAGGAGCGAATGGGAGAGTGATCATGGGGAGAGCAACAACGAATGATCTGATCAGTGCTCGGGAGCCTGCGGGTGCTCTCCACCTCCACCAGCACTCCTCCCCCAGACCCTTGTCGAGGTGCAGCCAGTATCAACTACTTTAGACCAAAGTCGCCCTTTCTGATTGGCAAGATCGTGATCAAGTTAGTGCTTAATCGACAATCGACACTGCAAATATGAAAGCTGTTGTGCTAGGAGCGTGAGTCGATCAGATCATCTTCTAATTGAATGCTAACCACGAATCAGTGCCGGAGGTATCGGACAACCAACCTCGTTACTTCTCAAGAACTCTCCTCTTGTTACTGAACTAGCTCTCTATGATGTCGTAGCTGCTCCCGGTGTTGCTGCAGATCTATCGCACATCTCGACTGCTGCCAAGGTCACTGGATATCTGCCAGCGGACGATGGACTCAAGAAAGCCCTCACTGGAGCTGACATCGTGGTCTGCCCAGCTGGACTTCCAAGGAAGCCAGGTATGACACGAGATGATCTCTTCCAGAAGAACGCCTCCATCGTGCAGACACTGGCTGAGGGTTGTGCTCAATATTGCCCCAAGGCATTCTTCCTCATCATCTCCAACCCGGTCAACTCCACTGTGCCTATCTTTGCAGAGGTTCTCAAGAAGCACAATGTCTTTAATCCAAAGAAGCTCTTCGGTGTGACCACCCTGGACGTTGTACGTGCCAAGACGTTTGTTGCAGAGATTTCTGGTGGTTCAGCCACCGAATATGTCGTGCCTGTTATTGGAGGCCACTCTGGAGTCACGATTGTTCCCCTTCTCTCCCAAACAAAACCGGCCGTGAAGATCGAGGGTGAACAACTCGATGCACTAGTCAACAGAATCCAATTTGGTGGCGACGAAGTTGTCAAAGCCAAGGACGGCGCTGGTTCTGCCACGCTCTCGATGGCATATGCTGGATTCAGATTCGCTGAATTGATCATGAAGGCTGTCAAGGGGGAAACTGGAATTATTGAGCCTACTTTCATTCATCTCGATGGTTGCCCTGGAGGCGATGCAGTAAAGAAGGAGTGCAACGGAATCGAGTACTTCTCGTGCCCAGTCGAGCTTGGCCCAGAGGGTGTCAAGAATGCTCATCCTTATGGCTCTGTAAGCTCAAGCAAAAGCTTAATATAACTTCTGGCTAACCATTGTCTAGGTCACAGATTACGAGAAGAAACTCATCGATGCATGTCTTCCAGATCTCGAGAAGAACATCTCGAAGGGTGTCGCTTTTGTCAAAGATGCCCCTGCTGCAAAGTTGTAATCCTGCGATACATCGTATAAAAGTAAATACAAATTCTGACTGTTCATAGATGAGGAAAATAGAGTACATTTTGGAGAATAAATTTGAGCCAAGCTCGTTTTGAAAAGATGACAAAATGACTGTCTTCTGTAAGAAGTTCCCACACCATTGCCGATCGCTGTGCAACTATGATGACTTCGGCATATTCTCCATGCTATTCCAACATTCTTGCCAAGATCAGGTTCAATTCAGTACACCGTCTCATTGTTGTTCCTTCACGATTGTCTTGATCTGAAAAGTGACTCCTGGTGGTCCATTCGGACACTCTGCAATGACAACGGCGTCCATGCCCAGATTGCCGAGTGCTCCACGGATTATGCCACAAGGAAACCAGAGATAGGGTGCATACTCTTTGCCATTCCCAGCAGCTCTGACTTGCGGATTCCAGGACATTTTGAGGAACCATTTGAAGGTATTGTCGGTGAGCACATAGACACCTCGATGGTTCGTCTTGAGATTGTCGATTTGTTTGTTGAAGAGGAGGATCCAGAGATCCTTGCAGACAAACTTGATGATGTCTAGGGAATCCGCAAAAATGGCACGGTCCCTGCTGAACCGCTCGACGAGGCCGTGGCCGACACGGTACCCTAGACTCTCCAGCTTCGATTCCAAGAGTTCAGCTGCACTCAAGTCGTCGTCGTCCGGGGTGATGTGCGTCTCTGCAGAGGGTTCTGGCGTCGACGTCGTCGTCGTCGCTGCCGTCGACTGCAAGGAGTCGTCGATGGAGCGTCGGTTGACTTGGCTCGTCGTGAGACGGTGGGCGAGGGCAGTCATTTCGAGCATGAGGAGTTCTTGGAGGGACGCATTGATGTAGCCTGGTAGAAGCACTGCTGGCTGAGACGACTCATATGTCGACATGATGTGTTCTTTTTGGATGAGTAGGAGATTCCCAAGGGTTTCCTCTTTCCTCTTCTCGAGCGTATATGGACTTTTTGCTGAGCCTTGGCAGATTCGAGATTGCTATGGAAATCGTCTTATCAACGTTGGAACGTTCTGTGAAACTTGGAGCCGGAAGTCTGGGAATTGGGTGGAGCAGCAAGGATTGGACATGTAAGCGAATACTTTTCGACACATCTGACACGTGAAGAAGGGTGAGAATAAAAATACATTCTATGCTGGGTAGTGTAGAATACATCACACTACATCTGGTCATCATGTGAGTACACTGCCACAGTTCTGGCACGTCAGGCACATTTCCCCAGAAATTCGACTGGCCGAGAAGCTGACGCTGCCACATCTCAGACAAGACACTGTCGAATGTCTAGCGAGATTGTTCATGGAAGCAATAGAATCCGTGCGGTCATTCGAAGGTCTTTGAGTATGTGGCTGTTCGTTGGTGAGGCCATCTGTGTCGTAGAATCCATAGGAGATACCGCCTTGACCAAGATACGGATTCGCTTCGTCGTTGAAGCTGTTTTGCAAGTGGCGGTGCTGTTTCCGCGAGGCAGAGTCTGGTGAATCGACTGCTGTCGTCCGAGACGAAGTGGGAGACTTCGAACGACTGTCTGAGTGGTGTGAGTGAAGGTGTTGTTGTTGTTGATGATGTTGATGTTGATGGTGACTCGAGTTTTGTCCTTGACTTGGACCATGTGAATGTGATCCAGCAGAATTCCTGTTCGAGCCTCTATCGCGTGCATCAACTCCTTCGCCAGTGTTGTGTGGTGTCCTCAAATGTCGGACATCACGAGCGTTGGTACTTTCTCCATTCAAATGAATCTTGGGGGGTCCGGTAGCGTGTAGATTCGATGTGGAACGATTCTGGGAGATGGTCGAACTCCGGGCTGGTGAGACCGGTATCGTCGCCTCATGTGGTTTGCGGATGATAGAGGAGCTGTCTTGGGAGGTCGTCGAGTTTGCATTGCTAGATCGCCTGCCCTCGATCGATGCACTTTTGGTAGAAGCTCGTCTGAAAACTCGTTTAGAGAGTATCGAGGATGTCTCTGACTTGTCGTCCGTTCTGGTACGGAGTTCCGCAGCACAGTCCTGCCTGAAGACCTTGATCACGCCATTATAATCGGCACTGATGATGATGTTTCCTTCCGGAAATTTGGAGTTGCTGCGGTCATCCTGATAGTCTGAATCCTGCTGGGAGCGTACGGATTCTGCTGCGGAGCGCAGCGAAAACCGGGAAAACATGTCAAATATAGGATCGCCAGAAGCTGCAAGCAAGTCACACGTCTTCTGCGGCGCAAATACAGTTGCGCTGACGATACTCGTGTGCGCCTCAAAGTACTCACAAGCTCTTCGATCCTTCCGCTCATGGACGGCGGCTCTCGCATTCCAGATGTACACACGATGATCTTCACTACCACAGATGACATAACGAAGGCCGTCGCTGAAGGAACCCCGTATCTGACTTGATGTATTTACATTCCCCTTAAACTTGGCTTCAAGGTCTTTATCACGCAGATTGTATATACGTATTCGAGAATCGTTGCTCGATATGAGAAGCTTTATATCACTGTGTGGATTGTCTGAGTACAATTGAGTGGCTTGAATGCCAGTAATCTTGCTACCATGAGAATTCCGTCCTCTCGAACTTTTGACATGCATCTGTGTATGATAACGAAGGCCGTCTGTTTCGTAGAATAGGCAAAGACCTGTGAAAGTACCAACGATCGCCACGCGTCCCACCGGGTCGAATTCGACAGCTGTGATCAATTCTGGCAATTCATTCCAGGCTGAGACAACCTTACCTGGGATATTCCAGAGTCGTAACTTGCAGTCTAAGGAACCAGAGAGGAAGTATCGATCATCTCTCGGGTGGAAAGCAATGGAGGTTACGAAATCAGTATGCTGAAAACAACACAAGCATTCATCCCTCGAGACGTGCCAAAGTCTTACAGTTTTGTCCATAGAGGAAGACAGGAGAAAGTTGTTTTTTGACCAAGACAAATCCAAGACATCTGCAGTATGACCTCGATATTCTCGATATGGCTTTGTGCAAAAGACAGGAGCATTCAGAGTTGTGCTATCATCGACACTGGTCCTCTGTCGATCTTTTGGTGCAGACAAGACTCTCCAAATTCTGACGACCATGTCGTGACCTCCGGTCGCCAAGTACTTTCCGTCGACACTGAACTTCATTGACCAGATAGCCGAGCCTGCACGTTCCGAAGATTCTACTTCTGGTTCGGCACTCTCGGGACTGGAGTCCCCAGCGCAAAGCTCTTGTGCGAGGAATAGGTTGTTGAAGTCGCGATCTGGTTTATGGCTCGAACGAACTCGGATATATGTTGGCTGTTCTGAGAGATGGCAAGCAGAGAATGTTCGTGCATGTGCTCCCTCAGACCGATGCAGCTCATCGGGCGATTCTATATGTCCATCTCTTTCTGTGTCTTTGCCCCGAAGTTTTGCAAAGAAGGAAACCCTCTTCTTCTTGTCTTTCTTGTCGAGATCGATCGATCGAATCTGATCCGGTACGTTCTCCTTGATCTTCTCAAGCTTCCCTGTGACAAGATCGCTGAGGTTTCGCCTGAAAGAGGGACTTTCCGCAGGAGCGTCCAAACCTGTCTGTGCTCTTGCAAGTATATGAGCTGACAGTGGGTCAGCCCCTCGATCAAACTCCGGAGTTCCTGGTGCGCTCAACTGTTTCAGGTTGGGAGACATCTTCGGAGGTCCGGTGGCATGCTCATGAGTAGAACTCAGGTGACGGAGTAAAGGAGGTTCCATATGACCTTTGGACACCGAAGGAACTCCACGACCAGCTGGACTATCACGAGCCTAAGATCGTCGTCTGAAAAGATCTCATGAATTCTCTCCGACGCATTCCAGTCCGACCTGTGCTGTCTCTTCTGACCAATCCTGCACGAATGGCAAGATTCGAAACGACGTGCGACCGGTCCTCTAGGGTGCACTAAGGAGGCCTTCCTGTAGAGTCTCCCTCCAGATCAACGCAACCAGATGGAGAGCACATCCGCAATTCAGCCACGCCACTACACGTGCTCAGATGAGATGAAAATCAAATGAATGATCAATTAGAGTTTGCGTCTGATCAGCCGATCAGCTCTGATCAGCTTCGTGCTGGTGGTTGTCCGCGAATCGGCAAAAGACCGGGCGTTGGCTGCTTTCATCGTCATTCGCAATCTCAAATTTCCCGTTCCTGCCTGTCAAGTTTGTGCACACTCTGATAAGCACGTACTGTAAGGAACAAATCCCCTTACCCATCAGCAGCAATAAGAAGCGACGCAGAAGTCAGACAAGAAGATGACGGAGACAGTGAGCCCAATGAAGGTACGTTTTCAAGCTTGGAGTCGTCACTCGATCTGCTGCTAATGAGGCAAGACTTTCAAGAAACCTGTCAGAAAGCCTACAAGACAGATGTCTGTCTCTCGAGTTGAACCCCCGGCTCCTGGTCCAGTCTTTCGGGTGGCTATCGTCGGTGCTGGTGGTATCAACTTTGGAACTGATGAAGGCCCCTGGAATCATTCATTCAGAATCGAGAAGTAAGCTATTGTTTGTCCTAGGCTTCGTAGTAGTCTAATCACCTCAGCAAACTCGGAACAAGATTGTTAGTGACGGCCCTGATAGATCCGAGCGCTGCAAATCGTGAGAGAGTCTTGAGAAACAAGCGAGCATCTTTCGTCGAGCGAGCATACAAAGATACCAAGGAGTATGACACAATCGATGCATATCTAGCAGATCTGAAAGAAGAGGACAAACCACGCGCAGTCATAATCGGTTCTCCACCCCAATACCACGGATCAACAGAAACAGGAAAAGACGTTGAAATTCAGCTCACAAAGGCGTTACCAGACGTTGCATTATTTGTGGAAAAACCGGTGACAATGTCTTCTACAGAGGAGTGTTGGAAAGTTGCCCGAGCGCTTGAAGCACAAGGGACCATAGCATCCGTGGGTTACATGTTCAGATATCTCGCTGCCGTTCAGAAGATGAAGGAATTCATGGAAGGAAAAGTCACTACCGCTGTTATTGCACGGTATGTGTGCTCCTACGCCAAGATTGCCAAGCCAGACTGGTGGACCTTCTCAAAGTCTGGTGGCGCAGTCGTCGAACAGGCTACACATTTCTGTGATCTATGCCGATACTTTGGAGGCGAGGTTGACCTTGACTCGATTCAAGCTGATGCTGTGTCTTGGAATGACAAGGCCGGGCAGCTCTCCGCCATTCCAATAGATGAGAGCAAGATTCCCGAGGCTGAAAGGATCAACCGTATGACGTCGGCTACGTGGAAATTCAAGGACACTGGTGCTCTTGGTTCCTTGACTCATGGTCTCGTCTTGCAAGGCACCAAGTACGATACAACCCTTGAGGTGTATGCCGATGGCTACCAATTGAGATTGGTTGATCCATATGATCAGCCAAGATTATATGTGCGATCTCCTGGTGACGATAAGGAGGAAACCTACACGTTCCCAGAGGATGACCCGTACTTCACCGAGATTGACACCTTTATCGATGCTATTGAACAGAAGGATCAAACCTTGATTGCCTCGAGCTTCGCTGACGGGGTCAAGACCTACGAATTCAGCTGGGAGATAACGAAGGCTGCTCAGCGACAACAAGCCGCACGGGAAGCCAGAAAAGCTGAAAGAGAAGCTGCAGCCAGCAAGTAAATGACCCTGTGGTTGGATTGATAGATCAACTTGCACAACATGTTCATCATACCATTCCGGCCATTACTTGGGAGAATGAATAGATTTTAGCATTTGAGTCCATATATAATGTCATTGCACAATGCTTGCTTTACCATGGCCACATGCAGCCAAGTAGAGCCATGTGCTCGAAGAAGAATTCTCTGCTGACTTCCCCAAGTATCCTGAAGAGCTAGTTAGGTTAGGCACATAGACTTGTCGGACGACTATTCGAAATCCTGGATCAAGAAGATTGACCTTCATGCTCGTTATGATGAAGGCAAGTAGGCCGATCATACAGTCTTGCTTGAAAGTGTGTATGATGACACGAGAATCAAGAGTTTTGTAAGATTGTCGTTGGAGTCCAGGTTTGTTTTCTCGAGGGAATGTCTGGCACTGCTTCAGACTCCGGGACAATCGGCTCCTTCGCCAGAGGTGAAGGCCCGCGATGGGCGACATTCTCACTCAATTGTGCAGCGTTTCTCATGGCTGCGTAAATGTTGTTTCTATCTTCACCGTCCCAGATCCAGATTCCCCAAATATCCTGATCGCTACGATGGATGACATACCCCTCAGTCTCCATGACGTCCTCGGCAGAGGACAAGGTACGGGCGAAGCAATCGAGACTCAGTCTGTTGAGTATGCGGTAGCCGCAGGTGCCATCTTTCATCTCATACACAAAGAGGGACCCCTCGTAAGGTAGTTTTGACCACGATTCCTCTGCCACAGAGTAGGAGTAGAGCACGACATAAGGACTCTGTTTCAAGATGGACATTATGCTAGAATCATGCTGTTGCAAGACACGCAGATTGATCTCCCCGCGAGTGTCCATTCCAGGGCGATGGATATTTGGTGCTTTGCCAAAGAGACGAGGAGCACTCGTGTATCGCGTGAGGAACTTCTATTGATGTCTATCTTGTTCATTGTGAATTGGTTACAACCAAGAGCATAGTAATCTGATGCACGTGAAGAATAACTCGCTGTGATCGACTTGTTCTGGTGTAGAAAACCCCACAAATCACCTAAAAGGGCAGCACAATAGCAGTTGAAACCATAGGTTTGTACGGACGAGAGTGTATCATTTCAAGCATAGAGACTTGACCGTTTGCGAATTTGACAATCAAACATTCTGTGGACCTTCTCAGGAGTGAGGCCGGATGCATTGGATCACTGTCTAATCGAGGACATACTTCATCCGTACGACTATTACTCGCGGCTTGAGCACAGCAGAGTCGCTACCACAATTGTCTCAGCATTGAATGCCTCAGCATGACCAGATTGTACGCGAATGTAATTCTGACGTTGTACACTATGTCTTTCGATCTCACAATTCTGGTATCTGGTCATTACTCCGGCGCATGAGCATTTTCTATCTGCTCGCAGCCCAGTCGACCGTGCTGCTGCCGACAACGAGTCGGCTGACTGCCATCTTGACCCTGCTAGTCCCTCGACTTGTACGACAAGTACTGGCAGATTTCTGGTTGACGAATCCAAAGACTTTTGCCTTTGCTTTTGCCGCTCTTCTCTTGTTCTTATATCGATCGTATCCGGTGCTGTCTCAGGAAGAATCCATCTTGGCCATGAGATCTCTCGGCATCCAGACTACCTCCAGAGGCACATCTCGCTTCATTCCAACAGAAAACGTGAGGCTTGCAACCTGTGTAGACTTGAATCAAGTCACTGATGGTTGCAGATCAAGGACATTGTGATACATGAAGGATTCAAGGGTATAGAAGTACGTTTCTACCTTGCCATCATCGTGCAGAGATCCGGCGTTGAGGAAATTGAGGTCTGTTTTCCAGATATCTTACCACGGCGTAGAGCCCTGGAACAGGTCTGGCGTGACACGAGACGGGTGCTTTCCAAGGATCACTGCACAGTTTAATTTGGTACGATAGACTTGCAAGGTTTTATACTAGTAGAGCAATCCCACATCTCTCAACCCTTTTGCTCCTGCTTTAGTCATGCCGCAAAACAGGAAACTTGTTCTTCTCTCACTACACATTCGACTACGTCCAAAGCCCCCTCGCAGTTTCGACCCACACAAAGTCCCGTCATTCGGCTCCGCAGTCTGGGGATGACAGCTCGTGTCGCGTGCGGCAGTGGAGACAGAAACAGGTCTTGATGAGTGACGACTGACTCGTTGACTTGCTTGCGAACCTTCCAGAGACTATACTGCAAGTAATCTAGATCGGTCAATCTCTTCTTTCTCCTTCATTATTTGCTGCAGCATCGGATGTCCACCGAGATAGAAGTCAAGAAGCTAGCCTCGAATGTCGTCGACACTCTGGCCGGCATCGAAGAATCCTTTCGCCTGGCCAAGCTCGAGCTTCTACGCAAGGAGGCAGAACTCTTTCGACCACTCTATGCCAAACGGGAAAAGATCACTTCTGCCATACCTCGGTTCTGGAGCACAGTCTTGTCGATCGAGGATGAATTAGAACCTTATATCAAAGAAGGCGAGGCAGACTTGCTCAAGAGCTGCTCAAAGTTCAGTATCGAGCGATCGTCGCAGGATCCTCGAAATTTCACCATGTCCATTCATTTCACTGAGAATGCCTACCTGGAAGCTACTTCTTGTTCACTCGTCAAGCAGTTCAAATTCGATGGAGGCAGATTGACGAGTGATGTGGTGACGATCAACTGGAAGCAGTCCAAAGATCTCGTCAAAATTGCAGCATCGGAATCTCGGCTGTCCTTCTTCTCCCTGTTCTCCTTCGTCGGCATGACGGAGGACGAGGTGGAGGAGGCAATGGATGTAGATGACGAGGAAGAGGAAAATGAACAGCTCGTGTTGGAGGATATGGCCATGCTGCTGGCGGATGAAGTCTATCCTCATGCTCTATCCTATTTCACTGATGCTCTTGCACCGCCAGAGACACCAGCAGAGTCTCCTCATCTCAAGGCCACGCAAAATGGCCACGAAAAAGCTCACAGCGGAACGGAAACGCCTTACTTGGCACTGGAGTCAATGACAACCTCCTTCCTTGATCAACAAGAAGTCAAAGGAAACACGACACACCTGGGCGATCCCAAAGTGGACGTGGAAGGTGGGAAGAATCATCATCTCGGTAAGAACTCCAAGGAAATCGAACAGTATGCCGAATCCAAATCCCTGCAATTTTCAGACCGGTTGAAGCGTCATCGAGAGGAGAGCATCGAAGCATTCAATGAGCTCAAGATGATCACCATCAACGAAGCCCAATTCCTACACTTTTTGACCTCCTCCCTGAAGGTGGAAAAGGTACTGGAGATTGGCTGTTTCACGGGATACTCTGCACTCGTCTTTGCCCATGCCGGAGCGAAAGAGATCCTCACCTGCGAAATCGATCCAGAATTGGCATCTTTTGCAAAATTGGGAATCCATGAGGCAGGATTCGCCGATACCATTCGGGTCGTCGTCGGAGACGCACATGAAAAGATTAAAGACCGACAGTCCGTCCAAGGACCCTTCGATCTCATCTTCATCGACGCCGAAAAGGAAGGCTATCAAGACTATCTCTCCACCATCCTCGATCGAAACCTCTTGAGGAAGAACGGAGGTCTCATCGTTGCCGACAATACGCTCAGACGAGGTGCCGTCGCCACCATGGAGCTTCCAGAGAGACACGGGGTCCTCGAATCCCCGCTCGAGAGGAAGAGGAACGATGAATTCGAGAGCGGGGTCCAGGCAATCAGGCAGTTCAATGACTTTGTCCATTCCAGAACCGAGCTCGAGACGGTCTTGGTCCCTTGCTGGGACGGAGTGAGTTTGATACGCTATAAGGATTTGTAAAAATTATCCAGACAACGTAAAAATCTAAATCTACGAAATATCAAAGTGCGCAAGCGACTCAGTCGTACTCGACGCAGACGACAGCTGGAAAACTTTTGCTACAGGAATTTGATCACTAGTATAGCCGATCCACATATCTGTGGATTCTTGTATGCAGTGAAACTTTGGATGTCCGTAATTCAAAAGAAAAGAAATTACGTCTCGCACTTTTGTCTTTTCCTCTTCCCCGATCTTGTACCATACCCAGTCTCCTGATCAGTGGAGACAGATTGATCAATCTCAAGGTGACCAGGCAGAGTTTGAGGCTCTCCTCGCACCGGTGTCTCGTCTCGTGGCCATGGCACAGGACTCGGCGCTGGGGGCTGGCCCGAGACAGCAATATTGGTAAATTTGGAGATTTCGGCTGTCTGATTCGTGCCGTTCGTCTGTGCTTGACTTGCAACTTGTGTCACCGGCGCTTGCGTCTGACCACCAGATTGTTGTGCAAATTGCAGCATCTGAGCTTGTGCTTGCTGTATGATCTTCATCATTTCTGGCGGTATAGTCTGCTGAGGATAGCCTATGGGTGGTTGACCTCCATTGAGATTTTGTCCGTTAGCATACTGAGGATCTGGCCTACTGTTGTCCATCCTAACAGGCGTCGAGCTGTCAAGGTGGTCGTCACCTGTCTCGAGATCCTCGTGAGACGCGGATCTCACGTTGATTGCAGCGACAGGTGTTCCAATTGACTTGCGCGGCCGTCCCCTCTTTGCAGGTGTTTGTCGAACTGGACTTCCTACTGGCTCGACATCGAGGGAATTATTCCTAGCTTTCTTCGGAGTCTTGTTCGGTGTCTTTCTAGGCGTCTGCGAAGAGGTGTCGATGCCGACAGCTAGGGGACCTGATGGTAGGATAAGTTGCGACTTTTCAACTATGGTATGCTCGTGGTGGGAATCCTCTTGTACTGCTTCCGGAATAGCTCGACTGTCCTTTGGCGGCGGTATACCTGCCCCTCGATGACTTTCCAGATCATCGATATACTCCCAAAACCACCTCCAAGTGCCAGTATTGGTACGGAGATCCACAACTTTATTGCCTGTCCGGATATATTCTCGCATTGCAACAATATCTTGGATCAGCGTCTCGTCACTTCTGGTCTGGAGGTAGGTATCTAGTAGAACACCTGTCGCCAGGAATTCGATGGGTGAGAACTTCTTCAAAGAATTTCCAGGCCATCGATTCGAGAACGCTTCTGGCCGTTCATTGTAGAGATCAGTCCATGTCTTGAATATCAAGCGCATACGACCAGCGAAATCTTCCGATGGTGGACCATAGTTCATCTTGTTGATAAGCTTGCTCAATGATGCTTGTGTAGACTGACTCGTTAGGGAGAAACGTGAACTGGGCCGGAAAGATTGCTTACCTTGAGGGACAATGGTTCATTGCCTTTCCTTTTGTCTTTGTAAAAGACCATGGCGAGTACTCCTGCTATGTTGCCAAAGTCCTTACCGCGTTTCAAATCCCCGCAAATCTCAGTCACCAATTTGTATGTCCTCATGAGCTCCTTGATGAGTTTGATCCAGGGTGTATGACTAGCCATCTGCTTCTCATTGTTGGAAAGTGCCATACCCTGCTGTACTCTGGCAAATAGATCTTCTTCTTGTTGTCGATTTAGGCCCTCATACTCTATACAGAGCAATGACCAGTTGTCGAATCTGTCCTTGAGCTTCTGTGTCAATATTCTGCCCCTCCTATCTTTTGCTTCCCGAACAGGATACCACCATATGACTCCACGTGGGTCCTTATAAGGTATCTTGCCAGCCATGAATTCGATGATGGACGAAAGCCGTTGCTTGCCATCTATGGCCGTTTGCAATTTGATTGGATGCGCATCTGGCATCATTGGGCCTTCAATCGGGACACACTTGAAGATGACTGGGGGAATGTAGTAATTGTTGAAGATTGAATCAATGAGACCGGATTGGCGTTGGGCTGGCCACACTACATCTCGCTGATAATAAGGATTGAGCTCGATGAGGCCACGACGATATCGACCTTTCGAAAGTCAATATCCACGACCTGCAAGGCGCACAAGAATCGATACTTACGATGTAATGCATTGAGTTTGATCTGCACAGGAGAAGGCTCGGGTAATGTCGCGTTCTTGAGACCGAATCCATCTAAAGAGTCCTCGTCGTGCTCGCTCAATTCGTCTTTCTCACTCGCCTCATCGTCCTCGCTAAGCTCCTCATTTTCACTCACTTCGTCATGGTCACTCACTCCACCGTCCTCGCTCTCTTCTTCGTGTCTAACGACGGCATCATCGTCTTCGTCATGCAATTCGTGCCGCAACATCGATGCAAACACGACAGATTGCCCGACTTGGGTCACGGCCTCTATGTGGGCTCCCAGCCTGGACACCTGACGCTCCTGTACAAATTCAAAGTATATAGAGAGCCATGCAACCAATTTGTCTTGCATGAAGCTATTTTGTCCAAATCTTGTGAAACATGTTTATCTGAGGGAGCTCCTTCAAAGTAGTGATTGGCTGCAATTGCGTGTGCTAATTGTCTGCTGAAGAGATATCTATGCGAAGCTATCTGCATCTAGAACTTCTGCTACATAGAATTCGAACGTGGTTGTGCTATAGATCTAACCCCCAAAGCAACAGATATGGCTCAGACCCGCTTCTGTAGGAGTTGCGAAGAATAGTCCTTGCCGAGAGCTCGGCACTGCAAGACCTAGCGATGCGTGCTCGTTATAGCTGAAAATAACAGCTCGACTTGTCGTCCGGTCGAGCAAGAGCAGTTCGAAACTTCCTTGTTGGCTGTAGAAAATGACTTTTCAGGATAAATGGCATATACTTGATCACTCTATTCTGAATTCAACCAGAATGTTAGGATATCTGTCGAACACAACTGAGGATATGTGTGTTTCAAACACAGGGGCTGATTCTTGAATGCCCTGCAATCATCTCAACTTTCGCTGCATTGTGGCTCTCTCCCTCGCTTTTTTCGTGTGCTTAGTGCCAGCTGTGTATGCCGATTCCAGGTGTGTCAGATATGCGGTATACCAATTTTTCCCCAGACACTTTTCCGGTACGTAATAATTCCAAGCCAGTAGCTACGCTATCTAGCCCATCTGGCATCAACTTGATGCGATTGCATTGAAATTTGCCTTGACCAACCCAGTCAGCAATTAATTGATAATACTTCTCGGCGAAAGCAAAGTCTTCTCCGTAAGCTGTTCCCACCATGACCCTACTGACTTGAATCAGACCTGCATCAAGCTTTTCTAGGGCTGGGAGCACTACGACGATCTGAGACGTTGATTCATTGGGCAGGATAGAGCAGCACATTTCCACAGATCCGTTTTCGGAAACTGCATCGAACGAGTGTTCGAGTTGATAACCATCCGCAGCTTGCTTCACTTGTGCGATGATCTCCTCTATGGAAAAATTGCGGTAGTCAATCACAACGTCCGCACCGGCGTCCTTGGCTATATTGGCGGACGAACCGGCAGTCGTGATCACATACAGGTTGGAGAGCTTAGCCAGTTGAATTGCATAATGTCCGACAGAGGAGCTGCCTCCATTTATGAAGATCGCTCGTCTTGTCTGCGCAGGATCTTCCGGAGTAGGTAGTTTCATGCAGACATATAGACCGATAGCAGCAGTCATCGAAGCTAAAGGTAGCGTGGCAGCTTGCTCGAATGTGACGTTGTCTGCAATGTTGAACGTCGTCACCGCTGGGCAGACCGTGAATTCGGCATAGGCACCATATTTTGAGTCTGTGGCCATCCTTGAGAAGCCCCCGACACGATCCCCTTTCTTGAACCTTGTTACACCATCTCCTACTGCCGCGATCGTTCCAGCAACGTCATTTCCCTCAATCAGAGACGGTAATTGCATGAATTTTGGATCATGAATCTTCCAATCCTTAGGATTGCTGGCACAACAGACGTTCTGTATCAACACTTCACCTTCACCTGGAACGCCTACAGCATGGTGATCGTACACATGGACAGAATGCTTCGCATACGGGGTCTGCACCAGAACTGCCTTCATTCCCATGGAAGCTTGTCTGCCAAGCTCATCGACGGAATTTTGTCTAGATGGCATTCTCGTTGAATCTTCGCTATTTGAGACTTGCTGTCCTATCTTGTGCGAGATATGCTGGCAGAAGGATCAAAGTGATCTTGCAGAAAGCTATGATTTCAGCACAATGACGGTGCTCATGTGAATGCTAAAGAATTCCAGGAGATGAGCAAATCAGCCAGAGGCGCTTGAGGCTTCGGATCTGCAAAGCTCAAATCTCGCGAAGAGATGGAGAGTGTTTCTTGACCATTGAACGCAGTATCAGCTTCAGCACCGCGTTGTGAATTTTATCAATGAGTTCCCAATGCCTTCACTGAGTAATTGCCCCTGTCTCTTGCTCGTATGGATAATTATAGTAAATATGGAATCACGGCTCGTCGTGTGCTTGGGAATTGTGTTCCGAAAGTCTTCCGATACCAAGCAAGGCCTGTCAGGGCTCGTGGTGTCATCACGAGAACTTCAAGTATGACAAACCACCAAGCTATTATTCTCATGTTAGTTCGATGTGGGGGTCCAGATCTAGTTTCGGACTTCTAGGGATACTCACCTTCAGGTTGCCGCAGTAGCATTGCATACCCGATCCATTCAACCCATTCACATAGATAATTTGGAAAGCACACAAGACTATACATACCACCGTGCGGGATTTGGTACTTATTCCTCGAACCTGAGCCTTGCCGGACCCGAGCCAATACTTTGTCGTGATAGATGTTTCCATAAGCACCCAATAGGAATATACATACCGCTAATGTGGTGACAATGCCTGACGGCTGAGTCATATGTACTACAGCGACCGCTTGAAGATAGCCATTCAGATATTGCCAGAGACTGGCTGGTACAATGACCATTCTACCATGGGTCAGTTTTCTTTGCATGAAGGATTGAACACGTACAAATGACTCGGTGACATATTCTTCATCATGCACAATGGCCATATCAGACTTCTATTGATGTAATGTCCCACAAACATGACTGAAACTAGCCATCTGTACCAGGGAAATGCATGAAAGTGTCTGTAGGCATGACAGCAGTATGTGATCGGGCCTACAATCTCCTGAATTATCCAAGCTAGGCGACCAGGGATTCTACATGACGACGAATTCTTGGCATATCTTCCGAATGGTGCTGGATACAAGTATGATAATGGACCCAAAGCAGCATAAATCTTGAAAATTGTACCTCGGATTGTGTCCATAGACTCGATTTGCCCCGTCAATCTGGTATCAACATGCTGTTGATATTTTCTCCGAGCACAGTAAGCGGATTCGAAATGGCGGGGTCCAGAATTCCACATACCATATCTTCGTGACGAATTCTGGATGCTGTCCTAAAGTAAAGACTTCAGACAACCCATTCGTTTATGAGACCTACATTCTCACAGCACTCAAACAGTAGTGAAGAATGCAATGATCTAAAGGAGTTATAAGAAATTAAGATGTACTAAGGAGGCCGGCAAATTCTAATTAGGCCATTCTCGCTCTTTCGTAGAACAAACCACCATAACACAAAGATCAACGCCAATACGGTAGCATGTGGGACACCAACCTGATATTAGAGTCCTGGTTTCATGTGGCCGGTCTGACATCATCTTCTGATAGACGAGATACCAGAGTCGGCTGTATCCTGCGTCTTTTAGGTTCAGTAACCTTTTCATTATCTAAATTATCGGCATCTCTTTTGATCGTTATACCAGGAATGTTGACGGGAGTACCGAGTACACTTGATACAGACTGTACGGTTTGTGAAGACTGTGTCTTAGGCTTTGGTGTCTCAGGTGGAGTTTCTAGAGGTGTGAGTGCAGATGTGATCGGACTAGGCGCAGAGAAGGTAGCGGGCTGCGCAGAGATACTACTGGTGGCACTATTGCTGCGTGCTGGGGACGGTATCCGGTTTGGTGTCGGAATAGGAAATTCAATCTTCTGTGAAACATCTTCCCTCTTGGAAACTCGTGGGAAAGGGGGGTTAGGTAAGACTTCCCCAAGATCAGACTCCTCAAAGACGCACACGGAACAGAATCCATCAGTTGAAGTCATGATTAGCGTGTGTCCATCGCTCGACCACGCAAGATCTGTGAACGTAGCGTAATGAAGATTTGTCAGTACAGCCAGAGGAGTCAATTGTTGGGTATCGTAGATCATCACCGCATCTCCGGTCGCAACGGCAAAGACCACTCTGTAAGGCAATTTGAATGCATCAGTCTCATTCGTTTCCTCAGATAATTCCGCCTTGTTGTCCTTGCTTTCAGATGCCTCATGACCAGACGTGTGGCCTATTGATGGATCCAGGGGAAGGTCTATCGGAGGGAGATTTGCCAACTCCTCTGTAGGTGCATCCAAGGTCTTGTGAATTGTATCCTTGCGACCATGCCTCAACTTGAAGACGGTAGGTGAACATTTTATGGCTACCGCCGTCTTCTTCTGGTTGGGCAAATGAGCCACGGGCGGTTTGCACAAGCCTGCACGACTATAGACATATACTGTGTTAGAGAGTTCGTCTTTTGGTGCTGCCTCTCCTCCCTGCTTGTACTGACCAGCCGGTGCAAGCAAGAGACTTCCATCGGGTGTGAATGTGAGTCGTCGAAAGAAGGTTAGAAGAGCTTCATCGTGAAAGAGATGAGTAGGTCGTGGCTTTATCGTGCCTGCGCTTTGTGAAGCGAAGGGTTTGACAGCCGGTAATGGAATGCCAGGCATCGGGCTTGGGGATCTGCCACGATTCGATGCAGTATCCGTGAATGAAGATCTCCGAGACGGTGTGATTGCGGGTGGCCGCATCGGAAGTGCAGAGCTCGTTGGTGTACCCGGGGCACTAGGCGACGGAGACGCTATTGCAGATCCTTCAGGAAGATGATTTTGAATTAGAGGAATTCGTGCCTCCGAAGCAGGTGAGGAACTACTGACCCGCTTTGCGAAATTTGGCATCGTCATTTTGGCAGAGGACTGGGCGTTAGACACAATTAGCTGTCCGTCTTTTGTTTTCAGATTGTACACGTTCAGTGAGCGATCGCTGCTCTGGGTTGCGACAAATTCATTGAGAGGATCCCAAGCGACGCCTTGTACGTAATGACTGTGCTCCGCTATCTGCCTGACACATTGTCCATCTCGAGCATCGTAGATTCGAGCTACATTGTCCATGGAGCCAGTGAGCAAATAATTTCCGTCCGGAGACCATGCGATATCATATATCTCTGAGCCTGAGCTCGATCTGCACATCAATTTGACCCTCCAATGCTCCTTGTCCGGTCCATTCCCATCCGAGTGGTCAGTGAGACTCATTTCCTTCATGTCTGTTGGTACCCAAAGCAAGACATTACCGTCGTCACCAGCAGAAGCAAGATGTTCACCTCTAGGACTGAATCGAACGACATTGACGGCATTCGTATGTCGTGCTAAGGTCGACAAGTATGTGACACCGGGAAGCTGTCCAGGCTTCTCCTGTGTCAATTGCCAGATACGGACCATGTTATCCCCACCAGCAGTCGCCAAACGTCCCTTGCCATGGGATTCAAAGTGAGCAGAATAGATAGGAGAATTCTCATGCCAGTGAATTTGCAGAGCCTGCACCTTCATTTTGCAGAGGGAGCTGCAGCAAGTGAGATCCCACTACTTTGAACGTCTTTATCCCAGGATAATTGTCGAAAGTGTTTCGTTCCTCTGTGGTGGAGTGTTATTGATATCTCGAAAAGGCGAGAGTATCAACTAGCGGTCTCGACACCTACTAAAGCTTTCGACAGAAGGTATACTGTGTCCCCTTACTGACAAGGTAATCTCAAACGATACGATGAGTACTTCCCATAAGGGTAGGTACAACCGGTACCCTAGAAGCTCCATCTGTACGTTCGGACTCGTGCGAATCTCCACCCTACAAGGAAGACGATCAAGCACGGCTCCTCCCAAGACGCTGCCCACTCCATCTCATGATCACCGCGTGCACGAGGAAACTTATCGCACACAGCACTGACCGTTTGGACATGTCAAAAAGCTCATCGAATTCTGCTGAATATGAACTAGCAAGCTATTGCCTACCGGCTCGGCCTTCTAGACATACTCACTTGAGTGTTAGACAAGGGCATCTGCATATATTGCAAGAACTACTACACTTTGTCAAGTGGATAGGAAGGACGAATGAAACTCTTCCAGAGTCCACATGGCAGAGTAAGGTAGAACAACTTCTGTAGTCAAATTGGACACCAAGGCTTTTCAGTAGTCTAGAGAGTCCGCCGAATCAAGAAGAAGATCGATATGCGTCCTCCACACCATCCGCACTATTACTACTCATGCGAGTAGAGTACTGTTGGAGCTGCCACATCCTGCTCGACCCTGCCCCGAAGGCCACCCAAAGCATCCCTTGCGATCTTGTGTGCTATTCTGAATAATTAGTTGTCCGCTGCAATGCTGCTACAATAATATAGTAATCAATCAACTTACGCTCTGCAAGACTACAATCCATCACGAAAGTCAGTATGATGTGCTCGTATCACGATGTTTAATACGAGATCCATGAGCATTTTCAACCACCAACAGAATTCTTTGCTACATCACAAGTGTTGATTCAGAGTCTCTATTGCTGGCAAGCACTTCACGCATACTTACTCCTTTGGAGAGAGAAGCCCTGGCTCTTCGAGGATATGGCAGTCGAATGTGCTTCGCCTTCGTGCCACAAGGAGGCATCCAATCTAAAATGCCCGACCTGTTTAAAGGATTACGGTCGTTCAGTAGCCTTCTGCGACCAGGAGTGTTACAGGAACAATTTCGTAAGTGCCCTTCCCTGTCATGTCGGGACTTTCAGGCTAAATATGGAGAGGCCGCACATAAGAAGGATGCAAGACATAAACTTGATCCATTCTCCAAGACATTCAAATATCCTGGACCTCTGAGAGCTGTCTATCCCCTCAGTCCCAAGCGCAGTGTTCCCGAGCATATCCGAAAGCCCGATTATGCATCGGACCCAGACGGACGCTCAAGAGCTGAGGAAAAGATACGGTCCAAGGGCATAAAGATTCTCACACCAATCGAGCGTGAATCAATGCGAACAGTTTGCAGATTGGCTCGAGAAGTGCTCGACATTGCAGCCTCAGCGCTCAGGCCGGGTGTCACGACGGATGAGATCGACGAGATTGTACATAACGAGACTGTCAAGCGAAATGCCTATCCCTCTCCACTGAATTATTACAAATTCCCAAAAAGTGTCTGCACGTCCATCAATGAGGTCATCTGCCACGGTATACCAGACTTGAGGAAATTGGAGGACGGCGACATTGTGAATCTTGATGTCACTCTATTCTACGATGGTTTTCATGGTGATCTCAATGAGACATATTATGTGGGTGATCGAGCCAGGGCTGATAAGGATTCTGTACGGCTAGTCGAAACCGCAAGAGAATGTCTGGATCTAGCACTAGCCTCGGTAAAACCAGGGACAACCTTCAGATCTTTCGGAAAAATCATCACGGATCATGCCAAAAAGAATAAGTGTAGTGTGGTCAAGACATATTGTGGTCATGGCATCAATGATCAGTTCCATCCAGCTCCGAGCATACCACACTATTATCCTAACAAGGCTCCTGGCATGTGTACCGAAGGCATGACGTTCACGATAGAACCAATGATCAATCTCGGTTCTCACGAAGACACAACATGGCCCGATAATTGGACAGCTACAACGCTGGATGGACGCAGGTCAGCTCAGTTTGAACACACCGTGCTCGTGACTAAGGACGGCTGTGAAATCCTGACAGCACGCAAGCAGGACTCACCAGGCGGACCTGTGCCACGTGTGAAGGGACCTGCAATATCATGATTGCCATGACCGCGTCGTGAAAGTGCAAGGTTTTGGGAAAAAGGCTTGTGTAGCGATCTGGCAGACACTTCAGGCAGATGTGGAGACAGATAGAGCACGAAGACTCGATCGTGACTAATGACCTGCATATGGCTACTTGTGCCTATTGCTCAATTGCTGAGCGGCGTGATTACAGGATACGTCCAATTACCAAACATCACACTTTGTGTAGCACCATAGACGCGCATCACAGGACCCCATGGTGAAGTTGGAGCTGGCAACCAGTTCCTTAGATCACCTGACTGCGGAGGGTTGGGTGAAGCATAGATAGTGAAAGATCCATTCGCATTCTTTGTCAAATTGTCGCGCGATCCGAGCGAGTATCGATTGAGTACATTGGCAACGAAGAAGCCTGCTGAATCATAGAGTGTGACGGACCAGAATCCCTTGCCGTTTACCGGAGGTTCACCTGCTGGAAAGAATATGGAGTACGATTGATTGTTTGTTGAATTCGGTGCTCCGCCGATGTAGCTCGGATCTGGTTCATGTCAGCATGCTTGAGGTCATGTCGAGAAAACATCCCTTACAGATTGCTTGTTCTGGGACCAAGGCGCCGAGTCCAAAGTTTGTGATATAAGCCCTGGCCTTGTAATCATTGCCATATATTCCAATTGTCGTTGGTATGACCCAACCATTGTTCAGGATCCTGATGGCGCCTGGCCTGCTAAGGGCAGCTGATATGGAGGCATTCCCGATGGTCTGGGCCGTCGTCAAGTTGGCTTGTGAAAGAATTGGTCGGAAGCTTCGACCGGCAATGAGCCCGACTGAAGAGAAATTGGCGTTGTATGCACTTGTCTCTACTGGATTATCCGCGACTGCCTGATTCAGAACATAGAATGCTTGGTATGCCTGATTTGTCACATTGTTGAATGCTGGCATGATGGTAGTGATGATTGCAGGTGTGTGTGCCACGTATAGCTGGCTCTGCAACGTAGCTACTGTGTCGAGATCCTGGGAACCTGCCGAGGCATTCAGCACGTAAAAGCGAGCAATCATCCATACGTCATTTGTAGGGGAGATGATTGTGTGATTTGATGCCGTTCTGTTGGCACAGCTGGCATCTTGTGGTCCGTAGAGTGTATAGAGGCCAGGCGGGCTGTTCAGCAGAGTGCCTGGATTGGCGAAATTGTTGGTATATGCATCGTACATGGCAGCCACGAAGTAACGGTCAGTGACATTGGGTATGACGAGTCCAACAGGTCCTTGCGAGAGATCAAAGAATGCCGCTGGATGGATCAGTCATGGCTACAGTCTTTCCGTGGCATGTTTCCTACTCGAGTAGACAGTGTCTGCGTTAGGCCGCACGACCACCCTCTGCGCGGCTGTGTTCAGGCCGGGTTGAGCCTGAACATAGTTCAACGGAATGCCAAATGAAAGGTATGCATTCCTTGTCTGCTCAATTGCTAGCGCGGGTAAACCATAGACCCAAGCATCTGCGGCACTCTGAATAGCTTGCGTAGTGTTAATTGCACTCGATGCAGAACTCGGAGCACAGGTCAGAGAAGATCGATTTGGAAGCTGAGCGAAAACCAAATCATTGAAGCAGACATATAGCACAACAAGGCTAGACAAACTTTTCATGCTAAGCAATGCAAAATGTAGTTGTACTAAGTTCGGTAGAGCGTTCTCCGAAGTCCTTTATATGCCCGCCGCTCGGAGTGGCACAATGATGAAATTGCCCGTTTTCATGTCGTGCTGCACAAATGATGCATACATGCAGAGTGCTTCCATGTCTACCAAACTACCGAAACGGGACATCCTAGCAAAGTGCTCAATCCTATGTAGTCTTTCCTGGAAACATTGCTCAGCAAGTATCTGTTCCCAGTCATGATTCAAGCTTCAATCGAGTATAGCTACATCATTTCGGCCAAGCTTCCAGTTTGACATGCGGGGAAAGTAAAGCCACGATTTAACCTGTTCCGGCTAGTCATCCGCCCATCTCTGAGCTGAGCAGCAGTATTCTTCGGGGTGAGCATCTGGATCTGCCTCGATGAACTTCTAGAGTGCCGTCTACTGCGGAAAGATCTTGTTTCGGATTCACTCCTGAGGAGATATACTAGAGATGCCTCGATTGACGGTCAGGAGACACGTTGTCACCAGCCAAATTGCGGAGCCTTTCCTGGGGCATTTGAGGCTTACCGGCTTTCATATCAAACTTTGGAGATACGAGGGCACCGGTGTTCAACGAAGGTAAGTACATAATTCAATTCGTGAGGCCGTGTCAGTATAGGCCACTCCTCAACTAGGTACGTATTCTTCAAATGATGGCAGCCTGCTTCACAACGCTTCTCATTCGAGCTTCAAGATTCTGACCACGTTCTACAGAGTTTGAGTGATGTAAAGCATCGACTTGCTTGGAGAAAACAGATCGAGTTTAGACAGCACGAATCTGTCATTCCTGAATACGACAAGTGATCGATCTGGCATGCTGACCAAGACACTTCTTATAACCGGCGTGAGCACCGGTGGTATCGGCTTTGAAACTTGCAAGCGTATCTTTGAAATCCAGAAGGTTGCACGACAACCAGTCTCGTGGCACATTTTCCTGGCGCAACGCGATCCCAATTCTCAAGAAGCTCTGGAAGCCTTCACAAAGCTCGAATCAATGGCACATCTAGTTGATGGACGTGTGACGGCAAAGAAATGCAATCTCGCTGATTACTCCAGCATCAGGGAATTCGCCCACTATATCGAACAATCGACCAGAACCTTGGACGTCTTGATTCTAAATGCTGGTGTCTGGCTCAATTCTTGTCAAGACACGATGGACGGGAATAACATGTGCTACCAGATCAATCATCTAGGGCAGTTTCTTTTGACATCATTGCTGACTCGAGGCATACATATTCGAGAACGTGTCATTTTTGTTGGTTCCTCCTTGCACAAGAAAGCGAGTTCAGATAGCACATTGCGCTCGATCGACGGAGATGCCTCAGAATACGGTACTGGCATGAAGCAATATGCTCAATCAAAGTTGTTGACAGCGTATTGTATGCACTACTGGCAAGAAGAGCTCAAAGCATCAGGAGTTTCGGTATTCTTGGCAAGTCCTGGTAAGATTTGTGCCCACTAGTGTTCGGAACGCTCTTTCATATGTTTAGGATTCGTCCCTACCAGTAAGCTGAACAGAGAAAGTGCCAAAGCCCTGCGTATTGCCATGGCCTGGGTCTTTTGGCTCTTTCCTTTCGTCAGAAGCCTGGAACAAGCTGGGAATACCCTTGCTGCGGTTGCGATATCTGACGACTTGAGTATTGCGAGTGGATCCTACGTGAGTGCCACTCTCGTGGAGGAGAGAATGCACGAGGATGCATATAATGTCGAGCATTCGAAGAGGGTCCTTGATTGGACAATGAGAAATTGCGGCCTACTTGAGTAAGCTATGGATCATTCTCCCACTGATCGGAGTGGTCCTTCTTTCGAAATTCGCACTGGTAAGACTTAAAATTAGTACATCTGGACAAGATACAGACACAATTTACGACTCGTGATACGAACTGCGTCCTCATATGGGTCGAGAGACTTGTGCAGGTTCAACGGATGACATCCTCCAAGCGTCATCAAAGTGAGCATCATCGAGTTTCAGCACAAGTATTTGTTTGATTTAGACTTGGTGCTTGGACGAGGTCAACAGCGACTTCATGACACTTCAGAAGAGGACTTCTTCTAGATAGGCTCATTGCCGTCCTGATTGGGTGCTTATCTGGTGCTTATCTGGGCCCAGTCAATTTATAGAAACCACTACCTGCATCACTATTTCAAACTGTCTTGGCTAGCATAGCAGATCGGAGATTGCATAGCATCAATCCGATTGGCATTTCGTGCTTCCCTGGTTCACAGCTCGAATGTATGACAGCATTCAGAACTACTATACAGGAATTTTCTTAATTGATACGTGCATGGTGACTGATGTCAATGTCATTTGTGTGAAAGCCCACTTGGTATTGCAGGGAAGCGAGGTGTGGAGCCAGATCGCACCCATAGATGACGATCCTGCGGATCGCAGCCCGGGAACTCCGTAAAGCAGAGTCTCGGCAAAATCGCACCAACTGGGCAAGAGTCCTCTGAATCGAGAAGGCCTTATCGCCAGGAAGTCCTGTCACATTCGCATATGACCATGATCAAGCAATCGACCATCCGGATACGATAGTCTCATGTTGTGACTAGACTATACGTCTTTGCTGAGATATTTTCGTACACTTCTTCAAGCGGCCTATCTCATGGACAATTAGCGACATCAAGCTGCGCATACTGATCATGCTTGCCAATCAAACAATTATACAATGGATTGTCGGCATATTGGCACTTGCCTACGGAGCTTTGTGGCTTGTCAAAGTGCTTACTGGTGTGCATCTGGGCCGGTTTGGGTACCTCTCCTTGCGCTTTGTTCGCATTCCTATAGGTAACGGAGTTGACCTATATATCGACTTCGTCGGGATTCGATTTCATCGTCCAACAATAACGAGACCTACATGGATCTCTCTTGTTATACAGGGTACTGATCTGAAGCTCGATATGGACGAGTTGCAACTGCGACAAACTAAAGCCAACAACAAACCACGAAAGCCAAATCAGTCCGGCGCGAAGGCACTGTTGGATCTTTTTGAGCGCATCAGAGATTATTCTAGCTACAGCTTTTTACGTTGGATCGACGTTCTTGTGCTTGAGACTCGAGTAGAAGTTCGAAGATGTGCAAAGGTTCAGCTTGGCTCTATTCTTGTAAGCTTGGCACACAAGAGGAAGCATGGTCCCGAGGGCATAGATGGTACGGCGGATCTGCAACATGACCTTTCGGCCATGCTTGGCACTGCTCAAAAGGCTAAAAAGCGTGGACTTCATGTACATATACAATGCTCGAATCTTCAGATGCAACTCGAGAATCAAGAACCAGTTGAAATCATGGACATCGTGCTAATCAATGTCTGGTCTGAATTTCATGGTCCATATATCTTTCAGAATGCAGGAATTTCTTGTAGGTTCTCCAGATTGGATCTAGATTTGGTAGAGCTTCTACAGATCTTTCGACAGCTCTCCCCCTCTCCTGCCCAGCTCGAATGTGCCGAAAATGAAGTCCTAGCCAACCAAGTGAGCGCGCCCTCAATCTCATCAGATGACAAGGCTGTTGCAAGAATTGTCATGCATATTTTGTCCGAGATTCAAATACATGTTGGATTCATGAGACTCAAGTACGAAGCAGACGACGTAGCACCTTCTGGTAAGGCAGCGATACTGAAGCTCGTTGCGAAAGATGTAGTATTTGATCTCAACACTCTCAGTCCCCAAACGCCTGATTTTCGAATGCTATTCGACCATGGTGTGCTGGCACATCAGGCCCTCATCTCCTTGATAGCAGTGACTATACATCTATCCACGAACACTCATGAGGAGACGCTGCTGTCTGTTCCCATGCTCACGGTAGCTTTGAAAGGTAACATGCTGGGTACATACTGCGCCACGGAGACAAATACAGATACCGATTCAGACAGCTCAATCTCCGGCCAGACGATCGTGAATACTGTCATCACATCTCCGTCCTCGGATTTACATGCATCGACATTGCCTGTTGTCCTAGCGCTCTGTCGACCCAGAGTGAAAAGAACAGAACCCAAAAAAGGCAATTTGACGGACCATGTTGGAGTGGCGAGTTTTCCCAGAATCCAATTTACGCTGAGTATTCATGATCCTAGCATAAGGGTTATTCTCGATGCGGCTGAGGGTCTATCACCCATGATCATCGGACGTCTGGGCATATTCTCCATCGAAGGTAAAAGCTTCCATGAGTGTAATAAGTACTCGCTGGCAGGCTCAGCCCGTATCACTACTGGTCGTGTCTATTACCATTCACCACAAGACCAAGAATTCGACATTCTACAGGCTGACCATGTCATCGTGAGGTCTTCATGCTTCTTGCTTCCTTTGACGAATGGCAATGTTGATTGTGTCTTGGACGGGGTGCGACTTGAGCTCACAAAACCGGAAGTCATTGATTGTGTTGGCAAGGTCGTGGATTCATTTCAGTCGGACACAATATTGCCCAAGAAATTACCGGCTCCAAGACAAAAAAAAGCCAAGGTTCCTGTATCCAAACTTATACCCAAGTGGCTCGAAAGCTTCAAGTTTGAAACCAAACGTTTCTGTCTTGAGCTTGCGGGCATTGATAAGGAAGTCGCACCGGACTTACGAGGTGTACAATTCCTGCTGGATGATTTCTCTGTAGATTATGCCAAGAGCAATGTACTCACGA
Organism: Taphrina sp. SM11; assembly: GCA_004000165.1. Lineage (NCBI taxonomy): Eukaryota > Fungi > Ascomycota > Taphrinomycetes > Taphrinales > Taphrinaceae > Taphrina > Taphrina sp. SM11. Next base: position 225,870 of record RHDT01000299.1, on the reverse strand, counting down.
GCAATGAAAACCACGATAATAACAAGGACGCAGATCGTCTCGTCCCCGAACATGTGATTCGCGAAGGACAACACTTACGAGAGCTCGAGCAAAATAGATCACATTCCAAGCAACGTTACTTGAATAGCAAAGCTTTGGCAACTTTACGCGGACTCAGGTTATACAGTATCCAGGCTGATAGCATTGTGGACAAGAACCTTCCTATGATCGTTCTTCCGTTGTTCGATCTGTCGCTTGCACACATTATTGAAGGGTCTAAGAATATTCAGGATGTGTCATTCCGTGCGAAGGATTTGTCCATCGGATTTTCCTTGTTCAAGCTCTATGCTACTTTACAGGCGCTGAATGTGGTCAGGACTGCATTCTTGCGCAACAGATCGCATATGCACTCAGCAGAAGAATCTGCTGGTGCAGCCACCACCAATGAGGCTCCGAATGAAGACGTATCGCTCGAGCTTTGGGAGTATACTATGGACGGCAAAGTTTCTTTGGTGCGCATCAAGACATGCTTGCCACTGAATGAGGATCAGATGCTCGACCTCGACCACCTTTCCATCCGAAAGAGATCTGTAGGTGGCGTTGCAGTCGACTTACGCTATGCCAGGTTATACATAATTTCCCCTACTTATCCTGATCACTGGGATCGTATACTGAGCATTCGAGACGTTCAGGTCTCCCGTGAGACACACACAGAACGTGGTGCAGACAAGATTGAGTCGACAAAGACCTTTTGCGTGCGCTCTGATGCTCTGCGTATCAGAATTCCTCATTCTTATATCTTCTATCACACTATCGAAGCACTGATCAACACTATCAAATCGTCCACACAAATTGTACATCGATTTATCACTCAAACGAATGACTATGTCATTGCTCAGCATCCCAAGTCTGCAAAGGAACTACCCCGAATTCGAGTCAAGTCACGCATGGTAGCAATTGAGGTCGAAGATGATCCCTTCGAGACTAGACTTGGTCTCATTTTCCGTGTCGGCCTCTCGGAACAACTCATGCGTGAATCGAGGGAAGTTGCATTTGACAGAAAAGTGGCACAACTACGAGAAGAGCAGACCACGTCGGAAAGTCCCCAGAGAAGTTCAATCAGTGGCACAAACGGCGCCAGACAAGATACCAGAAATCCACGAGATTCGAGATCGTCCTTTCAACATGTTCCACCTTCAGATTCGGAGGAGAACAGCTCTTCTGCATACCCGGAATTAGACTTTTCTTGGGAGCGAGAGAAACTGCATGAGCACAGTTCCCTTTCTTGGATCAGACGAATACAAAGAGCGATCATGTTCAGCCATCAAAAAATGCAACAGATTCGTAACCAGAAATGGGGAAAGGATGGAGTGTCCAACATCCAAATCGCCGGCTCAACTGACAAGATACTGCCTCTGATCAATAGACCGCCACTATTTTCGATGACCTTCTCCGGCGTCGATCTCGTCGTGAACAAGCCAAGTTTCCCATTAAGTCACTTACCAGACTATCTTCATCGTGTGGGACGCGGCATGCCCCGAGACATGCAATACGGGCTTTTGATACCAATTAACCTGAATTGGAAAATGGATGAAGCACGAGTCCAAATCCGGGATTACCCTCTCCCGGTGTTACATATTCCACCATTGCATTCATCCCAGAGAAGTGGTTACGGACCTGGTACACATGCATGGGAGTTTTCAACTGATCTAGTGATTGCCGAAGAGTTTCCTGAACTTGAGGCTATCCGACACGTCGATGTTTGCATAATCCCGGCAAACACAGGCAGGAAAGGCTCTCCAGCATTCAATGTCGACGTACAAAGGACTGCCTCACCAGTGAAGATTTATGCTGAAATGTCCGTCGACCTTGGTTCCTCGTTACCTACTAGAGTTCATTGGGGTACTTCTATGCAGCCAGGTATCAGTGACGTGATGAGAATTCTGGATACGCTCTCAAAACCTCAGCAAGATCCTTCCCCGAAGCTAGGTTTCTGGGACAAACTAGCATTAACATTACACATCAGTATGAAGTTGGCATGGAAACACGATGGCGATATGCACATCACGATCAAAGGTTCAAGAGATCCATACGTTGTCCTTGGCTCCGGTGCAGGTTTGACCAAAGTTTTTCGCGGAAATGTCAGATGGGCTATTGGTGCGACTGCTGATCCACGAAACTTAATGGAAGTGACATGTGATGAATACATGCTGGCCATTCCTGACTTTAGTCGACGACTGGGTTCGATAGAAAGGATACGTTCACGGCCAGCACAAGACGAGGAGAGCAAGAACTCGCTGCACAGTCATCATCTTATGCGAAAGGACATCAGTTTCCAAAAGGTGCTCATGAAATTGACTGGAGATGTCCACTGGACTGCTGGCTTGTCCTTTGAGAGACACTGTGAGGCTGAGTCATGCGAAAATTGTGGTGGCAAGTCGCAATGTCGCCTGTGGGATTTCCTTCCACACTGGGAAGTCAAGATGCGGATTCCGGAATATTCAATTCTGCCTGGTGGCAAGGTAAGCAATCCGTGCCAATATTTCCGAGCTAATCGTAAAGCTTCGGGACGCTTTCAAAGACTTCAGAAGTCATTTCATCCATGGTCAGATCTCTGTCACTTCGAAAGTTCGCAACGATTCCAATGACAACTACAACTCGATGCATCTTACACCGAAAACCTTTGCACATTTCTTCGACTGGATTCACTCGTTCTCCGGAAATTTGTCCTTACCAATCCGAACAGGCGCTCTCTTTCCGTCGGCGGAAGGACCTAAGCAGAAGTTCGGTAGTCACCTTATGACGCTTAAATACAATTTGCAACTGGAACCACTTTATGCCAGTCACGTTTACAAGTCAACGAATGCGAAAAATTCACAGCAAATTGACATGACTGGTGTCAAAGCCCGGATCGATTCATTTACCCTCGACTTGCACCAGAGAAAAGAGGAACGTGTCGTGACAAATAAGCAACTTCAGACGGAAAGAAAAAGTCAACATATGGCAATTTACAAAGCACAGGTGGACCTGAAAGGTACTGACTTACGGGCCATGACTGCACAATTCAAGGTGGATGCTTCCCCTGAAGCACAAACCGGATCATCTACTAAGAATCCTTTGGATCCAGCCGATAATCCCCGGGGGAAATATGCAGCTCGTCACGGTGACTTTGATGTACCGGCAGATGACGTATCCTGGATCGATATGGATGACTTCGTTGAGCTCGATACACTGCTACCGGAGAACTCGCCGAACTGCACCATAACGCCCCTGGCTTTCACTCCTAGAATGATTTACTATCGAGACACTACACATCGAGAAGGACTTCCGAGCGAACACCAGTCAAGCGATATGGTGGTTCCCGCACAGCACTTCGGCAACGAGAAAACTCACAAATGCTCCATGATTCACGAAGATCGTGAATTTGGGAAAAATCGAGGTTCGAGATGTACTCAAGGCGACAAGCTTTGTTTGCTAATGTAGCAGGACTGGGAGTTACTCAAGAGACACTCTGGACGGAAAGGAAACAATTTATCGAGAATGAGTTACAAGCTAACGGAAGGCGTATGGAAGATGTACAGGCACGTTTGGAGAAAATTCCACACAGCCAAGCACTCAACGATGAGGTAATGCAAGCACCTAGTCCACACCGCTTTCCCACTGATATTGGCAGTCCACTATGCTGGTAGAACACCATGAAATGCTGACAGCGAAATCTGCTTTCGTTGAGCATCTAACCAGAGACGTTGGTCATTTCTTAGCTACTGAGATGGAAGACAATGAAACCTTTGGCGATGTCGCACCAGAAGACTTGCCTGCTACCGGGGATGAATATATGCAGCAAATTTTATCTGAAGTTAGGTCTTTCAATAATCGTTTCATTGTACACAACATCCAGATGAAGTGGAACAATACACTTCGCAATGTGCTCATACGCTATATTCAGCATGTCAGCCAACGGCGTGGCTTCAGCTATTATATGTCACAGAAAGCCGTGCGATTTCTCACTACGATTGTCGAAGAGCAGGTTCGTACGAAAGAAGCGCAAACGGCGCACCATGCTTCCAAAGCGTCTAAAGCCGACGGCGCAGACGACAACAATTTCCGTCAAGAGCACAATGCGGAGGTTGAAGAACTCATTAGACAACTACTGGACGACAAAGAACATTTCTTTGTCGCTGACGAGACTGCTGCTGATCAGAACAACAATATCCACGATAGGCATACTAATGGCAAGGTATCCTCGATTCCAGAAGGTCTCAACGAGAACTATGAATCTGTCAACAATTATATTTTCCGGTTGATTGCTCCTCAGATCCAACTCCAGAGCGAGCGGAACAAAGATTCGGCTGTTGTGCTTGCAGCCCAAGGTATGCTTATGAAAATTCTTGCCATCAACGACAAAAGTATTGCTCGAGATGACGTAAGTGTGCTCGTTCAACGCAGGTTCACCTTGAAGATGACTGGAGCGCAATTCTTCAGTGCGCACCAGCGAGATTTTCACGGAGCGATAGCAAATCTATTGACTCAAAATACCTATGGCTCCATTGGAGAGTCCTGCTGGCCACCTTGGGTCCCGATCGAATCAGTATACGATTTCGAAAGTTCTCCGAGAGCATTCAATCGAATCGTCAACCGTACTTCCTCAAAGTTAACTTATGTAAAGAACAACAACTTGCGTATCAAAAAGAATGACCGAGTGGGCAAAGGAGACAAGATGGGCGGAGATGAAGCTGAAGATCGTACTGACAGCATCACTGTGAACTTTCCCAAGTTCAACTTGACCGCCAATTCAGAGCAGTATTATGCTATGTACACCATAGTCATGGACTTACTCATGTATTCAGAACCCCTACAAAAGGAGAGGAATGAACAAATCGAGAAGATCTTGCTTGCTGCAGATTTCAGCGACCTATCGGGCGCCCCAGAACTGGTCAGTAATTTACAAAAGCGGATTCGACAGATGAATGAATTGAAAATGCTCTTCAAATTGAAAGATAATCGAAATGATGCCAACAGTAAGAGAGACGAATCTCGAGTACAGAAGACCCTGGATAGTTGCGAGGACGAACTTTTCTTCCTGATGAAGTCGATTGCCACAGCTCAACAGAAGCACGAAGATCGCGATAGTGAAGTTGTGGCTGCCATGAAATGGCACTTGACCGCAGACGATATTCTATGGCATCTAATGGAGGGCGACAAAGCCTTCATAGATTTCGGTTTATCCAAAGCGTCTTTCCAGAGAACGGATCACAGTGATTCGTCAAACTTTAACACTTTGGAGATAGAGATGATGCAAGGTATCAACTTGTCTCCGGATCCAATCTTTGCAGAGATGTTTGCACCATACTTTGGCACGGATAGGACAGTTCTCGATGCCCGGCATAGCAAGATGGTTCGTGTCTATTGGTACATGCTTGAGGCCATTGGCGGGATTCCCATATGCGATCATTTTGAAGTCAATCTCTTCCCCTTGCGGCTTCAGATGGAACACGAAGTAGGCAAAAAGATCATGGCATATGTCTTTCCAGAGAAACAGGAGTCCAAGGTCCATGAGGAACTGGATTCACATTCAGATTCAGACTCCAATTCAGATTCAGAGACGAACGACAGCTCCAACTCGGACTCCTCCTCCGATGTCGAAGCTGAGAGTGCTCGACCATTTTCACAAGCCAAGCGACTGCTCAAGAAAAGCAGTAGATTATCACTCGATCGACTGGTGCATCCTCAGAGCAAATCACTTTCCACGCGTCCTGCCTCTAGCCACTTGAAGCCAGATTCCGCCTCAATCTCATCTCAGACGTCTGCTGCAAGTTCTTCAAGACTGACTCGAACGACTTCTCACCAATCTCTGGCTCGGTCTGCGATGGGCAGCACTAGCGCCACAAAATCTATACAGCTGCACAGGCGAGGGAAGACTGGCAGTGCGGACGACTTGACTGCAATGATGCATCGTGCGAACCAGAATATGAGTCTGGTTTATGTCAAATTGCCCAGCGTGATCCTGTCACTCTCCTTCAAGGGATCCAAGGCGAAGAACTTTACAGACGTCACGGACTTTGTGTTTCGTCTCCCTACCATTGAGTATCGGAACAAGACCTGGTCACGGCTCGATCTAGCAGAACATTTGAAACGTGAAGTCATTCGTGCGGTCTTGGCCCATACTGGTCTCTTGTTGAAGGACAAGATGACGAAGAACAGACGAGCCAAGTCTCGACAACCCATCCTTGCGAGACAGCTCACGAGCTATCAGAGTTTTGTCCCCGTCCAGGGCAGTGAACAGCACGTCCTCGAAAGCTCGACGCCGTCTGAAAGTTTTGCCGCTTCCTCGAACAGAATTCAGAATAGGACGGAGAGTGCGGAGACCTCTAGCATCGCCGGAGACTCTCACAATCATGGAATCTTCAACAATGCAATCGGCCGACACTTACAGCATCTCTCTCACATGGCTCGTCATAAAGATGGACTGTCGGAGGATAATCCCGATTCTTCCCTGAAAAAGACCAGAATGCTGCTTGGTAAATTCATCGACAAGGCAAAGTAAATCGTTCCTTCTCCTAATCAAAAGATGTAAAGTTCAAACAACAGACTCTGGTGATTGTAGTTCGTCTCCCATCTGTCATGGGCCAGACATAATTTCTTTAGCTGGTGTAGATGACGTGTACCAGTATAATCTTGTTCCCTTCCGTCTTTGCGAGAATGTGTGTATCTTCGAACTGAATCTCTTGTAGCTTCTTCACCTATGCTATCACGGCACTGATGCCGGTACTGCAACTCAAGAATTTTACCCCACAGCTTCCCGATTTCGTGGCGCACCATGTCGTCATACTCTCTCACGCTTTAAGTGTCCCAATGGACCTTGTTCAATTTTATATTGCATACAAAAGTGACAAAACTCCCTGTACAAAACCAGTGGGGACCGCGGATGGTAGCGAAAACGCGAGCGAAGGAGACGCAAGTCAAGTTGGAAGATCTGGTGGAAGTGAAACGTGAAGAACCAGACACTGATGGCAAACCTGCAGCCGAGGAGACGAGGAAGCGAGGGGCGGTCGGAGATGATGGAGAAACGGGGGAACCGGAAGCAAAGAAAAGAGTGATCAAGAAGGAAGACGGGAAAGAGGAGGAGGACAAGGAGGCTGGAGAATCGCAACAGGGGCCGAGGACGGATCAGGAGACGAGCAGCGCTGAGCAATCACACGGGGATGAAAAAAGAGAGACGGGTCGAGTAAATGACAAGGTTGCAGAGACTGGGACGACAGCGAAAGAGGATCGATCAAAGGTGGAAGAAGTGGAGGTGAAGGAATTGAAAAAGAGTGACGACACAGGAACCCTCCATTCCGAGCCGATTCAAATCAACAGGGCGCCCGTCTTGCATCTCTATGCATCTTGTTGTGCCCAACTCCAACATCCAGATTTGAAGTGGAATACCTGTCTGTCCCTCGGCGCAGCAGTCTCTTCCATCTGCGCAATTTCGAAAGGTCGTGCGATTGGTCAGATACCAGAGTCCGAGGCAGATGATGCCAACAGACAGTCTCAACATGGTCAACAACACATCAGTGTCCTCCAGTTCGAAATTCCCGTCAAGGATGGAGTCGGATATGTTGGCTCGACCAAGAAGACTGCCAACGAAGGATATCTCAAGGCCAAATTTGGGACTCGTTATGATGAGGCGAAAGGGGCAATGTTGGAAGCCCTTCAGAGCTGGAAAGGACATGAAGAGGAACTCGGCCAGAAGGGGTTCCATCTGTATGAGCGCTTCAGGCCTGGTGGCGGTGGATGGGGAGCACAGGGTGGACTGGATTTGGAGGCCGTGAAACGAATCGTTCGAAGGCCGTGAGGTGGCCCATTGTGTTTCATAATGATATGCCAAATGTGGCACAACTCAGTGTTTTCCATCGTGGAAGGAGACGACTGCAAATTTTCCGTTTGTTCGCCAAGCCAATTTTCCATGTTCGGCATTGAGCTTCTCCTCCAATCCTTCAGGCAGGCCCAAGCAGACATCAGCCTTACACGTTCGCAGAGTCAGAATTCGGACTTGTTGATTGGCAAATTTACCGGTAGCTCTCTCGAAGCTTGTGGTAGCAGGCCACTCTGCATCACCGACGAGTTTTCTGTAGTTCAGATCGCCCTTGAAGATAACCAAGTCACTCTTTTGCAGGTCCTCGAGTAAGGAGGATGCAAAAGTTGGAAGTCTGGTGAATGGATGTGCAGTGGTCCAAAATTCATTTGGGCGAATGATGATTCGACCCTCTGAATAGTGTTCCGTCCATCTCTCAGTCATGAATCGCAGTGCGTCTTTATTTTTCAGATCGGAAAAGTAGGATTCGTCTGCCATCGCCGTGAAGAGGTGTGCGACATCTGCTGGAGTGACATCTGAGACGAACCATGCAAAATCCTTGGGATGTAGAATGATGGTCTCACAGTGTTTGGTCTCTAAGAGATAGGTTGCAAATACCAGGTCAGCAAAAAGCTCGAAACCAGCGTTATCCAGAACGAAATCAATGCGTCCATTCTGCACCTCATTCACCACGTTCCAGACATGGTCTATATCGTTCGCCAAGATGTTTTTTTGTGATGCCTTGATTGCATCGGCGCCTTGTAACTTCTGTAGCTCGTCATAAGATAGATTGGTCAACAGACTGAGATCCGTTGCATTTCCCCAAAGACTGATCTGGCTCATTTCGATGAAGAGCAGTTTCTTCGTCTTCTCGTCCATTTCTTCATAGGGATGAGTATTCAGATCATCTATCAACTTTTGGTATCGTATCGCTAGTTCTTCTACGGCTGTCCCCGAAGCTTTGAAAGTAGAGTCCTTGGAGCGGAAGAATGGATCATATGATTGCCAATGCTGTGATGTGGTGAATAAAATCCTTATGCGTCGATACAGATAGCACTCGGAGTACAGCCAGGGGACATTGAACCAAGAAGGATTGTTCAGAGTGCCTAATTCCTCGTTGTATTCTCGGATATCCTTGCCACCATCATCTTGTAGTGGTTCAAGAGGTCTATCGTGTGTCTCGTCGTACTTCAATTTTGCTATGGCCTCGATTATTTTTTGGCCTTCGGCAATTTTGGACTCCTCTGCATGTGACAGACTGTTGACGGTCTTGTATATATCATCAATGACCTGTGTGATGATGATGGGCCACCGTTCGAGTGCCGATTTATATGCGAAGCTTGACTTGTCTGCATTATTGTAGAACGGTACGGCCGGGTCCAGAGAAGTGAGTACTTCCTTTGTGATGCTCCCCATCCCTCTCAATACTGTCCTGCTCAGATTACTTTCTCAGAGTCACGTTCGAGATGTTGTTGAAAGACGACACCACTGAGGTTCTTCAAGAGATTGTTTTGACTCCAGGAGAGAGCATGGAAGGACGAACCATAATCGGATCCTCCGCCTGACATCAAGCTCTGCGCACGTGTAGCACATCTGTCGGCAGAAAACGCCTAACGATTGTCCTCCATCATACTGGAAAATGCCCCAATTTCGTCTCGTGGTAATCAGCCTGACTGAACACAGGAGACAAGCTATCGCAGGTCTGTCAGGCATGAAGTGCATGGGGGCTCGAAGGTAGATGACACAGTCTCGGAGCTCGGCACCGGGGTTGATGTCAAGTCGAGATGATCCAGTTGAGGGAGATTTGCGGAAAGAGGAGGATAGCAGTGTTGATGGTACGAAATCAATGGCCAAGATAGCGGGATATGCATCACTAGATATGGCGCATCATTGGGCATGGATCACAATCTTCTCCATCCTAGGCACGCTGACGAGGCTGGGCCTCCAATCTCTGAACGACTATACAGGCCATCTGATCCCACCCCTGGTCTGGGCACAATTTATAGGGTGTGCCGTGATGGGTTTCGTAACAGAAGATGCGTACCTCTTCCCCAAGAAGGGAACGAAGTATACGGCCCTGTATGTTGGACTCACAGTCGGTTATTGTGGCTCCGTCACGTCTTTCTCTGCCTGGATCCTGCAGGTCTATCAAGACTTGGCCAATACTGAGAATCATGCCCACAGACGAGGCTACAATGTCATATCCGTCTTCACTCAAATCATGGTCACGTTGGCATCGGCGATCGGCGGATTCAAGCTTGCAACGCATCTTGCACTCTTTTCAAACGCAGTCCTTCGTCCGCCCAGAATGCGCAAGATTGAAAACATCTATGCCATCTCAACCATTATCCTTCTCGCCCTCGCCTTTCAAGTCGCCTCAATCATCACGGCCGGAGTGCGCAGGGATTGGCGAGGCATCGCATCTTTTGCCATGGTCTTTAGTCCACTCGGAGCCCTGACACGCTGGTACCTCGCTCGATACCTGAATGCCAAGAATCCCTCCTTCCCGATTGGTACTTTCGCCGCAAACATGATTGGTTCATTCTTCGAGAGTGTCTTTCATCTGCTCCAATATCGTGTCGCCAACGGCAACGCATGTTCTATCCTGCAAGGTCTTCAGGACGGATACTGTGGTGCCCTCACCACCGTTTCGACATTTGTCGTGGAATTGACCACTTTGCAGAGAGACCATGCATGGCGGTATGCCACCATTTCGATCGCCCTCGGCAGTGTCCTCTATGTCCTCGTAGATGGCATCGATTATTGGGTTCACGGTTCAGCTGATGGCTACCCACCACGATGCTCGTATTAAGTGCCTGCGTGGTGGAGAGATGGGCTATGCGAAAGTAGACCAGTGGTCAGGCTGTTTGTGCCACGAGATGATTCATGTATATATTTACGTAAACTCCTTAATTTTCTAAATTCGTATATACCTTCGTGGTCTGTAAGTCATATCAAACATCTATGCCATCTTGCTAAAAACAACCTGCTATGCTTCGCCAGTGTCGGATGTGTCGTGTGTCATTTCCAATTAAATTGCTTGCTCATTTCTTGTGTCTCTCTTTCGGCTGCGTCAAATATTTCTTCTCGTCGTGTTTGAGTTTCTTCGGAACTTTGATGCCGAGTCTCGACATATAACCACCGTCGAAGAGGTCATCAGTCAGATCTGGCTTGAATGGAAGGCGGTGACCTCGGAGCGAGTGGTCTACAAGCCACGTTCCTACGACAAACTCGTCCCGGGAGAGTCGACCGCGAGCCTCGCGATCGACCAGGTCATAGATATCAGACAAAATCTCTGCCTGCAAACGGGACCGCTCCCAGATCTCCCTTACGACAATGTTCGCAATGTCCTCCTTGTATCGAGGTACATCCTCGAAAAGGACTCCTTTGTTGGCGGCCCAAAGCCCATCGTAGCGCTTTCGGTCCACAGCCGACATCGGCTGCACCCTGCCATGTTTCCAAAACTTCTTCATGGGCTCCTTCTGTGTCTTGCGTAAGGTGGTGTAGGATTTGTGTTGCATGTAGTGGTAGGGCTCCACAGCTGGAGTAGCAGGTCTGGACTTGTCGTGCTCATGCGAGGCCCAGGTCAACGAAGCTGCAGAGAGGGCGGCTCGACTCGTCTCCGCGCTGACGCGTGCAATTGGTGGAGAAGATTGTCTTTCCGTCCAGGGAAGACTTGTGGTCGATTTGTTCTGGCGATCCAAATTAGGTAGAGCGTGTGATGGGTGGGCACTACTTGGCCTCGATGGAGGGCTGTGGTCGTAGCCATGTGCTTCCCTGTCCTGTGCGAAGCTAATTCTGGCAGCTTGCAATGGTCCGTTGTGGGTGAGATCTGCATTCACATATTGATTCACTTCCTGTATCATTTCAGAATTTTGAGATTTGGAACGATTGCCAGAACGCATAGGCAAAAGAAACTCTGCCTGCAAAGGTTTCAGAGATTCCATGCTCCTCCGCAACAGATGATCGGCCGGAGTGGTCGTCGATGCTTGTGCAACGGGAGTCTCGATTCTGGGAATCCCAGATCTGTTCTCACCCGTGCGATCGATTTGCGATTTTGCCGTGGAGTTTGACCATGCTTTACTCGCAGCAGCCAGATATGGTTTCCGCTGATGTGCCTGTCCTGAGTTGTGGTTTGCACCACGCCCATCATGCTGCCGAACTGTAGCAGAGAGCTGAGCGGCTCTGAGGGCTGCCGAACTCGTTGAACATACCACTGCAGGTGTTCTTGCACCAGAATCAGATGACTTTGCTCTCAAGTTCCTAGGCGGACGCATGGAAGGACCATCCAGATTGTAATGGAGAGAAGATGATTTGTTATGTCGGCTTTGTCGCACAGGAGATTCCAGAGGTTGTTGATGTTGCTCGACCACAAAGATGCTCTCACTGAGGTTCTTTGTCCCGCGCCTTGGCTCAGGTCTAATTATAGGAGGCTCGAGCTGTTCTTCAGACGGAGCCATTGTCCCAGCAGGACGCTACAATGGCGCCCAAGCCGATACAATCGCGGCCTGGTGTGCTATACCTTTCAGTCCGTAGTCGAAACCGCAGTCAACATGATGTACCGGTGACTTTCTAATCCTTGTGCTAACACCCCTGCCAAGAAGACAAGCAGTCAAGTGTGCACTAACTCCAGCCGGGCGTCTGCTCGGCGCCGAGATGTCTACCGAGTCTGTGCACATGGACTGTGCATGTGCTTTCTATGCTGATCCAGGTATGCGCCACTCTGGAATGAGATCTCCCTCCACACTGCCACCATGAAGCAGGACTGGGAAGAGTGTTTCGAATAAGGGGCAGAAGTGTTGCCTGTCCTCATCTTTTGTGTGTCAGCAAGCCAGGTTCGACAGTGAGGATGTCGCTTCTGACCACGAGAGAATGAGCAAGGCTTCTTGCATGGGCCAGTGGAATCTGATCGAGAACATATCCTTATTCAGCAACAATCTTGGAGACGTGAATCGATTGTGAGCGAATAAAGAAGAGAAGATCAGATCATGCTGTCCTCCATATGCTCGAGACTGAATCGATGCTTCTATTATGTCTCCATAATAGTGCCTCTGGGTATCGTATACTCTCTGATAACATGGTAATTTCACTCAGCAAGAGTATCGACAGAGACATGGCTCACAGCGTCCAGGGCATGGGTTATATTTTCGTTGACAATCTGCATTCAAAAAGTGGGTGGAACACGAGGCAGGTCGGCAGCTTCCCTTTCCACTCTTCTCTATACCCTCGTCTTCTGGAGCTATACGAGTGCTTGCTTCACGGATCCAGGCTCTCCGATTCCTGGCAGAACATCCCGAGAGGATGCCTTTCTTTCACTACTGCAGCATTGCGACATAACACCATCTTTCACCTCTGTGATGGTCAAAGATGATGGCAGAGAACGTTACTGCCAGAAGTGTTCCAATGCGAAACCTGATCGGACGCATCACTGTCGAAGTTGCCACAGGTGTATCCTGAGTATGAAAATCGGCTTCACTCCAGATATGACATGCTAATGTGTTTAGAAATGGAGTCAGTCCTCACAGATCCCGTGAACTTGATCAATGGTTGCTGACAAAAGTAGTCACCACTGTCCCTGGCTTGCAACATGTGTAGGATTTAGAAACTACAAACAGTTCATACTGTTCTTGGTGTACGTCTCGATTTGGTGTATTTATATATGCACCTATACAACGATCTTCCTCTGGGACTTCTTCACAGTCCATTTACCTGAAGAAATTGAGGATCAATTCCTGCCAATCAATTGGGTCGTTCTGCTTGTGATATCTGGCGTCGTGGGTTTGGTAGTCGGTCTGTTCGCCGCGTGGCATGTCTCTCTGGTAATGCGTAATTATACAACGATAGAATACATGGAGGAGACACGATACAGGGGTAATCTTTCGAGATATTACACAGCACAGTCTCCAAAGGATAAATTCAATATATTTGACCTAGGGTATCTATCGAATTGGAAACAGGTCATGGGTAATGAGCCTCTCTGGTGGTTCCTGCCCATCCAGACCAAAGAATCCGGAAACGGTCTCGAATTTGGTATCTCTGATCGGGCTCGTGAGAGATTGTTGGTCCAGCAAAACCTCCATAGCTTCGAACGAGAGGTTTACAGCCAAGAGGACGTTGATCGCCGGTACGAACTTCGAGATTATCTCGAGAGTGATGATAGCGACGGCGAACGTTTCTTGCGACGATAGCATTTCTACAAGTATAGCATCTAAAAGGCGTATTTGCTGAGACAGCATATTGTAGAACGAGAAAAGTGATTCGCCATATGCTCCCGCTGATTGTCCAGTGTATGTATTGCTCATGTCTTTATTGACACATGTGCGTTATGCCGCCCTATAGACAGGATTCCATCATTCCACTGAGGACGCCCATTAATTGCTCATTCTCGCAAGCGGCCGCGACTCTTTCCTTGTCTGCCAACTGTCGATTCACGGCCTTCTCTGACTGATGTGTGCCCTCCTTGAGCTGGATATCGACCCGGAATCGCGGTGGCAGACTTCTGTTGAGCCGCACACGGACACATAGACCGATGAGAGTCGCCATCGAGCAGTGGGGAATGGTCGGTGTCAATTGGACATGGACAGTCTCGAGTCCATTTGGTGCAGAGGTGATGGAGATGTCCTGAAGATTGACCACGGCGAGCTGCGCCAGAGTGAGGGGATGCTCTGGATCGTTGATATCTGCCAGCAAGTCAAAGATCTCCTGGGCATCTATTGGCTCATACTCGCCATCGTCGCTATCGTTTTCCGTCCATTCACTCGTGCTTCGTGTTCTAGATGCTCGGGCAACATGATGCACCACGGGGTTCGCATTCAGAGGCTCATTCGACGACATGTTTTTTTGCTTGCTCAGTCTATTGACAGTATTGGTAAGCTGGCCTTGATATATTTTGTAGCTACTTTGTAGTCCTCGATGGGAATTTGCCTCCTCGTGGAGTGACTCCAGCTGCTCATCCTTCACGTGTTGTGCAACTCTCCACATGAAGGGATCAGCGGCTCCTCTGGAGATGGGGCTTGGCTCTTTTCTGTGAACCCACAACAAATCAGGAGACGCGAAGGATCAGGGCAGCTCAGCCAGTCCTTGCCAAGCGATTGAGATGGAAACGCATGCGCTCAGACACTCCAGTCGGGTGCTGGGACCATCAATGTTATATATGCCTGATATGGCTTAGTCCGCCATCTGCATAAATCACTGCGAGTACGATAGGTGATCTGGTCTGCCTCGAATATCCACGTTCATTCGATTTTCTGTGAAGAACTACAGCTAGGAGGATCATGTTTGTCCACTCATATCGTATTCCGGATAGTTTAGGAAAATCGCCAGAATGGGACGCGGTATCTGTCGAGTCTGAGCAGGTTTGGCCGAATCGACCTCAAAACAAGCAATGGAACCATCCTTCCACAGGCGATCGGCGGGCGTACCCGATGGAGTCTCTCACTTCCAGTCATTCTGCCTATCCGCCGGCGTACCATAGAGAAAATTCGCAAAATCCCGGATTCGACAGCTCGCAGATTGACCTTGTCACAAGGGAGGAGGTCGATCGTCTCCCCAGCAGACAGGCTCGCCATGTCTCTCGGAAAAGCAGACCATGGTTCTGCTGGATTGTCAGCATGGCACAAGTGATTGTCTTCATTGCACAGTGCGGTCACGCCTGGAAGTTGACGGGACGTCCTATACAGACGACTCCCACATTCAACCCATTGATCGGACCATCAGTATACAACTCCATCAATATGGGTGCGAGATTCATTCCATGCATGAAGACCATCGGAAACATCACAGACGTCGTACAAGGATGGCCGTGTCCCAACACAACGACGACAGCACAAGAGACTGCTTGCTCATTGGCAGTTCTCTGTGCGAATGGCGCCACGAGCGCAGCCCAACCGAGGCAATCCTGGCGATTCGTCGTTCCCATCTTTCTGCATGGAGGGTTGATTCACATAGCCTTCAATCTGTTGGTTCAATTGCGCTTGGGAGCACAAGTGGAAAAGGACATAGGCACACATCTTTTCATTCCGATCTATCTTGCTGCAGGTGTAGGCGGCTATCTGCTCGGTGGCAACTTTGCCGGAAATGGAGTCACTTCAACAGGAGCATCAGGCTCGATCTTCAGTATCATCAGCCTGACTCTCCTCGACCTGCTCTATCACTGGAGCCAGATCGAGAGACCGCTTAGATGTCTCCTCACATTACTCGTCGACGTTGTGATCTCTTTCGTCCTTGGATTACTACCAGGAGTCGACAACTTTTCGCATATCGGTGGCATGGTGATCGGCTTGCTGTTAGGTGTTGTTCTCCTGCGAAGTCCAGATTCCATAGACCGGCGCATCAATCCGTATGAGAAGATTACAGTAACCGGAAGTCTACCCAATCATGGCTCACCAGATTCCTCCTCCAACGAGGCATCTGCAGGAGCAAGAGGATTCTTCGAGAAGAGGAAACCTGGTTGGTACGCTTTCGCAGCTCTGCGTATAGCATGCCTCGTCCTCACAGTCATCATATTCGTCCTGCTCGTACAGGTAGGTTTTGTTTGGTCTTTCAATATTACCGTACTAATGATATAGAACTTTTACGCCGCGGACCCAATCACATGTTCCTGGTGCAAGTATTTATCATGTCTACCAGTCTGGAATTGGTGTTCTTCTGGCGACCTGACGACCACTACTGCATAACTAACACGTCAAATCATGAAAGGCTTGCCCAGGATGGCCACTTGCTGATAATTCTTAAGTATGACTCAGAAATACAATCCGTGCGCAATCTCCTCATGATCATATCTACGTAGTGTATAATGTTGTCAACTGGTGTAGCATATCGCCTTGAGAATATAGGGCTTGTCAGAATCTTGCACCTCCCAAAACAAATCTCTGGTGGTGCATGTCTAGGTGCTCTTGCAGAGGGCGCATATTCACGTGCAGCTCTCTCTTAGGCTCTTGAGTTGCTTTCGAATTGTGTGTGTAGGCCGGTGTAAACTCTGCGCCTTTAGTTTATGCTGCACTTTCAGAGACAGGCTCTACATACTTGGACTTGAAAAGAGTGCTGCACTGCCCAATTTTTGTGGTGTGCCTTGACGAAGTGAGGTGCTCAGCATGTTCTGTGCAAGTAAGTCTGTCATGCGGAGAATGGATATGAGTCTCATGGCCATAGTATCTGGAGAAGCCCCGGAAGTGCCTGTCTTGTCCAAGGTTAGTGGGAATGTCTTTGAGAAGCGACTCTTGGAATCTTATGTTGCGACAAATCACAAGGATCCAGTCAACGCGCAGGAGATGACGGAGGATGATATAGTTGATATAAAGACATCGAGAATCATAAAGCCTAGGCCGCCGACAGCCACCTCGATACCCTCTCTTCTATCGATATTTCAGAACGAGTGGGATGCATTGGCACTCGAGACATTTCAAGTGAGACAGCAGCTATATCAAACACGTCAGGAGTTGAGCACGGCGCTGTACCAACATGATGCTGCTTGTCGTGTCATCGCCCGCGTGATGAAAGAACGGGACGAAGCACGGGAAGCACTTGCGAGAGTGTCTGAAAATATGAATGGATCTACTGTCGAGGGCGACAAGATGCTCGAGGACGATGTTGCGCCGTCTCTGCCCTCGGAAGTGCAAGATACGGTGAACGGCACACTCGAACGGCTCTCTGCCGGTCGGAAAAAGAGGAAGGTCCCTGAGGGTTGGACTACTCCTGAAAGCATCGGTACATTTAAAGGAAAGAGGGCTACAAAAGAGGATGCAGTGATTCTCGAGCTGCCGTCGCAAGCATCTCGATATTCCTTCTTTGCTCAGCATCCATCGGGAGAATTTTATGCTGCTACGTCTGGTCCTGACTCATGGACACTGAACAGCGTCCATGACGACCACATCATTGCAGAATATAAGAATGATTCCGGTATGTTCTCTCGTATCTTGCTTCAAATTTGACTAATGTTTGCAGAAATCACATGTCTAGAATTCCATCCCGATGGTCACTTGCTCGCGCTGGGTGCAAAGGACGGCAACGTGTACATCTTCCATCTTCTGACCTGTAAAGTAGAGGCTGTCTTCGGACCAGCGGCCGGCGCAATCTCTTCCCTAGCATTCTCCGAGAACGGTTTCTGGCTCGCCGTAGTCAGTGATCAGGAACCAATTGTGAAGATATGGCACCTAGCGAAAGGGACGATCGTCTCCGAATTGGAGGTGAAGAACAAGACGAAGTATGTGACATGGGACTATAGTGGTCAGTTCTTGGCCACAGTCGGTCCAGAGGGATACAAGATTCTAGTGTACACCAAAGCAGGAAAAACGTGGAGCACTGCTCTCGATGGCAAGGGCGTGTATAATAGAGCTGCATGGCAAACTGAGGCTAAAGGTCTAGTTCTAGAAGGGGAGAAGACGAACATGATCTTGTCGTAGATTTGAGAAAAAGTTATACCCTCCCTCAAACTCAACAGTCTTCATGCCATTTCCATTCGTCTCAAATTGTGCATGGCTCATCCTAGGGTGTCGGCAAGGAATGGCATACGAAGTTATCCGAAATAGCCGCCTTGGGAGGTCACTCCACGCAATGCGCAAGCTCGGGGCTCTTTGCCTCATCAACAACCGGATTCTTTGAGAATAACATTGCACGTCTTCCACTTCCTCTGATTGCTGCTTCAATTAACAAGTCTGTCTGCTGGAATACCTCCTTATGAGTGATTCTGATGGACAGAGGGATTCGCCCACGTATTTCGACAATATGCAGCCCGATACAGAAGACGAATTCTTCCAAACTCTCGTCTTGCCAGATGCCTTTGCAACTGGTTGGCGGCGACCGAATCCTGGCCCTAGAACAGTGCATGCTGGTCCACAGGAGGTGATTGATTTGACTTCTTCTCCGCCGCAGGACAGAAGTAGACCAGAGGTTATCGATCTGGACGCAATTCCAGATGTCGTCATACGTCCGACCATTGCCGACCGTCGGCGCACTCCTTCATACGAAGCAGGACCAGAACGTTGGTCTGGAGCGGCAATCACGAACACAGATGAGATTCAGAGTGCCGAGACGAATGCCGCCCAACGAGCGAGACGGCGTGAATGGCTCTTTGCCACAGCGGAACGACGGACACAACAACGTGAACAGCGACAGAGGGAGGATCGAGAAGGAAGGGAGACGAGGATCGGCAATACCAACGCAAGCAATCGGCCCGGAGGCCTGGCTGGATTCATGTCGAATCTCATGGGTGATGGACTACCGCGTCTTGGCAATTTCCGAGCATATATCCATGGCCCGAATGGAGGAGGGCCAGTGAGTGGACGATTCGGTCTACCGGAAAATTTCCTGCCCGGTGCTGGAATTGCTCTCATACCACACATGGGTCAATTTGGACAACAGGATCTCGATTATGCAATATACGATGAAGTATTCGGACTACCTATACCTCCTGAAGTCAAATATGTCCCTCCCGAGCCTGTGAAAGAGCCTTTCACGAGGACGTTTACGGAATCAGACATCTTGATCTGTCCGGGCTGCAAGTGCGAGCTCGGAGGCGTAGGAGACGAACAGAAAAGAAGCATTTTCATAAGTAAATGCAGCCACGTCTATTGCGGCGAGTGTGGAAACAATATCAAGCAGGCTGCAAAGAATAAAGGCATCCTATGTCATGCCCCTAGCTGTGGGAAGAAGATCACAAAGACGCGAATCTTTGAAGGTTATCTTTGATTGGCCTCGTCGTTCATGCGCTGGAAGCATGAATATGGGAACGATCTTGCATAGGAGCCATCTCTTCGCAACGTGTAATATATGATTGATGAACCGGACAATTCATAGCAGAAAGAGGAATTGGAATGGGCGTCCTCGCTCCTCTGTTGCTTCGAGCGAGGCTAAATTAGATAAAGCTGGTGGGGGTAATATGTACCATATTTTGTGATCTATGAATTGTAAATAAGATGCCTCGTCGCCTATCGGACACTAGACTCAGTAAAAGGGACATATGAGCACGGTTGAAGAAAGATCTCTCCTTCCACTGCTGCTACTGCCGCAAGTGATGAGGTTTGATATGAAGAGAGATCGTGCGATACACGTGACTGGTCACGAGGCCGAGCTGGGAGCTCCAAGATCGATTCCCTCGTCGAACCTCATGCAGACTCTCAGACTCGCTCTCACACTGCGACCTTGACACCAGAGCGTGAAAGGGGTTTCCAACACGCTCCACGTCTTCGGGACTCTTTACGGACGCCCACTAAGGAGAGCCAAGACAAGCGCTTAGGAAACTTGTGCGCTACTGTTTGCAGCGTTCCAACACCCTCCTTTGACGATCTCTTTCTCTGTAACGGATCCCTAGGCCTTTCGTCCTCTCCTTGCTTAGTCAAGAAAGAGGGATCCGTCCTTGGCCTGTTCAAGGAAAGATGGGTGATGTGATTGAGAAGACAATCAAGTTTGTGACGACAATCAGGACGCTGGATGACAAGCCTCTGGTTCAGGGAGTCTATCCCATGCGGGAATGGACCTGTCAGGTCCTGATGGACGATCCACAGGGAAATGAAATCACACCACCATTCATCGAAAAGGTCATCTTTAAACTCCACCCGACCTTTGCGAATCCAAATAAAAGTAAGCAGGCCTCCTTCATGATCACATGCAAGGGCTCTTTCCAAGGGACCCTAGATCTCTGCATGCATGACTTTTGCAAGGTTCGGGCTAACCTCTCTCTGCAGCAGTCAAGAAACCGCCATTCAAGATTATCGAGGAAGGATGGGGTGAATTCGAAATGCACATTGCCTTGCACTACACAGATGGTGGAGGTTCCCAAACGATAGCACACGATCTCAATTTCCAATCTGGTGAGCGCTACGAAAAACCACAGACGTTGACCTTCAAGAACCCGAAACCGAATCTCTTGAGGGCGTTACAGGGAAATGCAGCCGCCCAGAAACCAGAATTTGACAACGGGACACCAAAGAATAAACGACCATTCAACGGGACGGAGAAGAAGGCCAAGAAGAGGCGTGTGGTATGTTTTTGCTTCCGTCATCATGGTTATTTGCCCTTTTTGTTGACTGTTTGCCCACTAGGTCGATATCGATAAATTGGCGGAAGGACTCCAGAAATTGGGAGAAGATGATTTACTCCAGATTGTCCAGATTGTCAATGATGGCAAGACGGACGACATGTATGTCCGGAACGACCTCGAAGGTAAGATCAAGCCCTTACCACCTGAACTTGAGCATGTGCGTCTGTCTCCCAAACCATGTCTTTTCTTGGGGGGGAAACGCGGAATCCATACAAGAGACTGACAATTTTAAACAGAGGGTGAATTTCACATTGATCTGCACACATTGAGCGATCAACTATTGATCGACATGCAACGCTTTGTCGATTCCGTTCGGTGATCGAAGCGTGCTGATATGGGCAATGTGGGGGGGAGAGACAGGGAGAAGGATGGAGATACTGCTTAGATTTTCAAAAGTGTACAGAAGAACAAAAATCATCATCTTGCTTTCAATGAAACTCTTGTAGAGGTTTGTGTTGATTGTTCTTGACAGGCTCCTTGCTAGACGACAATTTCCGCGATTTCATAAAGGTGGAGTTGAAGCCTATTCTACGCCAGAACGTCTGCCCGCTTCTGTATCATGAAGAGTTTTTGACTTGTTCATGCTCTGCAGGAGTATATACTCGTTTCATAAAGAAGAAGAAGGTCAATCGATTCGGTAATGCTGCTTGAGGGCTCTGGTCTGGAGCAACACCTGCTCGATCGTCCTGAAACTAATCTCCTCACCCGAGTCCAGCTCATCGACGACCCGCATGAGATTGACGACGAGATTGCCGTTCTCATAGACGAGCAAGGCAGGGCAGGCAACGTGATCCATTTCAGCTTCAGCGTGTGACAATGTGACAATCTTCAGGCCTGCATATTTGTTTGCCAAGGGTGGCAGAACGGCGAGAAATTGTTCGCATTCCTCTGATTCAGAGTAGATGCAGACGGCGACATTCTTGCAAGTCTCGATGCATTCGAGGTATCTCGTGGCGTCGACTCGTTCGACGGTATTCGTTGCCGATCTGTTCTTACTCAGTTCCTTCAGTCGCTTCTCCACCCATCGGTCTCGAGCATCGGATTCCGCTCGATCC
Organism: Taphrina sp. SM11; assembly: GCA_004000165.1. Taxonomy (NCBI): domain Eukaryota; kingdom Fungi; phylum Ascomycota; class Taphrinomycetes; order Taphrinales; family Taphrinaceae; genus Taphrina; species Taphrina sp. SM11. The sequence goes on along the minus strand of RHDT01000299.1, from coordinate 203,963 downwards.
TGAGACCAAGTGTTGGCTTGCGCACGAAGCATGGCATCGTCGAGATCCTTCTGAGCCGATAATTTCGAACTCTGTTGATCTGATTGCGACTGGTTGAATGCTCGAGCGTCCGACCTCACACCTTTCGGACCAGTATTATATGCTCCCGAGGACCCGACAGCACCTCTACCACCGACACGGCTACTGTTCGTCGTCGTCGTCGTTGTCGTCAACAAGGAACCATTCGTCAAGGTTTCACTATCGGTGCTAAAGATGGACGATCGAGGCGATTCATCATAGCTGTCATCGTCTCCGTCAAGATGTCTGCCCATCACAGAATCATTCTTGAAGATGCTTCGAATCTGGGTTTCAGCCATGTTGTCCAGGTGTCCGCAAGTTATCCCTTTGCTCTTCAAAGAATTTCTGTTTTATCTCTTCCTCGTGTCTGTTTTTGCACTCTTGTATCTCTTCAAGGGAAAGAGAGGAAGAGACCTAAAGTTGTACGCAACTCTGCTTTGATCGTGCGATCGAGGCGATCCTAGCGTTGACAGCGTGTGCGCACTCCCGACAAAGTGTCAATCCTAGGATATCGACGACTTTTTTGGTTCTTCGAGATGGCGCAACACGACTACGGACACATAGACACAGATACAAGAGGACTGTGTCAGGCTGCGCTATTGGAATCGACTCTACTCCTGTACAGGTACTGACATCAATTTGACTATCTTCATTCAGGGAACGAGTCAAGCCACCAGATGCTGATCAAGCCTGTGGCTTTTAATGTCCTTCTCGCATCCGGACGAGTTTCAATCAATCGATCACCTCCAGAAAGGGAGGAAGGGAGTGAGTGAGTTTGGTAGGCACGGTTGCACACGGAAACAGATCTGTGGGTGAAACAGGTCAGCTCAAGAATACAGATGGCATGACTGGTGCACTATTTCTGTTGATTATGAGTGCTAGAAGCTCAGATAGGTTGCAGTGGATGAGGGATAAATATGTGCTGTTTTCGGTGCATATCGACGATACGCAACACGAAGCGGAGAGCTAATGACACTTTTCTAGCTGAGTCCTGGCCGAGATCATGTGCGAAAGCATGATTCTTGCTGCAAATTCGATAGAGGATGAGATTCTCCGCAAAGGAATCGTAGATGGTTTTGGTAGATGAGATTACAGAGAGGAAAATTGGAGCTCGATCGTAAGGTCATCCTCAAACCCATACCTTCAACAAGGCATCCCACGATCCTGTACATAGCGAGAGACCGTCGTTAGAGACGCCAAGACAGGATACTCGATTGTCGTGACCTTGCAAGACACCGACTCGCTCGCCCTTGAGGACATCCCATACATTGCAATTGAAGTCATCATATCCTGCAAAGAGGAGTCGACCGGAAGCGCTGAAGGCAATACTCGTGATGCCACAAAGTATGCTATCAGAGGTGTATTGATTCAGCTCGCGGTCCGCACGCAAATCGAAAAGTCGTGCGGAAGCATCATCCGAACCAGTCCCGAACGCTTCGCCATTGGGGAAGAATTGTACTGCATTGATATCGCTCTCGTGTCCGGCAAAGGTCTGGACAGCTTTGCCTGTTCTGATGTCCCACACCTTTGCAAATGAATCACAGGCACCAGAGACGAAGATGTTTTGGTTAGCAGGATTGATGGAGAGAGACATGACATCGCCCAAGTGATCCGTGAATTCCGTCACCTTGGCACCACTCTCGACATCCCATAGCATACAGGTCATGTCTCCACTGGAGGTCAGAATCTTCCTGTCATTGATGAAGCGACAACAGGAAAGGTAGCCTGCATGACCAGAGAGCTCGCGGCTGACTCTGCTGGGACCTTCGCGAGAAGCCAAATTGTAGATGGAACAGATGTTGTCGAGACCACCGCATGCGACCATGTTTCCGGATGGCGCATATGCGCAGGTCATGACCCATGAAGAGCGCAACGGAATGGCATGGATCTTGTTCGTCGTGTAGGCATCCCAGATGATGAGCTTGCCATCCTGGGATGCAGAAACTAGATGTCGACGGTCTGTGGCCCAGTGCATGGCGTAAATCTTTGCGAGATGACCCTTCAGTGTGCGCTTGACTTTCATGCCAATTTTTGGGACGGATTCTATCGATTGTGCCATCGTGCGCACTAGTCATTGTCAGTACTACACATGAAGATGCAAGAAAAGACTCGTACAATCAGTGTCTGCAAGCTGCTCCTTCTTGCGCTTTATCTTGTCCTTGAGACCCTCTGCCTCTTTGCGCGCAGCAGCAATTCTATCCTGGATATCTGCTTGGGAACTCATGGTCTTGTGTAGGGGAAAACCAGCCGAACTGTCGTCTAGCGGTTGTGCTCTGCTTGGGATATAATCAGCGTCTCGTGTTCAAAGGCAGCTGTCGCTCGCAGAATCTGAAACGTCGAGACCGGTGGGCTGGAGAATGAGACAACACTATCCTTAGCGTTCGCTTTCGTTTTCAGAAGATGAATTCTGTAGAGACTGTAGAGGACGGGATAGAGGAAGGAGACGACACTGGTTGCGTCTCGAGAGTCAGGTCGGGCTTGCGAGCGGACAGGCGAGTGGGAAGGGGAAGAGTAGGAATGGGGGGGGAAGGACATGTTGTGTTCACGATGAGAAGCTGGTTTGGGCGGATGAGCAGCAGCAGCGGCAGCGGCAGCAGCAGCAGGCGAGAGGGAGATGGAGAGAGTCCTGCGAGCGTCCGGGAAGACAAGCAGAGGCTGGTCAACTTCTCTCTCGAAGGGGAAGCGGTTTCAGGCAGGGAGGGGCTTTTGGCATTCGACATGTGGCCGCTGGCTGTGAGGCAGATGGCGAAGCGGCACTCGAACGGGCGAAAAAAGTGGCCAACCGACGGACTCGTGGATTCTCTCGTGGGTCGAAAAGGAAGAAACTCTGGGGGCTTCTTCCTCTTCACGAGTGAGCCCCGTGCTGCCTCCCGCCTTCTTCGCTTCTTCTTCCTTTGTCCTCTCCCTGTCCCTCCTCAGGCGAGAGTCGCAGGTCTCAATGGACACTCGGCGCACTATGGCTCGGCACAACTCCCGCATGAAGATGTATGTAGATGTCCATCAACAGGTGATTGATATTCTCAAGTGTCAATATATGAGAGGATGAAAAGTCTCATGGAAACACCCCATCCGCCTTACCTTATACCTTCTTGCTCAGGATCGTGCCTGCAAATGGCCATCTCACAAATGCCATGTATAGATCTCTGCCTGCTCTCGTGATTGTCCCTTGTCCTTCTTGCTCACATCACGGTATAATCTGCTGTCAGTTGTAATATCCTTGCCCAATTTACATTGCAAGCGATAAGAGAGTCTCCCGGAACTGGGCTTCGAGACTTTCCCGGTGAAAGTCCCTAGGCACTTGAACCTTCGCCAGCAGAAGGTCTGGGCTGGGCTGGGCTGCACTGGCAGGCTGGCAAGAGTGATCGAATCCGCGCCCGCCCGGCCTCTCTTGACTTCCACAAACGGCCATGAAGGAGGGAAGAGTTTGGGGCGGCCTCCAATCCCCAGCTCGCTGCCAGATTGGGTGCTCCAACTCCGATGGCGTTTCAAGGTTCCGTACATGATGTCAGCAGAGACTTAACAAACTCCCTTTGTCACTCTCACTCTCCCGAGACAACGCCAGGCAAGCCATGCTACAACAAAACACATTTTGAGCATACGGGTGAAATGAAAGACTTGATATCTATCAAAACACAAATGCTACTTCCGCCATTCGCCAAATAGGCACAAGTCAACATGCGGCATGTCATAGCATATGAAATCACAGTTGCAAGCCAGCCCTATCCCTCTTGCCAATGCCATGAGCTCGAGTGGTCGAGCCTTCAGCTTTCCGTTGGTGGTTCGAAGAAATGCGTGATTGCATTGCCAAGTCTTGCGACACTTGTATCGCAGAAGGTATCAATTTCGTGTGAGAATGCCGTGTGCTAGCAAAGAAAGAGTGGCAGGACACGGGTGATAAGGAGCATTGTACTCTGAGGCTCTTTACTGAACCATGGAGTGTCAAAATTCGCGAGTGACCGGTCACTTTCGAGATCGTGCGATGCTGCCTATCAGAATTGACCCTAGGGCGATTGCGCTACCGACGATGGCGATTCCGATGTAACCATCCTTGGCGACCCGATCATCGATGAGACTCTTCAGACTTGCAGCTTGCATATTCCTAGGCTCGTGCTCGAGCAGTACATTGTTGTATTTTCTGGCATCTGTATAGTTCCCTAATTTGAATTGGCCGAGCGCCAAGTAATAGATACATTCGCGGCGACGTTCGGGGGAGTCCTTGTACATCTCTGTCATCAACTTGACTCCCTCGAGCTGCTCTGTGCGTTTTGTTGATTTTATTAGGCCCCAAGCATAGTTAAATTTGGTCTGCGCGCCAACCATGATCCCCTCCGACTCATACTGTTTCTTGAGGACCTCGAGTTGTGCAGGCTTCAAGGGCGCTTCCACATCCGCTGCGTATGGAAGTTCTTTCATGACTCGATCGGAAGCGTCAGATTTTGATGACTAAAGCTCTGACGCGAAGAAACGGTTGGATCTTTTTAGAGTGGACCTATGTGGCCAAGGTGCGATGTGGCCGTGCTGTACACTAATGGAGTAGGAGGAGCAGTGGTAAAGCTGGTCATGTGGCGCAGTCGAAACTAATCCAGAACTATCCACACACGTGAGCACTAGCACCTTTGGCCAATTGAGCTGATTAGAACTTGTTGCAGCACAAATGATCAGCTCGATCAGTGAGAGACCCCCGCACCGTCATTGCTTCTCCCATTACTGTATCTCGTGAGACCATCAGATTTTTCTCTTCATGCTCAAAAGTGCTTGGACAATCATACCCAGAAATTCTCATTCATTCTCCATAAGGAGCACTAGGAAGATGCATATCCAGTCGATACCCATGTGGAAAGGCACAGGCAATAACTATGGTGTGTAATTATATGCGATCAGTAAGCTTGTTGAGCACTTTACTCACAATATAGCATATATTGTCACGGACGACAAGACAAAGGTGTCTGCGATTGTTGACCCAGCTGAACCCAAATCTGTACTTCCCGTGCTGGAGAAGGCGATTGCTTCAGGCTCGATTGATCTGCAATATCTTATCACGACCCATCATCATGGTGATCATGCAGGCGGAAACAAGGAGATCCTAACGCACTATCCAAATCTCCAAGTCATTGCGGGCAAAGATTGTTCTTGTGTTCAAAGAACACCTGCAGACGGCGAAACGTTCATGATCGGGGAGCTTGTTGTCAAGAGCATACATACTCCATGTCACACACAAGACAGCATCTGCTTCTACGCAGAACAAGATGGCAAACGAGCAGTCTTCACAGGAGATACCTTGTTCATCGCTGGTTGTGGTCGATTCTTCGAGGGAACGGCTGAAGAGATGCACACTGCACTGAACCAGAAGCTCGCCAATCTACCTAAGGATACCTTGGTCTATCCTGGCCACGAGTACACTGCTTCGAATGCGAAATTTGCCACAAAAGTCTTGCCAGACTCTGAGCCTCTGCAGAAACTCGTTTCATTCTGTCAAAAGAACGAAGAGACTTGTGGAAAATTTACCATCGGAGATGAATTATCATATAATCCATTCATGAGACTGTCCGATCCAGCGGTCCTCAAGGCAACCAATGAGTCTGGCGAAGTACAAGTCATGGCAAAATTACGAGAGATGAAAAATAATAGTTGAAATATATAAGAATGAATGTATATATAGACAATGAAGCAGCAAGAATGCTTCATGCTCTACGAGCTGATACGGTCACTTTGATGCCTCCAATTCTTGTTTGGCGACTTTGATTTCTGTATCAACAAGACTGAGTTGTTCATCGAGATCCCGGAGTTTCCCAATCATCAGAGCCTCGAATTCTGCATCTGGAATTGGACGGAGTGGACTACTCTCCTTCAGCCTCCTCCAAACACTCTTGTCTTTCTCCTTGACGTGGTCCGGTGTGGAGGACGTGGTGATTGAGGAGGCTGAGGGGGACTGCTGCCTCGGTCGAGTGATGGCCTGGTACCCGAATTCTCCAATGGCTCCCAAGCCTCCATAGAACAGGACGGCAGTCAACAGGCCTCTCGAACCACGTACCATGGCATTGAACAGACTCCCGGTGACTGCACCTGCTGCCATTGCATTATATACTTGCTTTTGTTGCAGAGTCGATGAATGGGAGGTGGAATCCAGGGGGACCCAGTCGAGACTGCTACCGAGACGCCGCAGGCCGATGAAGGAACCGCCTAGTAAAGTGAAATTCAAGCCCGTGGCGAGACTGTAGCTTGCTACCGGCCGACCCTTTGAGACCGCCAACACTGCACCGACCGTACTCCCTACCAATCCTGTCCTTTTCGTCAGTCTTTCCTAGTTCTTCTCCCTCTCCCGGAGACACATTTTCTCGGCCGAGGTGACCCTTGCACGAGTAAGGGGGGGGCAAAAGGAAAACGTACCGATTGACATTGTGGGCAGGACTATATCAGAGAGGACTGTGTCAAGAGGACTCGTGCGAGTCACTCTATCATCCTCCATCAATTCCTCTTGCCGCCAGCTCGACCAATATTTGACTCTTGGAAGAGAGTTTGACGGAGTTTTCGCCTTCGAGTAGGGTTTTCCTTTGGTTCCTCTTGTCAATTGCAGTCTACTACTCCCGATAAAACACTTTCAACACGAAATGGAAAAAGGTCAAAGCCACTCACTTCATCATGCTGCAACATTTTTCGATTTGTGGAGTAGTGTTGGAAATGTTGTTGGCACGTGTCATTGAATCTGCATTCTAGAAATCAATCTCAGTCATTTCCATGCAATAAAAATGTGAACGATTTCCTGGTAATGATAATGTCACTGTTTTCCATTTACTCATATACCTTGTCTATTCACAATCATACAAGGCTCTTTAGTGTCTGCATCTCGTTCTCTAGCGAGTCCAAAACCGTGTCGTATGAATTCCCGCTTAGCAAGTAATTTCAATCTTGTGAGATTCATCATCGGACAAGGCCTGCGGATAGCTGCATCTGTCGGACGAATCCCGAATTACCACCCGCTTCAGCTTCGCGACGACGACCGACATTTTCCATAGCACGTTCAGCCTCGTCGCGCATTCTCGATTCCTGAACACGGCGATTTCGAATATCATCGAGCTCCGTGGCACTTGCAGTCATTTCTGCGAGCTTTGCTGCCCTGATGGTAGCCTCATCTTTAGGTTCCGTGTGAGGTCTATGCGAAGTCTCTCGATTCGTTTTTAAATCGTTTGGAGATTTGGACCTGGAACGGCGCGTCCTTGATCTGGAATCGGTGATTGGCGCTCTATCGATGCCTCGATCGTCATGCTTGCGGGTACCTCTGGATGTCTTGTCTCTGGATGTCTTGTCTTTAGGTTGAGGCGATCTGCTATGTCGTCGTTTGCGAGAAGGCGAGATGCTGTCGCTTCGGTGTCGACGACTGTCCGATCTATGGCCATCTCGATGGCGCCTATGATCTCGTTGTCGACCATCCGAACTACTGGAACGATCACGCCGAGACGATCCGTGTGAGCGCCTATCGCGATACTCGTTGTCTCTTCTGTCTGATTGCCGACCATGCTCGTCAGCATCACGGGAGCTGTAGCGACGAGATCTGTCGTGTCCACTTCTTGCTTCCCTCCTAGCATTCTTGCGAGCCTCAGCCTCCAACTCTGCTTTCTTGCGATTCACCATTGCCTCATATTGTGCGGCTTCCTGCTTTTTGATTGCAAGTAAAGGATCCAGAGAGATCTTGTTTGTCAGATCGCGCATGTCGAGTCCTCCGTTGGAAGAAGGTGTGATGCTTTTGCTTTGGCCGACTGTCTCGCCAACGTTATCTTTGCCAAGAACATCATCGATTCGTTTGCGCCCTAGGAGATATGCTTCACGATCTTCCACTAGACCGGAGCCAGCACCAGGACCAGCATAGAGGAAATCGACCCTTTCCTGTCTCTTCGCACCACCATTTGCCTCGTTCAGCTTCTGCAATTCGTTCGCTGCCCTTTCCTCCTCAATTTCCTTCTTGAGCGCTTCGATTCGTTTTCTTTCCTGCAGCGCAGCATGCTGATCCTCCCAAACTTGTGCACGATTCTTGATGAGTCCTGGATGCCAGGACTTTTTCATGTTCAAGTCGCCACCACCCATCTTGAAGGACGCTAAACTGGGTCTTGAGCACTGTAGCTCCTATAAAAGGCCCTGGGCTCTGATAGTTCTGGTAGATGATTGTCAGGCAAACAAACTAGAAAGTACCAAAAGTACTTGGGAAGCATCCCAAGACGACGCCACAAAATTAACGGCTGATGATACAGAAGAGCTCCTCCACAGACAGCGGCTCCACGAATTACGGTATGGCAGATAAGTTCAGGATGCGACCAAGTGAAGAGCACACGTCTCGAGTCGAAGGCAAAGTGGATGGATCTCTTTCTCCAGCAGATCAAGCTCAGAGACGAGACTGAGATCCCAGAACAGCCGGCTGCGGAATCGGAGGTGATTTCTACTCGTAAAGAACTCGAGAGATATGTGGAAACGTGTAGAATGTTGCAAGCACAGTGAAGATCCATTACCGTGTACCTTGTCGATTCCCTAACCTAGTCAGAGTTGTCAAATTAAAGGAACAAGTCTCAATCCTACAGAGACAGTCTGAGGAGAAGGATCAGATTGCCATAGAGAAAAACAAGAGCATTGAAGTTCTCCAGGATGAAGTGTTTACGATCCAGGTAATGACGACGTCTTCTCATCAATGTGCATTGTCATGTACTTATCCGAGTATAGCTGGAACTCAGTCAATCGGAAGCACAGGTGAGCAAATTGCAAGTCGAGAATAAGGACTTGATTGCTCGATGGATCAAGCGAATAGACGAAGAAGCAGCCAGACATCGGTGAAGCCAATCTCATATGGCTCACCCTTCACTTGTACATCTACAAAGTCTCGAATACTGTACAACAAAAGGTCTCTATTTACACGAGCTTCACTCATAATCGGACTTCCAGGTGGACATGGCATGTACATTGACCAGATGTCGCATTGTGGGTCTTCCATGAGGACAGTTCCAGGGTGCTTCCAGTTCTCCCAGATGCCAGACCACATGTTGCATTCTCTCCTGGCTGAGAGCAGTGCCGATCATGATACTACTGCGGCAGGCACGAGAGGCAAACATCCTTCGGGCCTTGATGCATCGCACAGATCCCGGTGCCGCTCCGTCAATCAGCGAGTGCAAAATCTCGAGCAGATCCGATGCATTGAAAGTGATGTTTCGCGAGACTGGAAGCGCAGTCAGTAAATATTGTGCATCCTGCCCGTCTGAAGCACAACACTTGGTCACCTCGAAGCCATTCTTTGCAAGTGTCTCGAGGTGTTCATCAATGCTCAGTCGTTCTATAGCAGATAATTCCAGCTCCTTCGGTACCGCCAATCTCTGACTTTGTATGACAGTCTCTCTCAAGAGCCGCTCATAATTACTCTTTTCATCCGATGCATGCTGATCAATGATGAATATCTCGTGATCGTGCAGAACCAAGATGAACCCAAGGTTGAATTGGCCAACGACGTCCATGCCGAAGAAGTCAGACTTCTTGATACTCAGGGTGAGAGCTTCCTCGGCGACCTTTGAATCATCATCGACACCGGCATGTTCGAGTGCTGCATTTGTGTCTTTCGGGACACTGTCAACATGTACAGGCTCTTGTGCTTGTAGCAATACCTCACTGTAGTCAAGTGTGACCTGAAGATCATGCACATGAAGTCCTGCAGGAGAATGACTCAAGCCATTGAGTCGAGGGGCGAAGCGGAGCATCGGTCTCGTCGCAGGGTTTTCTGATGCACCAATCCCTGCCGCGGCTTCATCCGGGACATCAGCAGCCCGACTGTGATTGACCATTTCGGTGTCATTTGCTTTACTCTCGCCATCGGATTCGACATCAACATCCTCTGAGTTGTGGAGAGGCCTAGAGACAGTCCTTCGACTGGAAGAAGGATCATTCTCAGCAGGGTCCGAGTCGGTATGCAGGTGAAATCTTCCAAAGGGTAACACGCGAGCGCTCTCCGCGGATCGTTTCCGCTTCATTGGCAAAGTCTTATTCGGACCACGAGTGTGTACCTCACGCGCAGCTATAAGAGGTTCTAAGCCCACAGGACGTGCTTCTGTCACTCTTTCCTGTACTTCTCGGATGACCTCAGAGGATGGCGACATCTCGACATCAAATTGGCTCTCAGCGTCCGTCGAATCATGATTCCTTCTCATCGGATCTGGCTGGTCGTTGACATCAACACTGAGTTGTTCTTCATCAGTAACAGGAAGCCTGCTTGTATGCTCGACAGGAGCATCCGTGTCTCTCGTCGTGCTACTGAGGAGAAATCGATGTGCCAAATTCGAAAAAGGCTGTTCGTCCTTTGCTGGTTCGAGAATTGTAGTTGAAGTAGGCATTTCATGGTGATCGTTGGTGAAGAGATTGACAATGTTTTGTCTGATGTGATCAAGAATGACGGCTTCGTCGTGTAGAAAGATTGTACGCTTGTCAGGTGATACGTTGACGTCGTAGGAATCCGGGGGCATGACAAGGTTGATTAGCATGAATGGGTTACGATTGCTTCCAATCGACGAGAATACCTCGTTGACAACTCGACAGACCTGCTGAAGCTGACAAGGGCGAGAATTGATGTAAACCAATTGTCTGTCCGGACGACCTCCGTATTCCTTCTGTGGACTCGACACATATCCGACAATCTTGATTGTGGTGTACGAATTTTGAACCTGATGAGCGCCCTGATAAGTCAACTCGGAGTCGATGCAGATCAAAGTACCAGAGAGCCTCGATCCAAAGAGCTATCAACAGCCTGTCAGTATCGTGATCGCACACCGCCAAGCAATATTTGACTTACGTCACCCAGATTTTTGAGCAAGGAATCACGACCAAGCGTACCGCTACTACCCAACAAATGTGCTCGATTCTTGCCGGCAGATCCGGAGAAATTCAGTGCCTCGATTCGGACCCCGATCTGGATGGCGGCATATGCCTGTAACATCTTGCTTGCCTTGATGAGATCTCGCTTTGCATTCTTGATGAAATCCTTACGCCTGACAGGCAAGGTCACGAACAATTCCTCCAACCGTATAGTAGTGCCGACTTGTGCCGAGACCCTCTTCTTGCTCTTCATCGTACCATCGTGGTCATACTCGACAGCAAAGCCAGCCGGATAAGTCTCCTTCGTACAAGTGATAATCTTCAGATCACTCAAGTGGCACAATGCACTGAGTGCCTCGCCACGAAAGCCCAATGTCGACAAGCGATCCAGATCTTCGAAAGTAGACAGCTTGCTCGTCGCATGCTTCATCACCAACATCTCAAATTCTGACTCTTTGATTCCCGATCCGTTGTCGATGACCTCAAGGACATCCAGTCCACTATTGGTAAATTTCAACGAGATCTTCGTGGCCGCTGCGTCCAATGCGTTCTCCAACAATTCTTTCGCTGCGTCCAAGAGAGACGTGATGACTTGAGCCGATTGGATTCGTTGAGCATCGCTTGCATTAATAGCCTTGAGCATGGATCTTGTACAACACAAATATCGGGTGGAATCAAGAGAGCTTGAAGCACTGTCATGTAGTCACGGTAGACGTCGGCCGTACAACTCCGCAGACTTTAACACTCATCCTTGGCAAGGATAGACTCATGCTTTTCTGAATCAAGTGGATTCTAGATTTATCCTGCAACAAAGACGTTTCATTCTGTATTGTCCATCTATACCACTCCCACGGAGTGTGGGCCTGCGAATGTGTGGGGTAATTGTGAGCCACCTTCAATTCGCCATATGTATAAGCAGAGGAGGTGCAAGACTCGCAGAGGTATTTCTGAAGATTATTCTATGGTGTTCATGCAAAGACTCGCCACTGCACGATCGCTACAAACTATGAAACTCAGAATAACATGCTTTCATCAAAGGATTTGAACCTGTCTATATCTCCTGCAACATCAGTCAGATCCTTCCCAGCCTTTTTGCGCATGTAGAAGATCGGGCAATCTTTACTGGTACAAATGACATCCTGGTGCAAGGAACCTTGGCACCTTTGACACTGTGTCCACAACCTCGCGAACCTGACCTCCATGGTCGACATGATATTGACGTGCTTAGACCACAGCTCCGGTGCACGAGACACACAGTTTTTACACACTGGACTATTGGTGCCTTTCGGCACAGGAGCCTTACAACCTAGACAGGTGACCGTCTTGACAGCAAACTTCATGAGGCCTCCGACTGTTGGAGCCGACTTTGCAATCGTCCTTGTATGATCTCCCGTAAGCAGTTGCGAAGCCTTGTCTCCCAGAATCGGTTCGAAAATTCGCATGAGTGGTTTGGACAACTGATTGTCCAGATAATATTTGGCATCGATCGGAAGGTTGTTTTCGAGCACGTAGATTGGATCCTCAGTCTTCTCATAAAGTTTATCACTCTTTGCTCCTTGTATGATAACATATGCGACTCGATCGCCGAGAGCTGGTGCAGAACCAGCATCGCGCTTCCGCATACGTTCTGCCAGCTCAACATGTGGCTGCTTATTTGTATAATCAGCCTTGGAGAGCGCTTTCGTGATGACAAGATTCGATAGATCCACCTTGTTCTGCAAAAGGTCTGAGATGGTCTGCTTCACATACTGTGTAGCACCTTCCGGATCGCGATCAATCAACATCTTTCGCAGAGCGGTGTCGATCAGATTTGACACGAGTCGACAATTATCACGACGAACCGTTTCGATACCTTTCGAGTCCATTTTATCGTGCTTCTCTGGCCTTGTCCAGTAGAGTCCAGCATATCGCTTCTTGTTGATCAACAGATACGGAAAGTAGACTTTTTCAAATTCTAGCTTGATTGGATTTGTAAACTTGCCAGAGACGAAATCTGCAGCCTCAGTTCCAAGTTCCATACATGATTTGACATCTCCTGGACCGAATTTGACCATGACTGAATCTGTGTCTCCGTAAATAACTTTTGCATCATACTTGTAGCCATTTGCGATCGTATACTTTGCCTCTACCTCTTCTTTGGTCTTTTCAATCATCTCTCGACCGTAAGCTGTCGTCGAAGACGAAATCGGAAGGCATGGTAACTTTCCGTTCGTGGCACCTGTGAAACCATACACGGAATTGGCTGAAACCTTGAGGGCCAATTGACGTCCATCCAGCACACCTCGTCTAAAAGGGTCCGTCTCCTTCTTAAGATCAGCCTTGGCTCGTTTTCTAGCACCAAGGAGATCAGTAAAAATGTTTGGGAGAAGTCCTTTTCTGTGATGTGGCATCACAAAACAGTCTCCATTGGGTGTCTGAACATAATCGACGTTGATTTTGAAATTGAGTTTTTCGATCATTCTAGAATTCAAGAGCGTAGTATAACAAAGGTTATGCGCTTGCATGATCGAGGGGTATAGGGAGCTGAAATCCAATGTGGCAATGGGCACATCATAGTAGCCTCTTTCAGGCTCAATAACTGTGGCACCCTCGTACATCTCTCCATCTGAGCTCTCTGACTTGATATTTGGAATGACAAGCTGTTCAGACATACTCTTCCGGAACAATTGCGAAATGACCTTGATCTGCTGTCCTCTACTGAGCAGGTAATTGAATGGTATACCTGTGACCCTTGCCATTTCAGTGTAATTCACGAATGTCATCAATTTGTCCATAAGACGCTGAGGCAGCATGGCGTCCTTCAGACAATATACCGCTAGACGTCGTCGAGACTCGGCATTACCGTTCTGCAGATCCGTGATGATTGAGTGGTGAATGTCCTCCTTTTGATCATTCAGGAAATGTGCAGAGACCGAGTTCAAGGTGTATGATCGCAGCTTGTAATCCCGTTGCATGACTTGCAGCATATCCAGCTGCAGTCTGCCCTCTATATTGATGGCCTTTGATTCTCGAGTACCGTATGCTTTACTGGAGAAACTGGTGTCCTTTGCCACTGATTGTGAACGAGTGACACGACCTAAATATGGAAAGTCTGCACATTTCAATGCCTTTGCGCGATCGAGTAGATAAGGTAAATCAAAGTTCGCCGTATTGTAACCTATAATGACATCCGGATCAACGTCACGGACGAATTGAGACCATGCCGACAATAGGGAAGCGCCATCGTCATGTTCGAGAACTTGACATCCTACGATCGGCGCACAGGTGTCTATAGTGAAAACATTCCGCACGAAAGGCTTGGCCTCACCGAATCGGGTCACAGCATTCGCAATTTGAATGACTGGGTCAATTTCAGCCTCGGGAAAGATACCTTTCCGTCCGGCACATTCGATATCAAAAGACAGTATGCGCAATGGTGCCATCTTCGCCCAGTCTCCCACAGGCTCGTGAGCCTTCATGCGTTTCCAATCAGCTTTAATCTCAATCTGACAGTTGGAGATTCTGGAGTATGGCGGTAAGAGTTCATACGAGCCTGCCTTGAATTCGATCCACGACATACCAAAGAGCCCCGTATCGATCATAAATCGTAATTCGTAAGCTAGAGTCGACTCAAAGGTCATGACTTGACCCGGAAACATGCCATTGAACGCAAAATCTCCGCGCTCGAAGCATCCTCTGATCTTTGGGAGATATTTGGGGTCTTTCATGACAATTTTTATAAAGGGCGATTTCTGATTGCCCTGATATCCATAGAGAGACTCACGCATCACCAAAGCTGATTCGTGGCTCAGACAACCGCCGACACCGGTCGTTGTCTCCAACGCCCGCTTGAAAGGCTCCATGTGTTTCGTGGTAAATCCGTTGGGTGCAGGTACAAAGAAATATGGCAAGAAACCTGTGACATGAGCGACGATGCTATGACCTTGCTCAGTCACTCCGAATAACCGCAAGGTAGGCCCATTTGCATCCATACTTTCCTCAATATCAATTTGTTGGAATGAAATGTCCGTCGAAAGAGCATTAATGTCGTGCAGAGGAGGCCTTGCCCAATTCTGGTCTTTTTCGACGGATTGGTCTCCCGCGTCCTTGATCTCCTGTGTGATGCGTTCCAAATCCTGTTCGAAAGTCGTCCGATTCTTGCCAGAAGTTATGGCCCGTCTCTTGTTTGTCGAACTAGGCTCGGATTCCGAGAGAACCTCCTTTCGCTTGGGCAGGGCACCGAGTGCAGTCATAGGCGTGACTGGCGGCGGCACCATGACAGCGGACGCCATCAGCGGACGATGGTATGGGTCAAGCTTCTTGAAAGGATTTTAGTGCTCGATGTGAAAGCATAGGCAAATCCAGGCATACCTGTATATGTCTTGCGGAGACTATTTAGTGACTCTCATGTCGCGATGCCAAACGCGCTTCGAGTGGCACATGCAGCCAGAAACGCGCAGTAGAACTGTCTGATCACCAGGACGGAATCTGAGGAAATGCATTAATGCACAGCGCCAAATCACGTGACGTTTAGACAGTGCTGAAATGATCAGCATCTGATCTATTGCCTAGTCTTGTACTTCTTGTCGTCCTGAAGGAATAGGCAATCGCGTTGCAGCAATGGAATTCGAGGACGCACTGTCGCTAGAGGAATACTACTACAAAGCAGGCTACGAAGAGGGAAAAGAGGTCGGACATGTCCATGGTCTGATCGAAGGTCGTATCTACGGCTCGGAGGTTGCCTATGAACGATTCCAAGCAGTTGGTCAACTCAGGGGCCGGATATCTGTTTGGATCCTCCAGCATTCCGCGGAGCCACGCTTGATGAAGCATATCCAGAAAGTAGAGGCTCTTCTAGAATCTATTCCATTGACCAACGAAGAGACTCTCGCAGGTCAAGATTATGAGACACTTCTGGCACTCGTAATTTCCAAGATGAGAATCGTGAGCTCCCTCTGCAGTGAGGAGAGCTTGGTTAAGCAAGGACTTGTCGAAGAGGGTTCACGCATCAAGTCAGCCGGAGACGTCGAAGATGGAGCCGAAATGGCAATCCGTCTTCGTGGAGGCCAACAGACATCATGCAGTGGGTGAAGTTGACTCTCATTCAAGCCCATCAACAGACACAATTTATGGCAGCAATATTCACATTGCAATTTGCCTATCTAATGCAGTTCTTCTATCTTACAAGACCAGTTCGATGAACCTGGATCTAACAAAGGAAGGGATGCTCCGAGGCACCAGCCTAATTCATTGCCCTTCAGCTTCTTCGCTGTTCGCAGACTGCGTGACATTGGCAAGTCATAACCGTGCAAGAGAAGGGAGGTTATAAAGGAGAGATCTAGACAGTATTCCGGTTTCCCTTCGAGTGCTTGCATAGCCCCTTCGATGGCGGAGAACTGACTGGGCCAATGTTCTGGCCCCGCGCAGACATGGTCTGTCAGTTTACTGACTTCTTCAACAGTGAATGTCGAGGGCACACCAAGTGGCATCAGTCGATCGTAGAAGTAAGAGAAGATAAAGGCGTCTCCAGTCTTGAATGTTGAAGTCAGTGGAGGTTGGTAGATGCCGTTGAAAGAGCATGGCGTACTCTGACACAGACCGTCTTTGTTCAGAATCTTCTCTGCGAGATGACGACACTGAGTGGCTTCACTGGTCTTCGATCCAACCATGCTGATCTTCTTCGTGCTGCCATTTACCTCAACTTCGACTTCCGTAGTCATGCCCGATGGAATGCACGGGTGTAGAACGGGACCGTCTACTGAAGGCGCGTTCTTGAGCACCTCGAGATGGATTGACTTGCGAGCCTCCTTGAGGCCGTATCCTAGGTGAGACTGTTGATAGAGAACAAAGTCTCGTCCAGCATAGCTCAGCTTGTATTTGTGATCTCCCTCGGCCATCTCCCCTGTTGTCTCGAATTCAGGCTCGAAGACGATTTGTGTCGAGCCTCCGCCGAGATCAAAGACCGCGGCAGTAGGGATCTTTTCAGCACTGCCAATGTTGCCAAGCAGGTAGTTGGTTGTGATCCATGCATAGACACCCTCGTCCTTGCCGTCCATCATGATCACCCCGTCTTTTTGCACGAGTGGGAAGGGGTATTTCGTCTCCAGATGAGCCTTCACTGTGCTTAGGACCTTTTCGGATTTCTCAGCTCCCAAGAGTCTCAGGCCCGCGGTAGCTTTGACGGCTAGTGGTGAACAGCCTTGCAGATGCTTCGGTACAGTGGCGAGAGCTACGTCCATCAGGACATCCAGGCTATCAGCAGCACCCTGCCAGTCCTCCTTCTTGCCGTAATCAGAGAGTCCACCAGCAATCATCTTGAACTCTTCATTCTCGAGCTCTGGAATAGCCCCACAGTTGTTGAACTTGTAGACGTGTATCCTCGAGCCTGTTGACCCAGCATCAATCATGAGCACATATTGCACCAAAGGCTTTGAAGAGTCAAGGGGAACCGAACAAGCTTTTGTGTCCCTCGTTCCATCCGTATGTTGATGGACAAAATCGGTGACGCGTGACCCGCCAGATGGGAACAAGAAATATAGCGTGAGTATCGAAGCGAAACCGAGTGCAATGAGCTTATATAGACGCGACTTGGACTTTCCCGAGATGTTCATAGAAATTGTATCATATTCACCTGCTCGACCATCTCTGGAGTTCTTCCTCACGAGACTTTCACGTCTCCGGCGGGAGGTAGGTAGGTACGACATCGTTTCTCCTTCCACGGAAAGGACAAATCTGAAAATTGGCTGCTAAGAAAACGTCTGATAGAACTCTCTCTCGTTCGTATCGGTGCCACCAGATTCGAGCCCTTGAGCTTGCGTACCAATGTGTTGTGCTCGCTTTGTTGTGACCACTGCCTTGATTGAGGCTTGCAGGTTGCTACTCTGTGCAAGGTGACTTGAAGGAGAAACTGGGTGATCAGCTCCAAAACCGTATCCATCGTACCAGCCGCAAACGTACTTTTTGGCATTGCTTCACTTTCTGAGGGGAGTCGATTATGCAGAGGAGAGAGATAATCGCTCAAGTTTGTTCTCGAATCAGGTTGTTAGGGACGACACGTCGTGGAACGACCTGGTCTGTCAAGACAAGTCATGGCCATTCCACTACTCTCCTCGGAGAAATCCGAGAGTCCATTTGAGGCCAAGGTCTCGGTACTGAAGAATTCTGACGGCTCTGCCTCGTGGCACAGTCGAGGTGGGTCAACAGTCCTGACCTCCGTCAATGGTCCTATCGAAGTACGGATACGAGATGAGGTCCTGGGCGAGGCCACGCTTGAGCTTAAAATACTGCCTGCTGCTGGTTTGGCTGGCACGAGGGAAAGATATCTCGAAAACTTGGTCAGGGGAGCACTCCGACCATGTCTTCTCCTTGGGCTGCACCCAAGATCACTCTTACAAATCACTTGTCAGGTGATTTCAAGCAACGAGGAGACGGATTCATTGGACATCACAGCATCAATCATCAACAGTGTCATTCTGGCGTGCGTGGATGCAGGATTTTCAATGAGGTCAATGTTGGCTGCATCTCTTTTGCGACATCCAGAACATGGGAAACATGTAGCATGTTATTCCTATCCTAAGAAAGAGCTCGTCATGGTCGAGTCAATTGGACCTTTCGAACAGGAACAACTTGTGGATATATTGAATTCCATAGAAGCTCGGTGCGATGAGGTGTTTGACATCATGAAACGTTGCATCGAATCGCACGTCGAGCGACAGAATCGTTGGCGAGGCATGATGACGGATGTGTCGTGAAGCGATCACTAACATTAGCACCGTGCATAACATCGAGCATCACAATGCACCATTGTGGATGCAGGATCTGTCTCCACATATAGTGGGGCTTCCAGGATGTGCGTATTCTGATGTACTGTACAGATCTGCTCACCGAACGCTTATCGGATTTGCAAGAGCATAGTCAAGTCGTACTCTGAAAGCGGCTTTTTCGTCGAGATTAGACTATGTAGCCCAGGGGAGTATCTTGCTCGCGTCGCCTCTGCTGCGAGACGGCTATGGAATGGGTATCTCGGGATTTCCAGTGGGGGGCATCGATTCCCCAAATCTCCAGCAAGGGCGAAGATATTGGTCCGCAGATAACAAGTTCTACAGGGCTAAGCGATTGCACGGACCAGGCCCTGAGAGCTTGTTTCCGATCAGCAAGCTGCACAATAGACTGTCGTTGTAAGAATGAAACTGAGTGGCACATTCAAAAATTTTACCGACCGGAACAGGACAGTACAATTCCGGTATGTGTCGATTCTTGAACCGTGATCAATCATTGTCTTCGACCTGCTGATGGCAACTATTGTATACAGACTCATTGCATAATTGCATAGAAAGATGTTTACTGACTTGGACATATCGATATCGGAATATATCGTGCTGCTTCCCACGTCCTCACTGCTTTGCCTTAGCACTTGTCGCTGGCAGAGATTGTTGCTGGACGAGAATTGCCCTGACGTGTTGGATTTTTTCCATCGCCTGTTCCAACTCTTGCAATCGCGTTCGTCTCTCTTGTTCCCGTTCGTGTGCCAAGTTCAATTGTGCCGTCAATTCATGAACTGCACGTTTCTCCACGGCGACCATGCGATTCGCTTCCTCGAATAGACTCTCGCTGAGGACTTCACTTTCCTCTTGTAGTGCGCGATACTGCTTCTCGATATTCTTACGTGCCAGGACTTCCTTCTCAAGTGCCGCCCTGAGTTCCGGTTCGTTCATGGATGCAATGCCCGTTGACCTTGTCGGTGACGCTGGTTGTGTTTGAGTATTCGAATTTGGTTGTGGGGTAGAAGTCGTGGCAGATGGTCTTCTAGAGAAATATGTACTCATCCGACGCAGAGAAGATTCACTCGCTTGAGCCGCAGCCTGAGCCGCCTGTTGATCCTCTCTCTGTCTCGCCCTGATGATTTCCTGCAAATCTGCTGCATGGTCCACGGCTGCTGAAATCTTGGTATTGAGAGACCTGATTTGACTCTCTAACTCGAGGATCTCAGCATGCTGTGCAATCTCAAGTGGGCTGCTAGGAATAGCATCGCTCGCGGACATGCTTTCGTCGCGACCTCTCCTAATTCTGAAGCAGTGAATACTTATCTAGAGAGTGGTCGCTACAGAGTCTACACACAAAGCGATTGGGTCATGCGACACGAGCTGAACGCGATCAGAAGCGAGACGCTGTGCGCCACTTCGGGGCGATCAATCCTTCTCTGCGTGGCTGATCAGCTGGCGATCAGAGACAAAAAGAAATGCCTGAAAGTGCTTGCAAAGGCCGACTGCAGAGACGACCGTCTGCCGGGGACTTCCACTCTAATCACAGATGGTGTCAATCAACCCGAAGACGACAGAGGGGAGCGACGTTATGGTGTATGAGGAATGCTAAAGTATGCCTGAACGCTCGCGCTAATTGTAGTAGTGTTCAAAGTCATGCTCGCGAAACTACTGTCATGCATGTACTGTAAGTCTACCAATCTCGTTGCATCTGTTCAATCGAAGTGTTCCCCTCAATTGTCGTGCCACCAGCCGCGTCGTCCTGTAGTGCAGCGTCCGAGGTTCCCCGCAGGGACGATTCTTGTTGCGGATGACTGTCGTGATTGTTGTTTATTGATGTGTCATGCGAAGCCTCGGTCCCTAGAGGCGCGCTATTGTCAACTATCCCGGTGTCCCCTATGGGCGGGGAGGACTCTGGTGCTGCATCTGCAATAGGAGCGGCAGGTTGCTGTGCCTGTACATTTGTCCGAGCAGATCTTGGTACATTTGGCACGATGCTGGAGAAAAATGCCCGACCCAGGTTTTGCAGAAGCGGCACCTCTCTAGGATCAGTCCTACTTGACCCAGCGGCAGCCGCGACGGTCTCGGGCCTGCTTGGCTCCGATGCACTCTCGTGATTCGATTGATCGACAGCAGGAGCGGTTGGATTTGCAGCAGGAGCAGGAGCAAGAGCAGGATTAGCTGCAGGGTTCAAGCCTAGCGCGGCTCCTAGTATACCAGATTGCCAGAAGAAGATCACGACTGCGATTGCATTCAAGATCATGAATCGTGTCCAGGAGCTATTCGCACCCAGCATGACGACTAAGAAGGCAAGCTTGAGGATCAGCCACGCATGTGGCACACCGGTGCGCATGAAGTGTCGAAAGGATGTAGAGTTGATGCCGAAAAGGCTGCCACGATTTGCTGCCCGTACATTCACATTGACGCCCTGAGCTGCCATAGCACGCACACCTTCGGGACTCAGGATGAGTGCTCGTCGTCCGTCCGCAGTTCTTACAGGTATGGCTGCTGTAGCAGGCAGATCTACATGCTGATGCCTTACCGGCGCTGTGGTTGTGCTTCGTGCGCTGGTGCTTCGAAGTTGTGCTGCTGCGCTCTCGGACGCAGTGGACGCGACGGGAAAATTTCGCGCCCTTGAATGACGAGGTCTCGTTCGACCCGCTGCCCGAACTAGATAGGGAAACCCGTCGATATAACACAAATCATAATGTGTATTTGTCCCTTGCATGTCGTTGAAAGAAGTCAAAAGTTGTTGCGCATCGAGTCCATCTGTGCCAAGAGGTACCTCATGTCGTAGGCTGCTTTGAATTCCAGAGTCGTCTGGTACAGGGTTCTGTGCAACATTCTCAGTGACCTCAATCGGGGTCGCGCCGCTATGCTCGCTGGACAGGCCATGTCCTTCTATCGTTTCGGCAGAGCCAGCAATTGCAGAGGCAGACCGCTCATTCGTTGCTTGAGAACTGCTGTCACCACTTGGAGGTCGTATATGGGGTGGCGTGACCAGGTGGAAGGTCGCCGCGCAAGGGATCTAGATGTGCCATCAGTACAATGTTGATTTCGAATTTCGACAGCAATACACTTAATTGGGCAAGCGTCTTTGTATCGTCGAGGACGTGTCCAGCATATATCAATTTCTGTATGGATTCAAGCAAGGAATCATTTGCCAGTTCAAGCTTGATCTTGCTCTTGAGCATCAGAACAGTGTCGTCCGCATTATGCTTAATCACTAGATCCTTGATCATGGGGTAAGTCGGTGACTTGATCCTGATATCACACTCCATGATGGTACGATGTGGCGATGTCCTACAAGTAGTAAAGTAGCGTGTACAAGCCTGTATGTCTAAACAGACGGCAGCAGGCCGCCTCTATGTTGTCAAGCACTGAGCTAGCAAGCTACCAAGCCAGGATGGTGTACTTGCCATCGGTCAGTGGAGAGTTGTGCTGCGCTGCTGGCCAGTTGCCCTCCATCCATTCACTCGCCAAGCCGGCTGGTAGAAGAGCTCCCCTATGAATTGGAAATTTGGGTAGTTTTGAGGTGACCTAATACTGGCCACTCCATAAGGCCATCCATCCAGCAGACAAGATTGAGGAATTCTTGCTCTGACCAGTGCCGCATAGGTTTCTATTCCAATTCATGCTCAACAGGTCTCTTGGTCAGCTTGTAAGCTCGAGAGCTCCATGTCAAAGATGCTGCAAGCGAACGATATTCGGCTTCGGTCGGTCGAAAAAGACACAGAATGCTGAAGCTCATACTCCTGCTCCCCTTCTGGATCCTAGTAATCTCTTCCATCCACTCTCGACTTCTCCAATCGCCTCACTTAGGCAAAGAGCGGAAAACATAAAGAGGATCGGCAAGAGTCCGACGGGGAAGTCCATAAATTATGATTGTCCCAAGTCTGGTTGGCCGACACATCATAGTCTCGAAGAATATCAGGCAGACACAGAACATGAGAACTATGTGCCCGTCCTTCGACAGACGAACGAAGATGAGCACGATCTGCGAAGTGGTCGGGCCTTGGACGAATTCATCTTTCCTGGAAAGCAAGATGTGGAGGAAGGAATCAATATGACGAGTTGGGATAGTTTTCTGTATACCCGCCAATTTAGTGCTGTCAATTCCGAGAGGAGCATCCGGCATGTGTCTAAATTACTGACTTATCCCATGACTATAGCTTCTGTGCTACATCAGGGCTCCCCATATCGCAAGCGATTAACCAAGGAAGGCCTACGAAGTATCTCTGCTCTCCGTGCCACTCTTCATCCTCCTGTCTCAGCGGGAGCCACTACGGAAAATCTGCTTGCTGAAGGACAGCCCTTTCGTATCTTCATACTTGGAGCTCGTGCTGAATCGACCTTACCAGGGGACGTCTGGATGCAAGGTCTGCCATTCATCTTTCCCGATATCTCATTTCATGTCCACTTCATTGGACCAGAGGCCACAGTTCCCAAGGGACGACATGTCACTCGCACTGTCGATGGTGGTTTGACCGAGTATTATCATCCACGTCTGACCTTCAGCACGCATCAGGATCTCTACCATACACTACACGCCTCGCAAACCTTTGCACCCTTCGATCCATATCTCGATGTCTTCTTTCTACCTTGTCCCGGTCTGGGCCATCCCATGACTCAGGGTCAGTGGGCCTCTACCATGCCCGCACTTCTTGAGACCAAATGTGGCATATTCATCACTGGTTATTCACAAGAAGACATGCACAGGGACATCAAATTCATCGCCGAGACGTGCAAGAATGAACATGATCTCTTGCTCAGACCAGGCAAGAATGAATTTGCGAGCCGCAAGTGGGACGTCTCTGACCTCGATCCACGAGATGTGATTCAGAACAACTTTGGTGTTTTTGGTGTCCGTGGCAAATTATACGAGGCCGTGCAATACGGTTCCTCGACACCCGAAGAGCTTTCCGTCTAGACGCATTACATATGACCACCGGGAA
Organism: Taphrina sp. SM11; assembly: GCA_004000165.1. Taxonomy (NCBI): domain Eukaryota; kingdom Fungi; phylum Ascomycota; class Taphrinomycetes; order Taphrinales; family Taphrinaceae; genus Taphrina; species Taphrina sp. SM11. The sequence goes on along the minus strand of RHDT01000299.1, from coordinate 180,376 downwards.
AGAAAATTCATATTATGTACAATATCTAGCATCATCCAAACCTATGCATTGATTGTCCACGTTACAATTCTGGTCAACCTCTATAGAATTTCCTCTTCTCAGTCAGGAAAGGCATTCAGGATCTGATGGCCAAAATGTCTCTCTTGATCCATTCGGCAACCTTTTCCCCAACGACGTCTCCGTGTCTGATACAGAAAGCGTGCGGTGAAATCTTGCAGTGATAGCTTTCCATTCCCTCTGCAATGGCGAGCAATGCCGTGCGATGATGATCCGAGACCCATTCATCGTTGGAGGCCCAATAGGCACTACATCGCGTGGCATACCGTTTCCAAAACTCGACGTCTGGCGCATTGATTGTGACAAATTCCGATTTGGCGAGAGTCAGGGTCGAGTAGATGGTCGACGGCCTGAGGACTTCTGAAGTGGTAATCTCCACAGCGTCATCCGGCAACTGACTCACGAGCTTCACCACACGATGGAGGACGGACTTTGGTAGCGCTGCTTTCAACAGCCAGACGAGATTCGTCGTGAGTCCAATCATCCCCGGAATCTTCAGGAAGGGCTTCATCACCCTGCCCTTGCGCGATCGATCGAGGTCACTCAGGGCCGGCGTGAGGAGGTAGATTCGCTGAACTTCTTCCGACCGCTGCTCGAGCACTTTCAGAGCAATGTAGGCCCCCACACTGTGACCCGCCACGAAGATGGGAATCTTGGTTTTTTTCTCAGAGGCCGTGCGACCCATCAGGATGCCATCGAATAGGTCAAGCTGATGGGCAATTTGAGCATGCAAGTCCACTCGATCCGCAGGCCCGCGAATGTCCGATCCCTCGAACCCTACAAAGTCCTTGCACACAATGTCGAGACCGCCGACTTGTGCATGTAACGTCTCGAAGAAGGATCTGTAGTAGCTGATCAAGCCAGGGTTTCCCGAGATGAAGAGCAGAATCGCCTTTCTGTCCGCCATCTATTTCTCTCTCTCTCTCAAGCAAGCGCAGGCAGCTGTCGGGAATTTATATTGTCAAGGCAAGGTCTCTTGAAGTCGTGATATTCACAATCTTCTCAAGGTCCAGCACTAGAAGCGCAAGCGCACGGTCTGTGTGGAGGTGCTTCAGCAGATGATCCATCTACTGAAGGGAATTCAAGACGAGACAGCGGCACACAAAATGTGGCATCATGTTGGCTAAATATGGCTGATATGGCATTTCATGGCTTCCAAATTTCTCCCGGGAATTCTCGAGTTGTGCCAGCGACAATCTAATGCGCCTGCTCGTGCTAGCATATAAGCTCACGCACAATGGTCTTCTTCGGTCCAGACGATATGATCGTACGAGAGACCTGTGCTGATAGTCTTCAGTATAGATTTCTACTCGTCTGATGGCTCTTTCGTCGAATTACATGTCCATATGCCACAATCAAATCGCACTATTGGTGCCATGGGAAGCGTAGATCGTTGTTTCTAGCCGACAAAAGACGTCTACCATGGACAATGAGATTAATTGAATCCACCATTGAAGATCACTTGTCTGCTTTATGCCTTCTTTGCCAGCCATGATTTGATGGAAGCACTTCCACTAGTGACACTGGATTTGTGCTGCTTTGTCACGGACTTGTATTTGTCTTCGCGTAAGGCTTCCTTGATTGCCTGACTGTTCAGACAATTATCGACGTGGCTGGACACAGTCTCATCGTTCCCAGCAATCCGACGATTACAGATTGGGCATTGGGGTAGATCGATAGGCGCAGAAGTCTCCTTTGCATCCATATGGTCGTCCTGTACGCCTTCATACTTCTTCTTCTGCTTGAAGACAGAGTCGTCACCGGGCAGCCAGTCGCTTGGCTCATGTCCAAAATGTTCGGGATCTCCTTCAAGAATCTCTTCGTGCTCAGCCGTGAAGAGAGCATTCCTAGAGTGTGTTGATGGAAGAACCATCTCCGTCTGGGCGAACCCATAGTTCTCGAAGAAATTTCCAGCAGATTTTTTGTTTATCCTAGTCAACTGAGTCAGGCGTATTCCCATAAGCCGCAACGTCAGTGGCAATTCTTTCTCTAGCAGAGGTACTGCGTAGTCATATAGATCTTTTGCAAGATGTACAGCCCTTGGAAGAGCCCTTTGCCGAGTGTAGACTTCATATGTGTGCTTCTTGAATTTCAGATGCAAAGTACGTCCTGCCCAATTGGCGCGCAAACAGTCTTTTTCGAGTTCTTCTGCAATGTGCTTCAGCTTACTCTTCAGGTCTTCAGGGTCACTGAGATGACGAAAAGTGGACTCCGTCCCGATGCTCTTTCGGGCATGATCTTCAGGTGGTCTAACAGTCGTACTACCAGTCCCGAGATACACACCAAGTAGAAAATCGAAACTCTTCTGACCAAAGAGACGAGACAACAATGCTCGATGAGTGTATATGTCCTTACACTTTGAGACACCGATTGCATCCAGTTGGCGCTCAAATACCTTGCCAATTCCGTTGACCTTTCTGACTGGCAACTCAGACATGAATTCTAGAATAGCGCGTCGATCGTTTGGGAGGCGAAATTGTCCATTTGGCTTGTTCTGGTTCGAGCCAATCTTTGCGAGGCGCGTGTTTGCTGCAATACCAGCAGAAACCGTCAAGCCTGTACTGCGATGTATCTCATCCCTCAGCTCCGCCACTGCCTGGTCAGGAGTCATATTTAAGGAGTCCACGTAATTCGTGATATTGAGATATGCTTCATCAAGTGAGGCTGCTTGATAATCGGGATCAGCTTTGGCCAGGATTGCTCGAATCTCGTTGGCTTTCTCGATATATTTGGGAAAATTGAGTGGGACACAAATCAGATCAGGGCAGAGCTTTTTCGCTATGTAGGTCGGCATGGCACTCCGAACACCAAACTTTCGAGCAGCGTAGTTTGCTGTCGTCAGAACACCTATGCCCACTCCCATGGGTTTATTTTTCAGGTCTGGCTTGTCCAATTCTTCCACGCTTGCATAGAATGCATCACAATCAATGTGCATGATGTACTGTGTGAGATCCATGCTGGACTCTATACTGGCAATCTGGCTGTCGATCCGCCTCTCGTCAAGAACCAGGTCTTGAGCATTCTTCATGATCGCATTTGCCTTTGCTTGTGTCCGAGCAATCTTGTCGGTCAGCTCGACGTCCTTCTTCTTCTCGTTCTCAAAGTACTTGCTGCCTTCGCTAGCGTCATAGATTATTTTATTCACACGGTCTTGATCTACGCCATCCTGTCCAGGTTTCGCTACTGAGGGTCCAGCCAAGCGCTTGCGTAAGGTGTCGAGGTCAATCTCCTGTTTACGGAATGCAGCGATTTCCGCCTTTTGTGACGCATCCAGTTTGATGCGCTTCGAGGAAGGCTCTTGAAGTACCTGTGACAGTATTCTTGCATCATCATTGTCCCCGTCAAGCTCGACCAAATCGTCATCTGAGCCATAATCTGTCTCAGCCTGGCTCATGAGCACATGAGGTTCATATCTACAGAGAGATGTATGGATTCCTGTAAGAGATCAACCTCGGTGGGCCACACCACAAGTCATGCTCACCACAAGAAGCTGGCTACAGAACGGTGCATAGATACAGTCGTTTCTGACGTGCGGAAGAGGTGCGCAACTCAATAAGATCTTAGTGGCGCAAAACTGAGCCAGCTTTTGTTGGAGCCGATGCGTGAGGCACTCACACCCTCATAGCAAGCTGGTGCATCAGGGTAGTCTGCAGGATGAGTCTGTGCAGGCAGGCTAGCTCTTTCTTGGCAAATCTTCAGGTGATGGGCACGTCTTGGCATATGTACACGATATCTTGTACTATTCACATAGGGTATTATTCTTGATTAGAGCTTTATATGCGTAGTGGTTGTGGTTGAGAAATTTGGCCAATCAAGAAACCGATGGGCAATGATTGCACATCGCCGACTCGAGAGATAAAACTGTCTCCTGTGCCTGAAGTCGTCGTTATAGCTTTTCCATTTGCAGCGGGGTCTACTTGAAGAGGCTCAGATAGTCTAACAGAATCCTCTTCCGGCTTCTTTGCTGTGGTTATTGGAAATACGCCGTTACGGATAGCTATAAGCTTGTCAAGATTGCCAAAATGTGACGTGCCATTTAGATGGTGCATGATCTTCATAGTATAGGGATCCTCTGCGAAACTCAGGGCTCTTGTGATCTCCTTGACATCTAGTGCATTTTTATGATCAGGGCCGAATTCAAGCAGTTCAAGCATCCATGCCAACAAGCGATCGTAAGAGCCCTCGACATTGGGAATAGGTGCACACGCGGGTGATTCTTTGATTGAGGTGCTATAGTCTACGGTGTCCGACCATCCTTCGCTGCCGACTCCAGATAGAATGCTGACTCCGTATCTAATTAGTTCACTCCTGAGCCGGGGGAACGTTTGGTTGGCGCAGTCGAGGAATGGCTTCCATATATCGTGTGCTCTAGGGGAAGACGAGAGCAAGATCTTGGGAGCTAAGAGCCTTTCTGTCATAGCAGCTATAACCATCGAAGAATCTTTCATTTGTCGTAATTGTTTCAATAATGATATTGATTGTTTGGTCATAACCTCAGGATCTCCAGTTTTTATCGGGCGAGAAGGATCATCCTTCCGTAGCTTACGCCAGGACTTAAGCAGACTATCGAGCTGCTCGCCCAATCTGCTTGCATACTCTACATCCTTTTCCTTGTGTTCGATCTTGGGGATTTTCCAGTAATTCTGCCAAAGCCAGTCTAAAGCTTGGACTACACTTGATCTGAGAACAGGTAAGGATGGCAACACATCATGCGTAGCACTGTGACGAATCTCTACGAAGACCTCTGGTAAGCCGATGGTTCGCGCCAGTGATGCGATCGAGATGGCATAGACAGCCTGCTGTGCAGGGTCAAGAAGTCCATTCACAAAGCGAGTGATCGCCATAGCAATCATCATACGTGTTTCGAGGGGGGTGAGCTGACCAGATTGATCCCTGATCAGTGCAGACGTAAGCATAGCAGTGGACACGACCGAATGTGGAACACGTCCTCGAATGGTCCAAGCACTGATTCTAGACAGACCAAGGGTACGAGCTGCCAAAGCATCCAGGTGTTGCTCAGGATAGAGGCAACTCCGCACATACAACCACTCCTCTCGATTCCGCCAAGCTGTGATTCTCAAGCCCATAAGTATTCGAGCTTCTTGAATCTCCTACTCTAATGCTTATCCGAGGTGTTTATGACAAGAAGCAGAGATTTACAAGACTTAATGCCTAACTTTTACCATATGGAGCAAGAAGCATCTCTAACGCGCAAGTGCCGCTTTTACTCTGCATGGTCAATATATACACATTTATATAACATCGACAAGGTGCGTAGAGAAGCACTAGAAGTAATACTCGGTACACAGAGATGAGCGGCTATCACCGAGCCACAGGAAGTCGACTGCATTGGACACGTGATCTAATCACATGCTCCCGCGACTGTGCTTTGCGAGAAGGGCAAGTCAGCCCGAGCACCAGAAGAGGACTTGTGCACGTGTATGACTGTGGTTTCTGAGCAGGTGCATGTTCGTGTCTGAGGAGCCCCCGAGTCTTGCCAGCCGAAGTCGTCCATTTCGAAAAACACCCAGAATTGAATATGCGCGAAAACCAGAGCGGGAACATTTAGATCCTTACACCCAGTTGATCAAGTCTTCCACAGCTTCATTCTTACTTCCTGCGACGTTCCTGTTGATTCAGTAAGTACTTTTGATTCCAGTGCAGCGTTCGAAGCAAGTTGCTGAAGCGTTCCGCGAGAATTTCTTTGCGAATTTGGACTGACATCCTGTTAAGATATGGCTGTCGGAAAGAACAAGAGATTATCGAAGGGAAAGAAGGGTATCAAGCGAAAGGTCGTTGATCCTTTCACCCGAAAGGACTGGTTCGATGTCAAGGCTCCTTCCATGTTCGAGAACAAGGCTGTTGGCAAAACCCTTACAAACAGATCTGCTGGTCTGAAGAATGCCAACGATGCACTCAAGGGACGAATCATCGAGACTTCCCTTGGTGACTTGCAAAAGGACGAAGAGCACGCTTTCCGAAAGATCAAGCTCAGAGTCGACGAGGTCCAGGGAAAGAACTGCCTCACCAACTTCCACGGAATGTCATTCACACAGGACAAGCTTAGATCTCTCGTCCGAAAGTGGCAATCTCTCATCGAGGCTCATTACGATGTCCGAACCACCGACGGCTACCTTGTCCGACTCTTTGTCATGGCAACCACCAGACGTAGACCAAATCAGATCAAGAAGACCTCATACGCACAATCCGCACAGATCAGACAAATCAGACAGAAGATGTTCGAAGTCATTCAGAAGGAGGCTTCTTCATGCTCCCTCAAGGAGCTCGTCCAGAAGCTGATCCCAGAGGTCATCGGACGGGAAATCGAGAAATCCACACAAGGAATCTACCCTCTCGCAAACGTATACACACACAAGGCCAAGATCCTCAAGCGACCTACCTTGGATATTCAGAAGCTTCTCGAGCTTCACTCGCAAGGTGGCGAGGAGACCTCTACAAAGGTCGACCGTACCGCTGGTGAGATCCCTGTCCTCGAGTCCGTCTAGATCTATCACATGGACAATCTTCCCCTGTTCGCGTAGCACTGAGCATTCACATCCACATTCGGCATGAAGAAATCCTGTCGTCGCTCAAGTTGTGTACAACACGAAAGAACACTTAGTAAACAAAACATGTCTTCCTTCGCGTTTGTAGCACTCAAAATGGCATCTAAATCATGATACACTTCTCCAAGTCTACATCCTTTTCGTGCCGTGCACGTTCTCATTCTTCCCTGCACTTGTTTGCTGCCAATCTGTGTCGACACCAAAGCCGGACAGATGCAGGCATGAACCTGAAGAGTGCTGAATGGTCAGACGTTGTCAATTTGAAGGACAAAACAGAGTTGAGTTGGCGCCTCAAACAAAACTCCACAACAAAAACTCATGGCGTAGATTGCTTCATTGCTGACATTTGTTGGCATCAAACGCTTACCAGTGCAACAGCTGGTACGCAAACGCTGCTCGCCGATCGACCATCAGATCTCTTGCAGGACTCGATCAGACTCTTGAGAGGGAGTATAAGATTTCATTGACTTGTCGCGCGAGGAAGAATTTCAATCTTGCGGCCGGGCATGAGTGATCTGGAGACTTTCAAGATCTTGTTGATTGGCAATTCGTCGGCTGGGAAATCCTCCCTCCTGTTGCGCTTCACGAACGACGTTTGGGAACCAGAAGATAATCAGGCCACCATTGGAGTCGATTTGTAAGTCTCTCTCTGTCCCTCGCCGTCCTTCCAACGAGTCTGTGCAGGGGAAGAGAGAAGGGCAAAGCATGACGTCGAGACGAATTGTCTCTTGAACAATATATCTCTCTCTTCCTCTCTCTCTTCCTCTCTACCTCCATTCTTGAGAAGCGGGGAGGCTCGGCACTGAAAAGTACTGACACTCGATAGCAAGACAAAAGTGGTCAGATTGAATGACAAGAAGATCAAATTGACAATTTGGGATACGGCAGGTCAAGAGCGCTTCAGAACCCTGACATCGAGCTACTACCGAGGCTGTCAGGGCGTCTTGGTCGTCTTTGACCTCTCGAATCGTGCGTCCTTTGACCAGATCCCGAAATGGTTCGAGGAACTGCACCTGAACATCTCCACCGGTGTGGTGGACAATCACTCGACAACAACAGTCGTCACCCATCTCGTCGGCAATAAAGTCGATCGTGGCCGCGTCGTGTCTCGCGAGGAGGCAGAGTCGATGCGGCTTCGCGTCGGGGCGGCAGCATATCTCGAAGTCAGTGCCAAACAAGGTGATGGCGTCCAAGAGCTGTTTGAAAATCTGACGAGAGATGTCATGGCCATGCAAGCTAATCTGCCGGACGATTCGCAGGACCATCGTGCAGTTCATCTCACCAAGGACGCAGACGCTTCCACGTCGAATTGTGCATGCTGAGAGAACCAGACCGCAGCCATTTGCACTTCAGTCCCAACGACCCAGGTGGCCAGAGGGAAGTTGTATCATATCAAGTTTATTAATTAATCTCATGTACATTATGAATGTCTCTAACGAGACCTTTTCCATCCATCGTCCCTCTGGCGGCATATCCGACACAAAAAAACTGCATGTGGCAAGGGATCGAGGCTGCGATCTGGTCTTGCTGATCATTGGGAACAGACGGCAGAGACTACAGCATCAGACTCCATGACGTCTCGCCAGACGATTGCGTCATGTTCTACTCTTTGCGTCAAGGCGCTCGTGCCCCTGCTACCGAATATCACCATCTCATGCAGAAGTTCGAAGCGTGCCAAGATTGAATCAGCATGCGCATTGTAGTGAGTCAGAATCACATTTCGTGCAGCGATCGAATCCTTCTCATGCTGGAAGAATGAACAACCAGGGACCTTGCATCGCCAAGCCACAGAAATCATGCCTGGCAAGGACTTTGGCGCCGTGCTTGCTGTGGATATGGGCGTACGGGTGGGAGTGAGCTTCGGTGCGACTTTGACCGTCGCAATGGATGGTTCAGACGCCGCTGTAGACCTTCCATTCAATGTCTTAGCAACCGGTGTTGCCGCGATTCCGTTCACTTTCTTTGGAGGTGTTGCAAGCTTGGGAGTTGTGATCAGCGCAGGTGCTGTAATTTTCTGGGGGATTATGACCTGCTCGAGAGGCACTACTCGATCTTGCGGTAGAACTTTCTTGAATATAGTCACTGGCTTCAGTGTCGTCTGTTTAAGTGGCGGCACCTGCTTGATGGAAGTCGGATGTGACTTGGATATACTTGTGGCAAGCTCGCGTGCCAGTGTCTTGTTCTGACTAGCTCTCCGTCGCCAAGCGCCAATCTCGAAATCCGATTCTCGAACGAGGTCTTCCGAATCGTCATCTTCTCCATCGTCGCTGAGAGTGATGATTGGTGATCGCTTTCTATCAATTGACTCCTGCCGTTTGAGTGATATGCTGTCGCCCTTGACCTGAATGACGAGATCTGGCGGTTGGTCACGGCGGCGTCCAGTGACATTCCGTATAGGTCCCGCACCATTCCGTATGTACATCTCTGTCTTCGTCTTGCTTGATGGTCGTAAAGAAGATCTGCCCTTGAAGGCCCGATAGCGAGGTCGACCGGCAGCCATGAAATTGGACTCCTCATCAGAGGCTGAATCAGAAGTGATGCCGTGATCGCCAACGGGTTTCCACAGTCTCGCGAATGCATGTGTTGCAGATGGGACACTGCCCTCCTTGACCTGCCACACTCCATCGGATTCTGTCAGAGCGTGGAAGATGTGCTCGGCCTCCCAATCTATGTACATCATCAGGTCAGAATCTTGTCCATTGATTTGGTCAATCTTGTACAACTGATTGTAAAACGTGGTTGATCGCCAGATATTGTGCTTATTCACGGACTCGTACTCCTGACGCTGATTTGCAGGCCTGCGATCTAAACGGGACAGTCTGACGAGAAGCTCTTTCGCATGGCATGTCAACAAGGCAACCACCTTTTCTAGACGCTCACCATAGTCTCGTTCCCAGGCGAAGACCATGTCCGCGATGCAGAAATCTGCCACATCTTCTTCATACATCAGACTCAAAAAGGTCTCGACAGCCATATCTGCCTGTCTGGCAGCAAGTTGGCCAGTGACGACACGAAATGGCCTCGCAGCTTTAGACAGTCGACTATGGCGAAAGACAGGCTTCCGTGATGAGAGATTAGACCAGGCAGCTGGAGGGCCGCACTCTGCTGCAGGCCTCAGGACACGTTTTTTCCGTTGCTCATGAGGAGTGATGATCTCCCGTGCGTTCATTAATGATTCTTTGCTGTTGCTACCCGAGGCATTGCTTGTAGTTTTACTTGATAAGACGAGTCGCATCTGCACATCAGACAGTGCTGACGTCTGTTTGATCAGCAAGCTGCCTTGCTTTGCCCCATTGGCGACATTGGTATTAGGTGATTCGTGCACAATATTTAAAAATTGGAGGGCATCGTCCGTAGATGACGATCGCTTTCTTTTCCCATTCGGAAGTGATGACAGAGGAATCTGTACAGCATTCAGTGGCTCTGTATTCGTGTGACCATCAACATGGCTAGCCGACGAGAGAACTTCTGTCATTGTCCGGTCGGGAGAGTCGGAAAGATTGCTTGGCATATTTACAAGTGCTGTAGAGGAGTCGTCTTGGGGGAGAAGCTCTTTAATGTCCGGCAGAAAAGAGGTAGAGGGAACCGGGATCTCATGTATCACGAAATTCTCGTTGCGCGTGCTGATATCGAGCTGGCCGAGCTCAAAAAAAACACGCGATGTCCTCCAAAGCAGGTCGTCCTGGTCAATGAGCATATGGTGCACAAGGTATTTGACGTATTTTGTGCAAGTTTTGGCCACCTCATGCCAGGAATCTAGCAAGGGAAAAACATGTTGTTGCACAACTTTCCAATACTCGTGGTATGCTTCATCGCCAAGAGGTTCAATCGTTGTAGCTAATTCCAGGAGAGTTTCCTGGTAACGAGAGTCATTTTCAGTCATTAGAGGACACTTTTCAGCCATTGTGTGGTCGAGGAGATCCATCCAAGTCCCACGAACGTAGCGAAAAATCCAATAGATTCTAGCTTCTTCGTGCATTGAGCGGAACGTTGATTCGAAGTCAGGGGTACTGGAACAGAGCTTGTACCAGCAGCAATCACCGAGTGCAAACAAATTACAGTTGCCGGAAATGCCGGACTCGCCTTCTTCGACTGAAAATCCAATCATCTTGGGAAACTTTAAGAGATAAGTTCGATTCTTGACTTGGACTACCCCACGCAGACGTCTTGGCCGTAGGAAGTGTGTGGTTAGAAGGTCTGCCGGATCATTCCAACCTTTTTCCGAGACGAAGATATGATGCATATCGATAACAGGGTAGTCCTCAACAGGCGTACGCTTGCCTGGGATTCTGAAGATTGCGGTTTCAGACGCCTGGTTGTACATAACACCGTTATACAATGTCGGTGTTGACGCATTCTTGCCCATCTGTGATCATGTACCGACGAAGAAATTGCTCGCTCCGACCAAGACAGATGCTGGAGAGTTACCAGAGAGGGATGCCCATCGATCCGGCAAGTGAAGGCAACCTCGTCAAACCATATGGTTCTTGAACATGATAATGTCGCTGAAGTATGGCAATCACGCCAAGTGATGTAATATACAGGAGATTAGATGCTTTTCTACGAAAGCAGGAGCCGTAGGGGAGTCAGATGTCGCGCTCCTGCATAAGTATTCTTTGTTAATGTTTTTTGTTTCTGAGTGAGTTCTCATGGTGGTTCGCGAAGCGCAAATGTAATTATGGGGTTCAAACATTGGCTTGCGACCTCACCCCGACGAGTTCAAAAGTGACCAAAACACGCTGCACTAGTGCACAATTTGGTGCTTGCTTTCCATTAGCAGGCTCGAGCTCGAGAGAAGTCTACGTATCTAGGCAGATCCGTTGGAGACTGCTACGTCTTGAGGTCATTTGGATATCGACTACCTACATGACTCTCATATGACAGTCTATGTCTACTCAGACCACGATGTCCTGGCCTCTGAAAGCACGTTCTGCTCGGGCCAATCGCAGGACATGTTGCTACTACTATCATCGCTGACTGATGATGTGAATCTGTCGAGTGCGAGGTCTGGCAAACTGTAGGCATAAGTGACACATCGTTCATTGCTTGCAGCTGTGCAAGCTCTGACGGAGATCTCCCGGAGTAGATATCTCCGTTCAAAGACATCTGAATAATGGTCGACATCATGCGCATCTGAGCTGCGTAGCATCTCTGAGAGCAGGACCTCATTCGTCACTCTGTCCGACACTGCAAGGAAGATCTCATAATCGAACCGTGATAGACGTTGCAGTTCGTAGCATGTATCATACAGCTCCTTCATTGACACCTGGACCATCTTGGCTGATTGCAGAGACTGGCCATATTCAGAATCAACATCCGGCCTGAAACAATCTGCAGCCCGTATGATCAAGCGAGCGACGGCACTGAGGCCTGGAGGATAGCCATCGTCCTTTGACCAGGGATACTCATATGTGGCGAAGCTCGGCAGTACCGTCTCAGGGTGTTGACGCTGGGTAAGTGCTGTATCAGAGGCATGTAGTGGAGGGCCACTTCGCGAGAATACGGCAATCTGAGTGCAATGACCAAACACTTTTTGCAGATCTGCCTCCGGAAAGACTTCTCTATAGTGCGTCTCAAAAGTGAATGCATTCGCTACTGTGCCTACTCCAGATATCGAAACTGTGTAATCGTATAACCTACACTGATTGTTGCACCATAGCTCAAATTCAGCTCGTGACATTTCGAAGCGATGATCAGGGTGTCTCATCTTATACGGAATACCTTCACGCATCTACCTCGTCAGTAGCTCTCTAGGGCCGCTTAGCTACTCTCACAAAATGACCTCCTCCTTGCGGATCGATTCTGTCAAAGACCTGATTGAAATCTCTGTTCGGTGTGGTCACAATGAAAGTCCTTGGTCTATGGACCCCGAGACAGATTTTTGTAAACATCTCCAGGGCTGATTCGTTGAGATGCTCGAATACCTCGATGGCCGTGATACAGTCGAATCTCTTTTGCTCGTGAAGCATGTCTTGCACGCCTCCTAGCAGGAGTTCCACCTTCAATGGACGCCATCTTGTATCCCTCGATCCAGAATCTGGCTTCAGCATAGGTGAGGCTACCTCCAGTGCTGCCCGTTCAGGATCCAAGCCGACCATGTATGAGATTGGCAATTCATCATCACAGTGACTCAGAAGCTTCAACAACTCTCCCTCTCCTGTTCCAACGTCCAGCAGAGTTTCACATCTGGGAGTCATGCGACGCAGGACATCCAGAACCAGCGCACGGCGCTGGACACTTGCAGGAGGATCGAATCTCACGTTGAGTGTTCTCTTATCTTGTGCCCCCACACTAACTGGCATTGCCATTCCGGTGTCGTCGTCGTCTTTTGCGCTTGCTAGCTTCAACATGTTCCCCTGAGGTTGACTCCAATGTTGAATCGATTTGTCGTCCCAGTTCAAGCTAGTTGTTGACACGTTCGTGGTAGCCTATCAGAACCTGCATCGGATCGCCTTCGCCTTTGAGCAAGACGTCTATTCGATTTCACGGTCAGGAGCGAGGACTCGGAGCAAATTGCAGCGTGTTTCAATACAGATTGCTTTGCCTGTTTACAATCGAGGAGTGTGTGTTCGTTGCACCAGGGTTTCATTTCAGGTCTCGAAACAATGGTTGTCGGAGTCACAAGTATAGTTTTGTTTGTCTATTGAACTTATGGTACTTGCAGACTATAGTCGGGTAATTCTCCACGCACGTTATTCAAAAGCATGACTTCGCGAGTGCCATCTACAATTCAGACCGTTTCTTACCCAAAAACGATTGTAGGATGTTGACCTTGACACGCATCTCATCGACGAGCTCCTTCGCCATTGTATTCTTGTTCTTCTTGAGTATGCCACTGAGTCTGGTGTACTCCTTCTTCACAAAGTCCTCATTTGTGCCGAGCTTCTCAAGGACGCGATAGTAGTACTTGTATCCCTCATTGGTTGCAGTCTTGGCATATTCGTCGACAGCAGTTTTGCCCTCGACAAGAAGCTGCTTCAGCTTGTCGCCGCCAGCACTGCCGATACTCTTTGCGATCGTGTCGAGAGATGGAACTCGACCAGCCAAGGCCGAAAGTCCGCCACCGGGTAATCTGAATGTGCCAGCTTGTTCGTTGATGAATTTGATGAATGAATCTTGATCACGACCAGAGTTGTAATCGATGGGTGTCTTGGAATCTGCGGCAAAGTACTTCAGTGTCGGGTACCCCTGGATGCCGTATTTCTTGGCAGCTTTGGGATGTTCTGTGGCATCCAGTTTGGCAATGACGACATGCTCGTCATCCGCAAAGTCTTCACCTACCAAGGTATAGATCGGCTCGAGTTTCTTGCAATGTCCGCACTATGCAGTGTCAGTGACGAGAGCACCAGGAGAGGCAAGATATCCCATACCCATGGAGCATAGAAATCGACCAGCACATCTTTCGTAGGATCCAAGACGATAGAGTCAAAGTTTGCATCTGTCAATACGGTAACAGACGCACTGACTACGGCACTCAGCAAGAGAAGAAGCTTCATGTTGATTGAGTATTGACAAAGTTGGCGTCTTGCATCATTCTATACCACGACGCTCAAATGTGCAGCTCAGCGTGCCTCGTTGCACTTGCGTGCGTGGCATGATTTATACGATCAATACGATGATACCTCATTATTGTTTTCCAAACATGCACAATCAAAATGGTCAATTCTTATCATACAACATATACAGAGCTCTTCTGTCTCCTCCTTGCTGACGCCGGTCACAGCTCATTTTAAGATACGACCATACGTTGAATTAGGCCGTCTTGTTTTGAGCAACCTGACAGCTGAGGTTCAAAGGTGCTTACGCAGACGAAAGAGACATGCTCAAGTAATCAAGTGATACGCAGCATTCGATCGTGGAGGAAGAGGCGAGAGTCTGAGTGCAGGAGACGCGGCCGAGTTGCGGCTCTTGTGGCACGGAGATTAAGCTTGGTAAGCGAGATCGACTGAAGGGAATCGGCTGCGCGTCTTTTAATTGGTCGTTCTGTATGTCTCATCCTTCAATGCACAGCGAACTGCCGTCGGCTTCGGCAACGGGACTTCCTTGCATCCCACTTCAAAATATATTTACTCTACATATATGTATATTGCCCAGGCTTCGGCGCCAATTTGAGTAGACATCACTCGATACTGTAGACTCGAAAGACACTCTCAGACAAGTGCTCGATGCCAAACGTCGTGATCATTGGTGCTGGTCCTGCTGGGCTCGGCCTCGCACAGGCGCTACAGAATCACAAGCCAGCACTTCCAACGGATGTCAATATCGTCGTGATCGACCGCAGGGATTACTACTGGCATATTATCGCTGGGCTACGAGCCCCAGTGGACACTGAGGTTGCGGAGCAAGCGACAATCCCATACGATCGAGTCTTTGCCAATACTGCCAACGCGCGAATCGTGCGCGCGTCCGCAACTCGCATCGACGATTCTGCAGTCTACACAGATCTTCCGGGCGCGGATGCCAAGATTGACTATGCCTATCTCGTCCTTGCCACGGGGTCTACCTGGTCGAAGGAGTTGAATCTTCCTCAGGTACGCGATGAGGCTCTCAAGAAGCTCAGTGAGCAAGGAGCACAATTGGCAGCTGCGAGGAAGATTGTGATCATCGGCGGAGGAGCTGTCGGTGTCGAACTTGCAGGAGAGATTGCAACCAAGTACTCTGGACAGAAACAAAAGCATGTCACGCTCATTCACCGTGGCACACAACTCTTGAATGACGTCTATCCCGACAAGTTGCGAGAGAGACTCAGGAAGCAGTTGGAAGCTGTCGGGGTCACCATCAAGCTCAACACGTCGATCGATGCAAATGCTGAAGCTGGAGAGATTGTCCTGGCTCACGGCGAAAAGCTGACTTGTGACCTTGTCTATCAAACGACCGGTGGTCGTCCAAATGTCGAGCTTCTCAAAGAGTACGATGCTACAGCCTTGGCAGACAACGGCTACGTTGCTGTCGACAAGTCGTTTCGCATCAAAGGTCACCCCAAACTCTTTGCTATTGGCGATCTTGCCGATCTTGCCGATCTACCAGAGCAGAGACAGGCGGCCAAGATTCCCGGACATGTCTCCGTTGCAGCCCTCAACATTGTCTCTCTTCTGAAGGAAGGCAAGGTCCAGTCTGAGTATGAAGGTCAGAAGGAACTCATCATCGTCACGGTCGGTAGCAAAGGCGGTGCAGGATGGGTCATGGGCGTCAATATCGGAAGCTTCTTTTCATCCATGATCAAAAGCAAGGGACTCTTCATCTCCAAGACTCGGAAACAGCTTGGATATTGAATCAAACACTCCTGCAGTATATAACACTCCGTTGTCGTCACCATGATAGAATAAGCACTAGTAAAAGCAATAATGGTAATTCCTAGTTGGAGACATCTTCATTCTCATGCTTGACCACCAAACACGTGTGTTTTGCCTTTACTGGAACTCAATTACAAGCACAAGAACGGAGCCGGCTTGCCATCTGTTACGTGGAAGCATCGAAAGTGTCGAGCAAGCGAACTGACATACAAGTCAAGCACAACGACCGTAGAGTTGGTCATGCAATAAATTGAGTCCATTTCGCAATCTGCCAATATTCACAATAAAACCTCGGGTGCCTTGGTCTTGACAATCAGTGCATTCGGTCTGCCGGTCGAGAATCTTGCCTGGTGATGTCGGCAGCTCAGGCAACCTTTGAGATTGAGAATGGTGTGCGGACGATAAAGGCAAACGATGACATCTTCAGATACGATGGCGAAGAGCAGAAAGCATTGGGACGAGCGGCACCGTGGCGAACGGATCCGGCATTTTTCAAGAGAGTACGAATCTCGGCCATAGCGCTCGTCAAGATGGTCACGCATGCGAGATCGGGCGGAGCCATCGAAGTCATGGGACTGATGCAGGGTAAAGTCACGGCGGACGGGGAGATCATCGTGCTGGACTCCTTTGCCTTGCCTGTCGAGGGCACAGAGACGCGAGTGAATGCCGGTGCGGAGGCTTCCGAATACATGATTCAATATGACGGGACATCGAAGCAGGTCTCTCGCCCCGAGAATGTCGTCGGCTGGTATCATTCCCATCCGGGGTATGGTTGCTGGTTGTCGGGAATCGACGTCGGTACTCAGATGGAGAATCAGAAATATCAAGATCCCTTCCTCGCCGTCGTCATCGATCCAAACAGGACAATCTCTGCCGGTGCAGTCGACATTGGAGCGTTTCGGACCTATCCCGAGGGCTACAAGGCAATGGGCACCTCGGCCTCCGAGTACCAAAACATCCCATTGGGCAAGATTGAAGATTTCGGCGTCCATGCGAACCAATACTATCCCCTCGAGATCAGTCATTTCAAATCAGACCTCGATACAAAGCTGCTCGAGGCCCTGTGGAACAAGTACTGGGTCGCGACACTCTCCCAGTCTCCACTCGTGACGAATCGAGCCTATACGACGGAACGCATGCTCGATCTCACGGAAAAGGTGAAGAAGGTGACGAGGGAGATCAAGAATCAGAGAGGCTTCGGCGCAAGTGCCATCGGAAGCAGCTTTGCCTCGACACTCTCACCCTCCAGGAACGATCGAGAGGGCATGGATGCCGCCGGCGGTGGCAGTCATGACGGTGGCAGTGGGCACAGTGCTCCAAAGAAGGTAGGAGAGCTCGATAGACTCTGCCGTGACATGGAAGTCATCTGTGCCGAAGATCGACACGGGCTCATCACGCAGAATCTCAAGGACAAGTTGTTCAATCGACAGAGGGAGACAAATGGTGACGTCTGTATGACCACTGTCGACGGATGAACGGTTGTTCTTCTTGTCTGATGGACGATAGTTCGGAGGATCGTCTCGAAGCATGAGCTCAAAAATGGATGAGAATAGCAGTAGACGTATGGGGAGATGATTTCTATCCATGAAAACTTGTATATGCCAAGACGCTCTGCCCCTAGAGTTTGATTGATATGCTTTCATGCCTGGAGGACGATGCAAATTACTGAAAGGAATAATATAGACAAGCTACCAAGTATGACGAGTCACGAATCAGTGTCGCAGGACTAGAATTTGGCTCCTGCTCCCAGGATTCGTTCCTCGTCTTCCTTCGTGGCAAAGGACTCTTCGCAACCACAAGTACTGACGACATTTGGGTTTCGAAAGGTGAAGCGGGAAGCCAGGACGTCGTCCTGAAAGTCCATCTCGCTCCCAATAATCTTCATGAGTGACTTGGAGTCCACGAGGACCTTGACGTCCTCCTGTTCGACCACTTCATCGAATCGCTCTGCCTTGTCGACATACTCGAGCTTGTAAGCTCCTCCTGCACATCCCTTCGCCACGACACTGATCTTGATCATCTTGCCCTCGGAAGACTGTATCTCGCGAAGCCGAAAGATGGCCTCGGTAGTCAGTGTCAAGACCTGCTTCCTCGGCCGCCGAGCTCTCTTGGGCGAGACCGTCGTCGTCGTCGTTGTCGTCCCTTGGACCGTGCCAGGAACTTGCTGAGTCACTCTAGTTGGTGGAGAATGATGGTTCGTGTCCACCGAGCTGGCTGGAAGAGCCGTAGAAGCGCTCGGAGGATTGCGATAGTCGGGAATCTTGGGAATCGCCTCACGAGCTGGAGACGTATGTGTAGGGATGGTGTTGCTCTGGTATGCAGCCGCCGTCGTCAGGGTACGATAGAGACATTGGTAATCTCTGCGGACGACCCGCTGCAGAAGCATGATAGGACTCAATCGATGGGTCAGTACTTGTGCGCCGAATGCAAGAATGCAAAGGTTGCTGGTTAGGAATGAGTTTTTGTAGAGCCCAAAGACTTCTGGTATGGAGAGATCTCTTTTTCCTAGAGGTTCAACGAGAGATCTGCAGACAAATGGGAAAAGAATCAGCCTGTGAATGAGAATGTCTACAGAAGTGTCAGGCAGCAGTTGCCGTTATGATGTCGTTGGCCCAGCTTTAGTCATTCATCCTCGCAGGTGCCAAACGAGGGAGACGAGCAGAAGGCGGGAGGCGAATAAATTCGCTTTCTCCTCCTTCAGCGGCCCAAAGGAGCTTCGTGTCCTCCCCACAGAAAGAAAGACTCGCGGCGATCCAATGGGAAAGACGCTTTAGGTCAGGAGGCAACACAAAAGACTGACAGCTTTCGTCAAGGTTTTCCACTCAAGTTGTATAGCTAGAAAGTCATGAGTGCTACGACGAGCTGCCCTGTGACGGGATCGAAAGTCAATGTTCTCCCACCGGATCATCCAGATACCAGCAAGAGCGACAAGCCGTGTCCGGTGACAAATGCTACCGTGGCTCACCACAAGGACGTCGTGCATGAACATCCTTCAGTCTCTGCTTCTGCAACAGAAAAGGACTGTCCGGTGCTGAGCCAAGCGCGCGACAACAAGGTTTGTCCGGTAGTGGGAACCTCTGCAACTGCTTTGCCCCCAAGTCACCCCACGACAATGAATGGCGATGTCTGCCCAGTCACGAAGGCCAAGCTGTCGGATCATGAGGGCTTCGTACATGGGCACCCTGCCATTTCCGCGAATGCTTCGGCCAAGGATTGTCCCGTGCTATCTCAGGGCTCGTCTACAAAACATGGTCAGACCGACCCATTGTTCCAGACATCGGCCAAACAACCTTTGGATCAGTGTCCAGTGACGGGGTCAAAGGTCAATGTCTTACCACCAGATCATCCAGCCACGACAAACGCTGGCGAGGTCTGTCCAGTGACGAAGGCAACATTGTCGCACCATGGGGATGTCGTCAAGGAGCATCCAGCTGTACCTGCCACTGCAAGTGCTCAGGATTGCCCAGTCATGCGACAGGCACAAGAGTCAAAGGTCTGCCCCGTCGTTGGAACACAGGCCAACGTTCTCCCCCCAAACCATCCGGCAGCCCAAGCTGGAGAGATCTGCCCCGTGACTGGTGCCAAAGCCGAGCACCACAATAACTTGGCCCAGCATCCATCCGTACAACAGGCCGATGGGGGTGCGCAGTGTCCTGTCACGGGCGCCATCGCTGAACACCACAAGAGCATCTCCCCGGAGCAGGCCGATGCAACGATGGCTCCATGTCCAGTGACGGGCCAATTCGCTGATGGCTCACGACCAGCCGTTACACTACCAGATTCTGTGGTGTCAGAGCCAATCAAGTACACTCTCATGGGTATTCCCTTCAGCACCTTTACAAGAACAATCGCCATGGGTCTGCATGAGCTGCACATTCCGTTCACACAGATACCCGTGCCTCCGCACTCGAGGGAAATCCTCGAATACAACCCTTTCGGACGATTGCCGGTCCTTCTCATCGAGCACTCGGGCAAGAAGCTCTCGATGTATGAGAGTGACAGTATTGCGAGATATCTTGATTCCGCAGACGATCGCATCTTGCGGTTCCCGGCACGAGACATGATCAGGAATCAAAAGGCGGAGGAATGGGTGGGTCTGATTTCCAACTACGTCTTTCCTGCCGTCGAAAAGGGTGTCGTCAAACCATTTCTGGGTGACAAATCGACCGATGTTTCGGATGGTCTGAAGGAAATGCACTCCGTCTTGACCATTATTGAGGAAAAATTCCAGGGACCATACCTCATGGGCATCGGCACGACCTGGGGTGATCTTTACCTCTACCCAATCATCGCAGATCTCGTAGCAACACCGTATGGCGTCGAGCTGAAGCAGTATGTCAAGTTGAGTGCTTGGTATGCAAGGATGGAAAAGCGATCTACTGCCAAGGCAACCTACGAAGGGACACTGGGAGCTGGGGCCTCCCCACCCGCTTAGGTCATCACTCTAGCTTCTGTATTCGTGCCAATAGCTGTATCTTGTATCAATATCCCCGTGCGAGCTGCTGTTCCTCTGTGTGCTCTGATGATGTGAGAATCGAGATTTCTGCAGTGTAAAGATTAGGCGACCGGCTGCCGCTTCTGGAAGTCTTGCTCAATTCTCCACAACGGCAACACAAAAAGGACGCAGTCAATGGGATGGACTCCAGAAGAGATGTGCACTCCCACCTCGCAAGAACTTGCGTTGATTGATCCCTCGTAGTGTTGTGATCGAGGCGTGCTGTCAACTGCTGGAGCTCATGGTAGAGACATCCATGTCGAAGCCCTCGACCTTGTATAGAGTGCTTCGGCTCATGTTATTTGTGTGCTACTTCAACACTGCCTGTTTCATCGTCCAGATGAATCAGATTGTCGGGACGCCTCTCTATCTCTACAACAAGGCGTGGTTCTATGCCTGGATCGCGAGGACGAAGCAACAATTCGGCATGCTATGTGTCACATTGGTGGAGTGGTTCAGTCCGACGATTGCCGTGGTCTCTGGAGACGAGAGCACGGCGGACTTGATCAAGCAAGGAGAATATGGCCGGATAGAGACGGACTTCGGAGAACGTATCATCTACATTTCGAATCACCAGATCTATGCCGATTGGCTCTATATGTGGTGGGTGGCCTATACTTCGAGAATGCACGGGGCGATATACATCATGTTGAAGGACTCTCTGAAATGGATCCCCGTCATCGGCACGGGTATGCAATTGTTTGGATTCATCTTCCTCGCACGAAACTGGAAGCAAGACAGACCTGCAATCCAGAGACGCCTGCGCCAGCTCCAGAGTGATCGAGACTGGCCAATGTGGTTACTGCTCTACCCCGAGGGAACGAACTTGAGTCCGACGACCATCGAGAGGGCGCGGGACTATGCAAAGAAGGTCAATGGTCCAGAGCTACAGCGCGTGCTCTTGCCGAGATCGACCGGTCTTCGATTCTGTCTCGAAAACCTGAGGGCGTCTGTGCCCTATATCTACGACTGTACGATCGCCTACGAACCCATAGGAGACTCCATCTTTGCTGCCAAGAAATATACCCTGAGGTCCCTGTTCTTCGAAGGCAAGCCGCCAAAGAAAGTCCACGTAAGGGAAAACTTGCAATTCTCGTTGGGAAATGTGTTATTGACTAGATAGATGAACTGGAGAAGATTTGCGACAAAGGACATCCCAACGACTGAGAAGGAATTCGAGCAATGGCTCTACGACAGATTTCTCGAAAAGGATAAAATGTTGATCAATTTTTACAAACAGGGGTCCTTTGAGAGTGTCAAGCAAGTCGAGGCGCCGATCGGTCTTCGACATGTTTCCGAGATTGCGGATCTGGTGACAACACTGCTGACACTGGGTTTGCTCATCAGCATTTGTCTCCAATTTTATCGTCTGGTTATCAAATTTTCATGAGGTCAGCAGAGCTGTCCATCTCAGTCAGTCAATGTGCTGTCAATTCGAGCTCTGGCAAACAAGATGAAAATCACGACGATAACAACAAGCTACACAGATGATGTCCCTTTTGTCAGTATTAGCATGAACATACCTTAATACCATCTACCACAAATCAATCCTGCACATCAATCAAACTGATCTCATGACCAGTTTTCCATGCAGACTACTGTTAGTCAATTCCCAGAATAGCTAAAAGTACGATCGATACGAAAAGAATGTCCATGCTACTCTCCATGGTTCGCACTTCTTGGCCACAACGTCAGTCATTAGCCATTAAGTCGTTGACAAAAGTACACAGATCATCTCGAGGCAGAAAAGCAAGGATGGAGAACCTGTCGGCTTCAGAGCAAAAAGAGATGCGGACATTTATGGAATCGGAGACTGGGAGGTTTAAAATGCAGACGGCAATTTCCGACTTTACAGACCGCTGTTGGACCAAATGCCTCGCTCGATCAAACATGAAGGACTCGTTGAGCGCCACTGACCAGAGTTGTCTGTCGAATTGCGTTGGCAGGTTCCTGGACGTCAATATCGCCATCATCAAAAACTTGAATCAGGTCGCTGGAAATTAATGCCTTGACAGAGAGCGAGAAGATTTCCCCGAGCTTACCTACATTGACCGAAAAAGAGTCGAGACGCTGTGGCTAGGGATTCACTGTCGATTGGCATTCGTCTCATTTCGCCGAGGTCAGGAATATGGGTTCACGACAAGCGTATCTAGAAACGACTATTGTGGGAGATTTGCAAATTTCCAAAGCACGACGCCATGAAAAAGCATTCGAGGGCACAAACATTGAAGTGACCAGAAGAGCTGAAGCAATCACGAGAACGATTCTATATAGCTATTTACAGAAAAGTCTACTGGCCTTTCTCGATGATGTTGTCCCAATCTCAACCCAATACAAGAGGTCTAGAAATCCCAAGCCTCTTGGTGTAGCAAGACACAGCCATGATCCTCCTGACCACGTTGGACCAAGTGTCCGATTTGATAGACCTCGAGATCTGCAGGCGCCAGAGCCTGTTTGACTTCTTGCACTTTTGAAGCGTCTACCACGAGTACCATGCCGATACCCATATTCAGCGTCTTGGCAATATCTGAAGTCGGCACGCCACCCGCCGTCTTCATCCATCGGAAGAGCTCAGGAACCTGCCATGCATTGAGATCAATCTCGGCCGTCAGTGATTTGGGTAGCATTCGAGGAACGTTCTCGACAAGTCCACCTCCCGTGATATGAGACATTCCCTTGATGAGTCCTTGCTTGCAAAGTGGCAACAATGGCTTCACGTAGATTCTCGTGGGTTCCAAGAGTGCCTCGCCAAGTTTTAGGGAAGCATTCCAAGGCGCAGGGTCGTGGTAGGAGAGACCTGCTCGAGCGACAATCTTTCGTACGAGAGAGAATCCATTCGAGTGTGTACCACTACTGGACAGGCCCAGCAGCACATCACCAGTCTGCATTTGACTGGTCATTGGCAGGATTTGATCCTTCTCGACAGCACCCACAGCTGTACCAGCAGCATCGTAGTCGTTGCCTTGGTAAATGTCCGGCATCTCTGCAGTCTCACCTCCGACCAAGGCACAACCGGATTCGATACAGCCGGCTGCCACACCCTTGACAAAGTCAGCGGCAATGTCAATGTCCAGACTTGATGTCGCAAAGTAGTCCAAGAAGAACAGTGGCTCTGCTCCTTGCACCACAAGATCGTTGACATTCATGGCAACAAGATCGATTCCAACAGTATCATGCTTGTTCATGGCATTTGCAATCAGAAGCTTGGTCCCTACTCCATCTGTTGCACTTACAATGAGCGGTCTCTTAAAGTTACAGGCTTCCAGGTCAAAGACTCCCCCGAATCCACCAATCTCGGAATCTGCGCCCACTCGCTTCGTGGCTCGAACTGCGGGCTTGATACGCTCGACGAGAGCATTTCCAGCATCAATATTGACACCACTTGCAGCGTATGTCAAGCCGTCGACTTTCGTGTGTGTGGCATGAAGCGCTCTGTGTGCAATGTCTTTTCGGAAGAAAGACTTGTCGAACGAAATTTGACTTATCCCTTCATATGCAGCGTTTACTGCCTCCTGTAGGGTAGATGAAGTAGAAGTGACCGCAAGGACTCTACCGCCAGCTGTCAGCGTCTGCGAGTCACGCACGCTCGTCCCGGCATGGAAGACGGATGTGTTTTTAGCTACTGAGCCGATCGTGATGGCATCTCCTTTGGCATATTTCTCTGGGTAACCGCCAGCAACCATGACAACTGTGGCTGAAAATTCCGACTTGACATCAATCGAGACCGAATCGAGCCTGCGGTCAACACAGGCGAGGATCAACTCAGCAAGGTCGCTCTTTAGCAAGGGTAGAACTGTTTGTGTCTCGGGATCACCGAACCGAACATTATACTCCAAGACCTTCGGTCCATTCTTGGTAAGCATGATTCCAGTAAAGAGCATACCTAGAAATGGGAAGCCTTCCTTCCGCATACCATCGATTGTTGGCTGCAGGATGGTGTCTTGGATGGTCTTTGTCAAAGAAGGTGTACTGAGGGGTATGGGTGAATAACAGCCCATACCTCCAGTGTTCGGGCCTAAATCACCATCGAAAATACGCTTGTGATCTTGTGCAGCTGGCAAAGCCTTGATAGTGTATCCGTCACTGAATGCCAAGACGCTGAGTTCCTCGCCCTCGAGTAGTTCTTCGATGACGACCTCATTGCCCGCTGAACCAAACTCTTTATCGGCCATGATCTTCTTCAGAGCTTGCAAAGCTTCGGCTTTCGTGGCTGGCAGAATGACCCCTTTGCCGGCAGCGAGTCCGGAGGCTTTGATCACAACATTGTGATTGACTTCTTCGATATATTGACATGCTTTCTGATAGTCTGTAAAGTTTTCATATGCTGCGGTCGGGATGTTTTGTCGCCTCATGAAGTCCTTTGAGAACGTTTTCGATCCCTCCATACGGGCGGCACCTTCGCTAGGTCCGAAGCATGGAATACCAACCTTACGAAAATGACCCTCGATGCCCTCCACCAGAGGGATTTCTGGACCAGGAACCACGAGATTAACATCGTTCTGAGTCGCAAATTGGACCAGAGCCGCAAAGTCCGATACACCAATATCGACGTTTGTGGTCTTTTCACAACGGTCAGTTCCACCGTTACCTGTCGAAATGAGTCCGATGTCACGAACCTGCTCATGAGCAAAAGATTGCCTGACCTGGCGCAACGAATATCTTTGACACTAGCGCAGACTCTGCCAATTTCCATGCCAGAGCATGCTCTCGCCCGCCATTGCCGACAAGCAAAATTCGCAGAGACATACGAAGTGATGCTCACGCTCAGGATTGAGTCTACCTGGCCTCCAGAAGAAGACACACTGGCGAAGCAGATGCAACTCACTATAGAAATGCCAATCTTCAAGAATTTTGGTGTCAAATCACGGGTGGCTTGGGTGGCTCGGGTGGATGGAAGTGAAGTGGCTCAGGCATTCGGTTGTGGCTCTGAAATTAGGACGATGCTTGCAGACTCGACCATGAGACATTTGAGGATTACAGTCTTGGTCCAGGTTTTACTGCAGTCCGTGACATCTTCCCAAAAGCAAGAGAGGTTTACAAGAATTAGAGTGACTTGGCGAAGACTCGAACAATGCTGAAGGGCACTGGACGTATCAAGGTTCCTTGTTCGAGTGCAAACATCGGACCTGGTTTTGATGTCGTCGGCATCAGTCTCTCGATTTATCTCATACTGGACATCAGGGTCGGCGTAGATTCGAACACAGTCTGCAAGCTGTCCTATGAAGGGGAGGGTGCTGATGAAGTTCCCCTGGATCCAGAACATAATCTCATCACTCGGACTGCACTGTATGTTCTTCGTTGTCACGGTCTCAAGTCCATACCAAGCGGGACCTATATTCACATCAACAATGGAATACCTTTAGGTAGAGGCTTAGGTTCTTCTGGAGCAGCCGTCGTTTCCGGTGTCATGCTAGGAAGTCTTCTCGGTTCTCTGAATCTCACGAAAGACCGCATGATGGATTATTGCCTGATGATCGAGCGTCACCCCGACAACGTGATGGCAGCTATGATGGGCGGCTTCGTGGGCTCTTATCTGCGAGAATTGGACGAGAAGGATACCGAACGGAAGGAGATACCCCTCAGTGAAGTGCTACCTGAACCAGCAGGTGGCATCGACACTGGATTGGCCCCACCAGAGCCACCCTTGGGGATCGGGCACTACATCAAATTCGGCTGGGCAAAAGAGCTGCGTGCGATTGCCATCATTCCACAATTTGAGGTTTCCACGGCCAAGGCTCGTGGTGTCTTGCCAGAAGTATACTCCAAAAAGGACCTCGTCTTCAATCTACAGAGATTGGCTGTCCTGACCACAGCCCTCACGCGATCACCGCCCGATCCCGAAATTATCTATGAGGCTATGCAGGATCGTGTACATCAGCCATATAGGAAGGTGTTGATTCCTGGTTTGCCTGACGTACTGGCCTCTGTCACTCCCAAGACACACCCTGGATTATGCGGAATTTGTCTATCGGGCGCAGGCCCGACCATTCTAGCGCTTGCCACGAAGGATTTTGATCATATCGCATCGACGATTATTGAGAAGTTCAAGGGAGAAGGGATTACGTGTATATATAAAGTTCTAGAACCCGCATATGACGGAGCTACCTCAACTTACGAGAGCTCGTAGAAGGATCTATGCAATAATACCCATGTCCATGTGCTCTGCCTTCGTCATGACATGATCCTAGGCTCATGCCGAGTCCATGGAGTATCTCGATTCTTTCTTTCTCTTCGGACCTATGTCTCACTGCCAAGTCTTAGCACTGTTGAGTTTCGGCATATTCGATGAGGGCGGCTATGAAACTGCGCACAAGTCGGTCTGCCGCCAAAGCATATAGCTTGAGTGCGTGGTAGGAACTGTTCACAGTCGAAATACATCTAGGGACACCAAGGGCGGCTTGATGTGTACTTTAATTGCTTGTACCAATCCTTGTGCTGTCAATGACAAGCATGTCGGACTTTCTGGACATTGCACCCTGGATAGCCTGTCCATAGCCGAAGATTGCCCGTTGAGCGATGTACTAGAAAAGAGCAAGAGGCCCATCTCTAGAAGTTGAGAACGCGCACTTGTATCACTCGTCCTTAGCTTGTGCTCGATGTTTCAGGTTTGTAAGAATCATAGCCTCGAGCGATACCACTTCTACCTTGAGTCATAGCAGCACCACCTTTGTCTGCAGTA
Organism: Taphrina sp. SM11; assembly: GCA_004000165.1. Taxonomy (NCBI): domain Eukaryota; kingdom Fungi; phylum Ascomycota; class Taphrinomycetes; order Taphrinales; family Taphrinaceae; genus Taphrina; species Taphrina sp. SM11. The sequence continues at coordinate 153,286 of RHDT01000299.1, read as the reverse complement.
CCATCTACATCATGATGATCACTTCCCAATCCACTCCAATGCTCCCGTTGTCTCAGATGCTGTGCGGCTGGACTGTACAAGCCGCCGATCGTGCTCAGTGCTGTTTCTGTGCTTCTCTTGGCCACCGCGTAATCAGAGTCCGAAGCAGTATGCAGTGAGGCATGCATGGGCCTGCTGGACGATGAATATCGGCCGGTAACAAGACTGAAATGTGGAGCATCTTCATCCTCGTTTTCTTTCGAAGGAGTCTCAGAAGCTGCCATATCTTCAGGTGGCATCTTCATCACTGTCTCAAAGTCTGTCAGCCAATCACCAGTCCATGGAATAGCTTCATGTGATCTGGTTCGCAATGCTAGGGTCAACTCGAATGGGGTGACTACCGGCTTGTAAAAGTCCCGACTATCGATCATACTGTTCTCCCCACAAGCAACCAAGACGAAAGCATCGATTTCGGAAAAATTGGCCATCTTGCTTGGATTGAGCTTTCCCATTGCAAAAAGATAAGATTTCTTCCCTGCTATACTGATAATTGATCGCAAGTGCTTGATCAGCTCCATGTATCGGCTGACGCCGAGGGTACCGACAACAATGCCTATGACTCCAGCATCTCGTGCCTTCTGTACCACAGCATAACGACGACGCAGAGCTATGTTTTGTGAAGTTTCCTGTTTCAGATCATCTGTCTCTGGATTGTAAGAAAAGATTGCCGAGACGAGTGATGTATGTGTCATTAGAGTCGTGGTCAGTGTCGCACTTGGAGGCCCAATATATAGCATGGTGATATCTGCCATGTTCACGGATGAATTCAATTTGTACTTTCGACCCGGGAGTGTGTATCTGAAGTCGCTATCACTCTTATCAGCCACTTCTGTTTCGATACATAGACTCGCTGAGACTATCTCATATCCTTGCAACTCCAGTCTCTGTGTTATAGCATTCTGTGATGAGATATAGGTGGTATCGCTTGTGACCAACAAAGGTGCCATTTTCCCAGGTATGCTAGCAGACACTTTCTCGATCAATGAAGATATATTGAGAGGTAATTTGCCAAAGACGTATATGACTGGCAACCTACTTGTAGGTGATAGGCACGATCTGCCATAATGTACTAGAGCATCTGCATTGATGTGTTCGGCTGCAACTTCGTCCACACAACAGCTACCATAGCTTGTGTCTCCAAGGACATAGAAAGTAGAACTACCGCACAGAGATTGCAGCTTCTGTGCTACAGAGGAGGCATCAATAAGCAGCTCGTCAGGAAATTGCAACGCGATACGTTTGTACTGATTGCCCCTTATCGACTGTACAGTTTTTTTAATATCGTATACTTCTTCGAGTCTACCAGATGAGGTCTGCCGACCTGGAGAAGGAAGTGATCGATGGATGATACTCTCGTCATCATTCGATAGTGGAATACCTGCTGTCGTCTGCGCCATCGCGTCCGGCTGAGTTTTATCCTGGAACGTCGCTATACCGTTCGGCCGTTTGAAAATCTATGGACATCCGCATCTCGAGACACACATGTGCCGGCTTCTTCACCTCTCATGTAGACGTGGCAAGTATACTTGTCCTTCATTAGCATTGACGGAATCTTGCGCAAACGGGCTGCTAAGATGCACAGTCAACATACAAGGCCTGGCTCGGCAAATCAAAGATCGAATTTTGTATGACAAAAGCAATGAATTCAGACTGGACATCGATTATACAACAACAGTATATATAAAGATCATCAATGAGCTTCGTCTTGTATGAACCACATGCAGTCCTCTCATCGTAGGTCTCAGATCAAGCTTTTATGCAATTATTTTGGGGCTTCCTTGACAGCCATAGCCATCTATTACCATTAGTACATTGCTTTCAGAAAACAAGAAGATTGTTTTCTTACCTCTTCACCCATAGCAGAGACGATCGAAACGAGAAGGTCTTTACCGTCATCGAATTCTTCCTGCAATTTGCTACCGAGTTCGCCATCTGGCACTCGAACATCGTCCTTGGAAGCTCCATCGTTGGTCATCAAGTTGAGGAATCCATCATCAATGTTAACCAACTGATATTCAGTTCGAGTCACGATTGGCACATCCATGTTGTGGGTGGATGGGGAAAGATCTTCGAGCTTCTTTCCGGTGAAGATATCGGTAGCGATCAGATGGACCTTGGCGTGACCGTGCTTTCCAGTCTTCGAGGTAGACATGTCAATGATCTTGCATGGTCTTCCCTTGATTACAACGTGTCCGTTCTTTCGAAGAGCAGAACACTGCATTGGGAAGGTGGTAGAACCACCTGCATTGCCGGTCTCGAAATCGGCATCGAGTTCTGCTTGCTGTGCGGCTTCAGACATCTTGAACCTTGGTCAGCAGTCTGTACTAGAGCTATATTGTGCTTCTTGGCCTGACTCACGGTTGGTAATGCTAGTCTGTAGGATGAGGTTCAGGATGTGTTTCGTGAGATTCTTTTGCTTTTCACAAGACGACGTCGCAAACTCGCACAACTCGCATAAAAATTAATGCTGCAAAACCAGAATAGGGTTGTTTTCTAGAGCAGGCACGTGGGTGATCTTTTGGCAACTGCTGATCACCCCACATACCGTAGTTGTATGTGCAATCGCGTCGCTTGGAGATGTGTTACAGTTGCCATTCGATTGCAACTGCTCTGGAGGTTGCAGCGTGGTCTCAATGTCTTTCGATGGGAAGAGACTAGAGTTTGCACGTTGCGGGTAAAGTTCAACCTGCCTGAGGTGTATCAGGGGCGCATCTACAGCTCGATCGCACTAATCACTAATATGAAAATCATTTCAAACTAGTATAGACAGGTGGCCAATCTAGTACATAATAAAATCGACAATTCCAGGCGTATCCTCCAGGCTGCAGTTGTCACGAGGAAAGATGTCAACTCTGGCTATGTTGGATGCCATCCTGGGAGGAGGTAAAGATTATCCGGTAATGAATAAAGAATGCATCAATGTTCAACCCGGGAGTGCGAACCTGCACCATGAAGATGCAGACGCCAAAGCCGCTGTAGCCAGAATCTTCGAACTGAAACAGTCAATCACATCTTGTGATGACGTTCTTACCAAGATCGAAGGCTGTATGAGCACTTTTCAAGCAGAACTGCTTTCTGTCACCTCTGATATCGAAGCTCTGCAAAGTCGATCTGATGAGATGTCCAAGAGACTTAAACACAGGAAAGAACTTGAAGCGTTGCTCGGTCCTGCAATTGAGGAAAGTGTACTATCTCCGCAGATCATAAGAAAAATTATAGAGGCCCCAGTGGACAGATCCTGGATCTCCTCGTTGGAGACTCTGGAACAATTCAGTGAGAACGAGCGGAAAGAGCGCCTGATTGAAGCTGCCTTTCCGTCAAAAGAAGTGGAAAAACTAAGAAGTATTGCTGTTTCTCGAATCCGAGACTATCTAGTCACTAAGATAAAGACACTCAGATTGCCAAAGACTAATGTCTCTGTGGTCCAACAAAGTCTACTAAAATTGCGAAAGTTATTCAGTTTTCTGTGCAATTACCACGAGGTCTTGAGCTCGGAAATAATGCAAGCTTACTGTCTGACCATGAGATGGTATTATCAGTACTCTTTCGAGAGATATCAACGCTCCCTTTCTCGAATTCAAATCAGAAACATCACCAAGCAAGAACTTTTAGGAGCCGAGGACGTTCCTCGTAGTCTTGGTAGCATGTTTTCCACTGCTCAGAAAAGTCCAACCAAGAAAGACACGAATTTGCAATCCGTCATGTCCCTTGGCACGCGAGCAAAATACCTTCACGATAATACCTCGGGAATCATTCTCGCACACTTGGCAGAGACGGAAAAGGAGACCTTCTTTGTGGAGCGTGTCTTTCGGTCTTACATTGTCGCTCTGATAGAAAATGCTGCTGTCGAGTATCTATTTATGAACGAGTTCTTCAAGACAAAAGGAGCGCGTTCGATAAGCGAGCATTACAATACAATTCTTGATCCAGTCTTTAGCTCGGCGCAATTATTTGTTAAATCCCTAGTATCGGACAGTCTTGACGTAATTGGAGTTCTGACATGCATTAGAGTCTGCCAAAAGTTGTCATTCGACCTACAAAAGCGCAAGGTTGCTGGCTTAGAAAGCTTCTTGGATATATTACAGATCACGTTGTGGCCTCGGCTTCAGAGTATCATGGACTTGCACTGTCAAGCGCTCAAGACTTGCAGTGTTTCTGTATCGAGCGTTACGGAATCCGCTCGGAGCAAAACACCATTGCCTCTCACGAAGAGATTTACTGACCTAGTGTTCGGAATTTTAGCTCTATCGAAGAATGCTAGAGAGGAAGAACCTGTCTCACATAGTCTTGATCGTCTCATACATGACTATGAGAGTTGCTTGACCAGAATGGCAGCCACCTGCGACGCTAAATTGAGAAATCAATTCTTGTTCAGCAACTATCTTTGTGTGGCCGAACAAATCGAAAATACAAGTGGCACGATGGCAGACAAACACCAGAAAGCTTTTCGAGTGTTTGTAGAAAGTCTGCGCTCATGAGACAAGGCAATTATATTAGAAAACTCAAGTTTACAAAGAACGTCAACGCACACTGCTCATAGTCTCGCGGACTCCTGCTTACTCACGCCATGTTCTTCTGTCGTCGGGGTACAATGATTAGAGCGCGGCTTCGTACATTGCGCAAAGGAGCGTTATGGTAGTGCCAATCACGAAAGTTTCCAGTCCTACGACATATTGAACAATCGTCATCTGCTTTGACATGTAGCTGACGGTCGCGGGTGTGTGGAAAGCCAGGTACACCATGAGTAACTTCGAAATTGCGAAAATGAATGGATCGAAGGTGTACTCGATGGATTTGCCCTTTGTGTTTTTTCTTGCGTCAGCGCTGGATCGCAGATTGATAACCATGGAAACCGCCAATGGAATTAACTGGAATAATAACCATGTTGCAATTGGTTTCCAATAATTGTTGACGGAAAGAAAGACCAGAAAATCAGGCAAGGTCAGCGATCTGAGGCCTCCAAGCTTAACCTCGTACGATATAGGAACAAGTGCTTTGGTCATCTTAGCACCTTCGACAATTACCGAAATTGCAGCTACAACAGCGACTTGACTCATCGAGCTTCGCAGATTGCTGATCTTTTCTGGGACTGTTTTGGTAATGGCTGTGGGCAATTTCTGCGAGTCCATGATGCGCTTCTTCGTATCATCCGCCCATTGAGCAACCTTTGAGGGCGAAATGTCCATATCTTGTGCCGCATTCTCTAATCTCTGACTGAATGGCTTCAGCATTTCGCTTGCTTTACCTTCGAGATCTGACTCGGCGCTATACATAATTAGCTCGATCATGCAGAAATCAATTGGGAGGGGCATACTCGCTCAGGATGGCCAAGGACTTTCTTGCGGCTTTGCGTGCCGTGGACGGTGATATCGGCAGATCGATGAAATGATCTGCCAACTCCGGAAGATCTTCAATAGCCTTGTCGGCGTTGTCGAGATATGCTTGTAACCTATCCTCAAGGTCATTTTTAAGCCCCTCGTCGCTCAGCTTCAACTTTTGACACATCTCCTTGAGCTCATTCTTCTTGTAAGCTCTTAGACTCATCCTTGTACTTTCTTCCGTTGCCTTGTTGTCAAGGAATCGTCGTGCTTGAAAGCTCTATCAGCCGTGTAAGTCAGGGTTTTCTCCGCTTTGTCTCTGTCGCAACGACTCTGCCAATCGATAGCAAGGAAGACGCGAGCAGAGGCAGAAACGGAACGACAAACTCGCGCGGATCGCCCTGTCGATCGCATCAAAACAAACAACGCGACACAGTCACGTGTCTACAGATATGTCCAGAACACGTGATGCATGGGATTCTCTCTTCGATTTTGTGCATGACATGCTTCTCCACAAACGGTAGAGGATATTTTTGGTTAGAAGTCCACAAATGCTTGCTCGCTTGAACGGTGTCGGGTCTGTGGTTTAGCACATAGCATTGTGCTTGATACGGTTCGTGGCTCGTTGAACGCGGCCGTCGAGGAAAAACAAGCTGTTGAGAACGGCCTGCAACAGCTCCAGACACAACGACACAGGCTCATCTGATCAGATAAGCAATCTTGTCTTGCATAGGCCAGAGTACCGGGCTGCTGGGGAGTTCTTATGTCCAAGTTTCGAGCATTTGGTCATGCCATGGCTGGTCAATCACTGATAGCATTGAGGTTGGTGTTGTTCGAGAGTGTTCTTGGATGAGAATTGACATCTATTCAGTTGGATACCGGTCATCTTGTTCGTGGAGAACCATGTATTTAGCATTGCGATCATCGACGGCATCTCGATGAAACCTACCTTCAATCCGGAATCCAACTTGTTGAGGCGCGACTGGGTCCTCGAGAACAAGTGGTTCTGGTGGACGAGTCAGGCGGGCACACCACTGTTTGAGCGGGGTGATGTCGTCACGTTGAGTTCACCACTGACGACGAGGTTGGCGACGAAGAGGATCGTCGCCGTTGCAGGGGACATTGTATCCACGAGACCACCTCGTGCCGGTAAGGTCATCACCATTCCCGAGGGCCATGTCTGGGTCGAGGGTGATGAACGATTTCACTCGACAGACTCGAATGAATACGGGCCGGTGGCAATCAACCTGATCGAGTCGAAGATCTCAAAGATCATCTGGCCACCCAGCAGATATGGCAATGTGTCGAAAACGGGCGGCCGGGATCCGCGAATCACCAAGCGACAGATGAGTGTCGAAGGCAACGCGGGTGATTGGGCTGAATATGGCTATCATTAAGCTATCTACCCTGTTGTGCCTCATGGTACCTTGCATACCATCATCTCGGACCATCGTCTCTCTTGCTCGCGCACAGGCAAGATCTGAGAAAAGACAGTCTCGAGCTGTCGGATTATGATGTTACGTCTCTCAATCTGAACGCCCAATGCAATGTTGCATCTTGATTGACAATCGTCTATGGATGTTCTTATTATCCATCAACCTCCTCAGATCGACACAATCGCTAGACCGTAGAAGAGTGTCCAAGCTACAGCATAGAGGAGCTTGGGAGAGAAGACTGAAAAGACGAAGAGATGATGTCGGAGGGTGAAGCAGGACGTGCATAGTGCAAGAGCATACATGGAAGAACAGAGACTCATGTACGATCTCGCAAACGATCTGGCCCTTCTTGGGTCTTTGTGCCCACGGACCCAATTCATCAGGGCTACCTGCCAGTAGATTGGTCCGATGAAGGACGAGATAAACAAGAGTATTCCGACAAGAGTCTCATTGTATACCAGAACACCATTGTATGCTTGACTCAGATCCAACCCTGACAATGAATTGCTGTTCCCCATTGCATAGAAAGACAGTTGCTGTAATATTATGAACGTCCCGGTCGTCCACGAAATGTGCTCTCTCTTCCTCACTATACTGTTCAGAGCTTCAAACAGCAGAAGTAGTGCAAAACTTCCTGGTCGTGCTTGGAGAAGGAAAACTACATTGACAGCAATCGACCTGATGCTCGCGGCCTCTTGTCGCTTGGAAAATGCAGCCTTCGTCAGCAAATATGCCAATAGACACCAAACAAACCTGACGATGATATGAGGAGACTCAACAGTCGAGGCACGGAACAGTGCTACACTGATTGTTGCCAGCAATAATGTGGATTTGCTCAACATCTCAAGAATTCCCGAATGCGTGCATTGCCATATGATCATTCCCACAACCAAGACTAAAGATATGGAGTTCCAGTATTCGAACCGTCCCAAAGCAGACGAGATATCTGGTGACCCAGCAAATTTCTGGCCTGTCTGATGAAAACGACGCACTAATCGGACAAGCAAAGTTGCCATCACTACATCTAGCAGAGATGTGATTATAGGCTTACCAGGAGGCTGCTGCTCTGGGACAAGTATACAGATGGCCGCCAAGAAATACCAAAATACTTGCTCCTCCTCCACGAACGATGATGCGAATGCTGTGGCACTGTGGAGGGTGGGTAGGAGGATCAGAAGCTGTTGCGAAATGCCCGCTTGTTGAGCACAGTATTGCCACAGAAAAGCAATTGTGGAGATAATCAGACAGACAAGGCCAGACCACAGACTTGTAGTGTCATAATCATTCGATACCGACATCAGATGCTCTTGCATCTCCTGCATGAGGCCATAGAGTTCTGCCAGACAAGAGTCATTCGAAGCCAATGAGAACGTTGGACGAAAGTCTAAGCCTCCAATATCACAGTCAGTACCTTGAACACATCTGAGACAGGACGACGGAGATCCATGCTTTCGAGTCAGAAAATTGCCAGCGATAATTGACTGCTGCAGCTGCTGGGCATTCTGAGACAAAGCTCTATACTTGTGCTCTGCAGATGACCAAGAGTGGAGCATGTCCGGCGGAAGGATGCCAACTGAGTTCTTTGGAATTGGTAAGCCGAGAAGTAAAGAGAGGGTCGGAACCACATCGGACTGCAAGATTTCGTTGTAAAAGTCTAGGTATGCAGACTCAGCTTGCAACGTTGGCCAGCGGAATGATTTGTCCCCTGGATGAGATTCCAGAAACTTCGAAGAGATGAATGCAAGACCTGTATTGGTCTCACCCTTGCTCGATCCACCGTGATTACCGTCGCCAGTCATTCCGTGATCTCCGAGCACAATCAGCAGGGTGGATCTCTGATCTATTGACTGCACCGTGCTAGTATAGATTCTCTGTATAATCTTGTCCATTTCTTCTTGCTTTTGTGGCATATGCGCAGACGAGGGTCCTTCCAGATGTCCTATGTGGTCGAGACCGAGGTAGTGAAGAATCAATACATCCCAGGTATCATCATGAAGCTCGCTGTCAAGATGTCTTGTGACGTTATTGTCGACTTCTGTAAAGTCCTTGACGTAGAAAGAGCTTGTTCCATCATAACTGGAAAATGCACCGGGAAACAACCTTAACCAAGTATCATCTCCATACATATGTAAGGTTCTCTTCGCAGCTATACTTTGCTGAATCCAACTGTCTTGTGCTACTACAGTCGAGCTACTGTCTGACTCGGCAACATTCAAGATTGCATCTAGAAAACCTGTGATGGAACCACTAGTGAGACATTTGAGCCTTGGCAAGGTGACTGTCGGTGTGGAAGCTTTAGCAGTATACGGGATGGCGTGGCCGTCATTGATCAATCTATGAAGGTACCTCATCTGTGACTGTTCACCAAAGGCAAAGTCAGTTCGGAGAGCATCTATAACGACGAAGACCAGACGTTCAAATACTGGAGGTGCATCCTGGTCAGAAGGTTCAGCGAACCCTTCCAACATGGTTTTCTTGTATGGAAAGAATCCTCTGCAAAAGACCAATAAGCCGACCAATTCGAGGAGGTATACAGCATAGGTGAAGCTCCTCATAAGAAAGACTCCGCCTCAAAGGTCAAATCACTGAAATATGTGATACGTTGTGTAGAAATTGAACAATCGTATAACCACTTGTAGCAGTACCACTAGGAATTGTAGATCCTCCAGAACATTATCACAAGAACTGCCTCGACACTAGTAAGAAGTATATTGATCGAGATCTGCGCACGTCCATGGAAACAGGAAAGAGAATGTAATGATGACTAAGTATTGAAATTCCTGCTCAATGTCACTGTCAGACACTCGGCTTCCGCATTAATTGAGTCTGCTATGCATGGTAAATCTGGCTGCTCAGCATATTCCCGGACTTTCAAAAACCCGAGGGCGGGTATACAGACCAAGTTGCAACCGGGAGGTCTACGGCACATTTGTGATGGAGTAGCGGGCACGATCTAGGCATCCAGCGAATGCCGAACTGAAGCCGCACAACTCCACAATTCATAGCTTTCGAGATATGGAGTAACATGAGCATACCAGTACAAATATTACCTACTAACAATGAAATGAGTGCTGGTCAGCAATACATACGACCGCGTAGCTACTAAATTCGCAGGGTTTTCATGAAATAGTCGAGCACCAAAATACGACAAGCGAAGTTTCGGCCGTTCTAGTTGCCCTGACGATGCTCCAATTTCGTGATGCATTCGTGGCATCGACAACACTAAAGCTCCTCCTGCTGGACACATAGTAAGACTGAATCAAAGTTATGTAGGCTGTACATCTGACTATGATATAGTCGTTCTACGGATTTCGAAGTCCATAGGAATTGGCTTGCCATCACGCATTCATTGCCCGTATTTCGATGGTATTATGAGGACACCTCTGAATGGACTCTGGACTACCCTCCACTCTTTGCCTATTGGGAATGGTTTCTTTCACAAATCGCACAATATGTTGATCCCGCTATGCTAAACATCGACAACCTCAACTACGCGTCTCCTCGCACAGTCTGGTTTCAGAGACTTTCTGTTATCATCTCTGAGCTTCTGTTGGTTTATGCACTTTACAAGTAAGGATCGTTCGCTGAAGCAGGAATTCGTGTTAATTCCTATAGGTTAAGCCGTACCCGTAACGTGCCATCAGCTGGACTTGTTGCTACAAGCATCATGCTCTCGCCAGGATTTCTAATCATCGATCACATGCACTTCCAATATAATGGAGCGATGTATGGTATATTGTTGCTTTCAATCATTGCATTGGACACCGCGCCCATACGTTCTGCATTAATGTTTTCTATCCTATTGTGTTTCAAGCACATCTATCTATACCTTGCGCCAGCATATTTCGTATATCTATTACGGAAAGTGGTGCTAAGATCGGACTTCCGTGGTATACATATGATTGCTACGATGAAATTGGGAGCCGCAGTCTTACTGCCTATCATACTGGCGTTTGGACCGTTTATTTACCTACAACAAATGCCACAGGTGTTGTCCAGATTATTTCCATTTAGCAGAGGTTTATGTCATGCCTACTGGGCGCCCAACTTTTGGGCTTTATACTCCTTTGTGGACCGAATCGCAATTCAAGGTGAAATATCTCGATGAATTGAGACAAAAGATCTAACGAGAAACAGTGGCGCCGATGCTAGAATTTTCGTTGAAATCAAGGACGGTGGCTAGCGGTACCAGGGGCCTCGTAGGGGACACATCTTTCGTTGTCCTTCCAGATATCAATCCTCGGACAACTTTCCTAATCACACTCTTTTTCCAGCTGACAGCCCTTACAAAGTTGTTTCGACGGCCGACTTATGACGTTTTCCTTGGAGCGCTTACACTATGTGGGTATGCTAGTTTCTATTTTGGCTGGCATGTACACGAAAAGGCAATTCTTCTTGTCATCATCCCAGCGTCTCTCTTAGCTTTACGGGATACCCGATACCTTCAAGCCTTTCGTCCACTGGTCCAAGGGGGCTATATTTCGCTTTTGCCTCTGATTTTCACGCGGCCAGGTCTGAATCTCCAAAGTCTGCAATTAGGTTACTGACTATCTAGAAATACCTATCGCCGTGATATATACGATTGGTTATCTGCTGATATTCCTGAATGCCTTCGCTTTCGCCACACCGCCACCAGTGTCGGATCGTCGTTTCCTGATGGACAGAATTGGCCAACTCTATACAGTCACATTTATACCAGTACTGATCTTCACGAACATTGTACATCCACTTCTCTTCGGGAATAGGGATTCTATGAGCTTCCTTCCGCTCATGTTGACCAGTGTATACTGTGCCTGGGGCGTATTATGGTCTTGGTTCGGTTTCAACTACCTGTATTTCACGTCCTTGTGACATCTTCGGTACCTATAAAGGCCTTGAAGTGGTCAGTCCTGTACGCCGTACTTCTTGGATCCCATTTCGAAGAGTCGAGAGACCGCACGGCCGATTGCGAATTTGACGTCAGACTCTCCTGCTCCGCCACTTGCTAAGGAAGCTGGCAGACCTGTCGCACTCCATTCCATCTCTCCGATAAAGGTTGACATCATGGAAGAACTACTTCCTCCTCCTTTCCGGACACTCATTTCTTCCATCTTGTGCTGCACATTCGAGTTTGCCAGCTTCTCTGTTGGCACTATTTTCTGGAAAACTTCGAACAAGGGTACTTCAGACAGACAAACTATTCGTGTTCGACTCTCGTAAGCAAGATCACACAATGTGATGAAACGCCGGACAAAATCAAGTTCATCTTCCTTGAGTTGGCGAAGGCCTGTGAGGTAAATTATATCTGCCTTTTTACATAGTGCATGGTAATCGGCTGCACCCAGATTCTTCTGACACATAGCTGCGAAGGACGTTGACACTATGAATTTTCCATGTGCTGAAGGTTTACTGGCATTAACCTGAAGTTCACGCCCCATCATGACCGGAATCAACATTGGTGTCAAGGTTTCTCCCATAGCAACTTGTTGCAGGGATTTCTTGAATGCCGACGCATCTGTGAAGAAGACTGGATCTCTGGCGCTCTCATTACCTTGAGTCTGTAGTCTGTAGTCCTGCTTGCCCTCCATCTTCCAGACCTCACATTCTCGCTGCAGAGCTCTGATGAAAGGGACGAAGAGAGATCTGTTCAAGCCTCGCTCATACAGATCATTCGGATGTCGATTCGAAGTGCTGACCATGAGTCCACCAGCTTCCCAGATTGAGCCAAACAACCGTTTCAGTATCATTGCATCGGCAATGTCTGAAACTTGAAATTCGTCGAAACAAAGAACTCTGGATTCATGGCAAACCTCCTGTCCTATTTGTACTAGTGGATCTCCCGAGTATCCTGATTTAGAATGTGCCTTATGTAAACGAGAATGTATGTCCATCATGAACTCATGAAAGTGAACGCGCCTACGTGTGGTTTTATCCGGAATCGTGGAAGAGAACAGGTCGGCGATCCGACTCTTGCCAGTTCCTACGTCGCCGTAGATGTACAAACCTCTACAATCTTTCGACTCCTCGCTTGACAGATCATCCTGAAGACGACCAAGTCTCTCGACCAGAGCGGATTGTCCTGCATTCGCCGTGACTCGTCCGCGATCCAATAGAGCCTGATATGCGACCAGAATAGGCGCTTTTCCCATTGGAAAACTTCTTCGAGAATATACCAGAAATCTCTAGATCCTAGTATTTCATTGTAAGGACCATGATCTTGGATAGATCTGATTTGTCGAATTTGCTCCAATTTCGTCCCTGCTCCTTGTCATCGTCCGCTGGTCAGTCAACTATGACGACTTCGTGATTCTGCTTTAGGAGAGGTCTGACTGTTGTGGAGAGACGGAACAAGTTCGCATCTCACCCAATCACGAATCACCAAGACCGACGCCTGGCCAAACTGCCCCACTTCTGATCTGGCCAGCCTTGCATCCACGATTGTGATATGATCACATCTTAGTATTCCACTATCTATGTCAGGATGACCCTCTGTCGGCATGCAGACGATACTTCACAAGAATCACTCCTCGATCAGCTAGTGTCCAGAGACCAGAGGATGTTCTTCGGTGCAAGTGCTCTATATAGAACAACTATTTGCTGGAGTGGTGGCTAGTCTAGCAATACAGGATGATCAGTACGTGTGTATGGCACGGCTCGAACGAGCTTACTATGTAGTCTCTGTCCAGATTTCAATGCTGGTTGTGTCAAGCCTAGGGCTCTTTATGACTTGTGGGACTGGGATGCATGGATGCAAAAAAGGTTCGTGCGGCTGCGAGCACGCCTAGCAGGGTTTTATCATTTGGAACAGATCACCATTTACAAGTAAAGCGAGACTGTTGATCAATGCTTCATATGTGTGATCAGTAGAATGATGCTATACAGCTCTCTCATACTGCACAGCAAATCATTTATTTACAGTCTCTCTCTTGTTGCGGTGCTATAAGGTATCCGCGCGACAATGCGTATACCTATACAATTGCCTGATGGTCAGATCTTGGCTGTGAACCTCACAGATAAGGACCAGAATGCTGCAGATTTATTAAAGTCCGTTCTACTACAGCATAAGGAGACCCTCCAGCAAAAGGCAAACATATCTGCTATCATATATGGCGAATGGCGGATCACAGCACTGATGCCACGGTCCGTAACGAAACGTGCGAAAGTCTAGAGGCAACCTTCCCGTGCTATATGCTGACATCTGTAGAGTGGAATCTACAGAGTCTACATCAACTGTATAGACCGCTACAAGGACAGGAACCTCTGGCTAGCGTGTTCGAATCGCCTCAAAGTCAGCCTCCACTTCTGTTCCATGTACTTTCTACTGTACTTGTGCATTTCACAAACATCCCAAATGTAGCAGATCTTAGCATTGCTGTCCCTACTCTGGTAACCATGGATCCGGAGCACATGGTCAGAAGAATACAAAAGATCTTAGCATTTCCAGAGACGAATGCTAGTGCAAAAAACATTCTTTACACGACAAAAGTGAAGCCAGAGCACGACTATCATACTGATATCTCCAAAGTGACGAGCATCGAGATAAGTTCCGATGAAGCCACAACATCGTGGTTCTCGATCCATCCTCGATCGCTGTCCTTCGTGAGTTCTTGGATGCTCATGAATCGAGCAGATAATGGCAGACTCGAAGGTAAAGATCTCAAGGCACAGATATCTTCGCCAATTCCTACCGCTTCATGTACAGATCCGTTCAGTCTGCCACATCTGGGCATGTCGGATCAATCTTGGAGTAGTGAACATTTGAAGCAGGATAACTCAGCGCACGGTCTGTCAGTAGAAGTTCCACAAGAGCTGGAGACTTACGAAGAAAGCCAACAAAGGCACTGTGCACCATTATATCAAAAGCTCGCTCAATCGACATCCTCATCAGAAGCGACCACCGGGATGGATGCTAACAAGGAACGAGATCGCTATGATCATTTGCCTGAAAACGCGGAAGCAAGCCAAGCGTCCGGGAAGCCAACTGTGCTCTGCGCAAGCAAGCAGGTGAGGACAAGCGCCATGCCACAGCCAGGAAGATGCTTTGATTTCTGTTCTGAGAGTGTTTCTGAGAGCCCAGAAGCCCAAGACCGTAACATTCAGCCGGTCGATACTGTTGAAGCGAGGTGTTCAAGGTTCAGGTCTCGGTCTCCTGTTCGGATCAACATGAGCAAGTGCCCTCCTGTGCTTGAATGGACTCGTTCCAAATCTCCACCCAAATCTCAAGCACCGGGACGTTCCTGGCGCAGTATGTGGCTACAGAAAGCCGACACGACGTATATGGGAGACACGTCGCCTGACTACTTCTCATGCCCTTCACTATATGATACTCCAGACTACGATTGTGTGTTGAGAGAATTCAGCAGACTGAGAACGCATTTGGGTCTTGCTGGATCCAGTTGGGTTATTAAGTTCCTGGCCAGTCATGGCTTCGAAAACATGGTAAGAGTCGTTACAGGAGCCGAATCTGCACGAACGAATTGCCTCGCTCCAATTCATCTGGAGTTCCTAAAAACTGTACAGGTTATGCTGAATATTCAGCAAGGCCTACAATATCTCGTGATACACTCAAGTATCATCAGTGTACTCAGTCGCATTGCCCGAATTGCTGTGGGCAGATCCCAAACTCTGGCATGTGATCTTTTGTGCGGTATCTGTATCTCCTTTACCACATGTCACACGGAAATTACTGCCAGTCTTGCAGAACCTGATGTTATCTGTGCGGAGCGGTATTCATGGTTCTCAGAGATATTTGAAGAGGTCCTCTATACGGCACAAGAGAACCTGCATCAATTGGATGTCGGAAGTTTTGATCTGATCCGAGCTAGGCTTACATTGTTCAATGCAATTATGGCCGCTACTGATGATATTGACACTAGAGCACTCTTTCGCACTGTCGTCTTCAATTCAAGACGACTGTCACAATGCAAACAGCTCGGCTCTTTCTCCAATGCAATAGCTCAACAATATTCTAAGATGATCGAGGCTGATCTGGACGATCATAGAACTAAGTTGACGATACAAGAGCATAAGAATGCACTTCGCTCTGATTGTTGCTGTTTTCCGACCTGCATAGGTGATCAATTATCCAGCATACTCGATATCATGTCAGGTTTTATCGCGGATTGTCATGACCCGTCTGCAGGCTCTTCTGATTCGAACCTGAATGCCCACGCAAAAGATTGTACATCATATCCTGAGCCCTGTGTTCATGAACAGGTCAAGACAATTCTTACTCAAACTACCAATCTGGAAAGTCTTATCAGAACATTCTCGCGAAATAAAAGTTCAGGCTGTGCATGTAGCCAGCTAAAACTGGCGACCTGTTGCCGTCCAATTCCACTTTCTTCTATTGAGTCGAGATCAACTGCACAATGGCCAGTCACGTCAAGTAGGGCGAGCCAATGCAATAAAATATCAGCCACAACAGAGGAAGAACTGAGCATAGATTGCCACTGTCTACAACCGCACATCCCACCAAAGGCGCCTTCAGTCCCAGCTCCTGTGCTTGTGGTTGATGCTTCGGATTTGGCGACACGTAGCGGGGATTCAGAAATCGATAGCACCCTACGAGAAGAGCTCGGTTTAGCTACGATATCTCTATCTGGAGAAGTAAATGGTCCTATTTGTCACTCCGGATCATCAATGGCATTACCTCGTTACTCAGCGGGTTTCCAAGGAGATCTTGTTCACACGTCTACTGCGCGAGAACAATGGAAATCGTGTTCCAGAAACAGCTCAAATTGGAGATATCCATCAGAGTTGGATCAGAGGACATCCCTAACAGTGCACGAGCCAAGTACGGATTCTCAGGCAGATAACACGTCGAGTCTATATTCATGTGTCCAAGACAGTCTGATTCAAGATCGCCTTGATCAAGAACGATGCGAAACACCAGGGACGCTCCTTGATTCGACTTTGCCTCATGAGGAGGGACATTTGATGTATCCTACTCTCATGTCGACAGATACACAGCCGCGATTGGCTACGACTACAGCAAAGCCAGTAATCCCTTCTGTAGTGCTTATGCCAATACCTCCTCCACCTCCGCCTCCGCCTCCCCAACCTCTTCCTGCATTGCCCTTGCCTCGAAACCGGGGCAATTATTCACTGCGAGAAAAGGGTAACATAAGCAAAAGCTCAACAAAAATAAGGACGAGATTCCCGCCATTCACCTGGCAGACGTTGGACACTAATTTGAGCGATACCGTGTGGGCTGAGATCTCTACGCGCAGTGAAATCCATATCTCGCCCGAAATCATGCAGTCAGACCTCGAAAAGTATTTCCACGAAGAACATTCTCTTCAATCGGTCGAGGTCTCGAGCGACGCTGAAAAGAAATACATTACACGGGCAAATTTATCGTTCCTTGATGATCGAAGGGTCAAAAGTATCGAGATCATGCTAGCACACAATAAAATGAGCCTAGCAGAGATGCGGCGAGCTTTGGTCAGTATGGATGATAGCTCTTTCGTATCAATCGATCGCTTGCGGATTTTGAGGAAAAACTGTCCTACAGAAGAAGAAATTCGACTAGTGGAGGATCACAAAGGCAAATCTGAGACTCTTGGTATTGCGGAACAATATATTGCCATAATTGGTGCTATTCCTCGCCTGTCTCATCGAATATTCGCCATGACTTTTAGGCGAAAGTTCTACCTAGATGTTGATGAAATTGAGCCTGAGCTGAAAATCTTAAAATTAGCTTGCATCCAACTCAGAAGCTGCAAAGCTCTTAAACATATCCTAGAGTTGACCTTAGCGGCCGGCAATGTTCTGAATGCTGGTACATTCCGTGGTTCTGCGAGGGGTTTTCAAATTGACGCATTGACGAAGCTCGCTGAAGTAAAGAGTCCATCGGGGAATATGCCGCAAAAAACACTTCTGCATTATCTAATATCTATCTTTCGCCCTCGATGTGGAAACCTATCGACAATTTCAGATGATCTAAGTCATTGTGCTGCGGCGTCCAGAGGTATCAGTCTCCCGAAAGCCCTGACGACAACTAATGTGGTAGTCTGCAGTCAGAGAATATTTGATGATACATCGACCATCCAGATGGGCATCGAGGAAATTGAGGCCGAAATATCGACTTTGCGGCAGTCCTCGAGCTCTGCAATGTATGCATGTGAAAACCAATACGAAACTCAAATGACAGATTTTTTGGAGACTGTGCTTCCTATCAATAATAAACTCCAGGCCGAATGTACACAGGCTCGACAAGAGATTGATGCGACATTTCAATACTTTGGCGAATCTTCTGCTGAGGCACGTATTGAGGACATATTTGCCACTGTATCTAAATTTCTCAATCTCCTTGAGCTTATTGAGGATGACAAGTTTTCTGTCTCTCGTGGCAGTTTGCCTCAGACGAAGCACTCATGCAGTGCAACTTCGCTCCGCTGTGTGTCCCAGAGTTTTGATGAAACGATCCGTGTCATGCGTTCTGGAGTGCATGCACGCGAGGTAAGTCGTGATGTACGCGACAGACCCGTGAGTCGGGTATTTCCACCCCCCTTTGTGAAGCAGTGAAATAGCAGGAAGCTGAGAATGGTTGTAACTATACATGTATACGTTATAGCGATAACAAATCCTTTGAGCTACCGTGGCCTGAATCATCAGTCTTGAGTGAGGGGCGTTTAGACAATACCTACAACTCATCGTTCAATCCCGTGTGTGAACTTGGGAATGTAGCATGTCCGCGAACAGGGAACATTGTCTCGTCCATCGGCAGATCTAAGTATTGTGCAGTAAAAGCGGCAAACAGGACAGCCAAATCGTTGATGGTCGGTTGGTGTAGATGATCTGCATCATCATCCATGGTATGCCAGACTTGAGGGAACGGAACTTGTATCGCGTGTAGGATCTGAACTCCCCTTTGCATGAAAGGTATATGATCATCACCAATCTGACCAGCTCCTGTGAACCACGTTCGATCAGCAGCAAAGATATGTTCCTCCTGACGAGTCTCGGTAATCGTCATTGACCTCAAGAGCTCTTCAGTCCATGCAAGATGCCTGTAAGCCCAGTGCGTGGTCTTGAAGAAACTCGAGAGACGCATGTCTTCTGAGCCCAACAGGTCCAGGAGCAAGAGTAAATCGATGGATTCTAGTTTGTTGGTCCTTCCAGATGATGCAGAAGGGCTCATGGTCTCAGACTCCCATTTTGCAGCTAGATGACGGGCGCCATAGATGGAGTCGTCGTCCGTCCAATCCTGAACTGCTTCTTCTCCGTCGAAGAAGATCAATTGTACTCCCAGTGGTCTGGCATCGTCTAATTCGCCCTCTCTCACATCCCAAAACTTGGTTTCCCAGTAGAACGGCAGCCTATCAGAGAGCATCTCTGCAAGGTAAAGCATGATGGCACAGGGTACAGATGAATCAGTGGCCCCGATGAAACCCGGAGGAGTCATTTTCGAATCATAATGAGCAGCAATGACCAGTCTCCTGATTTCGCTCTCGTCCACTCCGGGCGGGTCCATCGTTGCTATGAGATTGACAAATTCTACTTCGTCTAGTGGCGTGCGGTCTGTAAATCTATCTTCCTCGACGACCCAGCCGGTAAGGTTCCTTGAGAGATATGTCTTTAACCACTCCATGACATCGGTTGCTCCTTGCGTACCACTCACTCTGGGAACGAGCAGTGGTGTCAGGAGAGGGCCGTTGTCTTTGTCGAGCTTTTCAATTGCAGGTAAGGACTGTACGAAGGCTTCTAGATGGTCTCTGGAGTAGGTCGTGTATGCAAGCACACAAAGTATGGCATTGAGAAATAGCCACACATGAATCATCCTTTCTGCCAGTTTCAAATTAACGCCTACACCTTGGAAGGTTTACAATGTAATTTGGAATCAATTGCAGGCAGTCACACAGCTCATTTGGAGCTTGGGACTCTGCCACAGTCTCGATTGAAGGTCAAATATCTGCTTGTATGTCACTTGATCCGCTTTTGAAATCTAGGATGTAAGGCTTGAATCAGGAGTTGGGTAGAACTTGGTAAGAAATGTGGGGCCTGCAGTCTTTTCGATTTGTGCGCAACTTTACTTTCCAACTCTTCAACAATATTGAGATAGAGCTGAAGTGCAACTGACACAGAGTGAACCTCGATATGTCCTGGTTTTGGTCAAGCTCAGGGACAAGATCCGACGGCAGTAGCAAGCGCGAGACCAAAGAGGTCGATGTATATGCAGACTTGAGCCCCGAACTACAAGCATTTGTGAGTGGGTCGACAGAAAATTCACCAAGGTCATCAGAGGCTGCCGACGACTCGCGGACAAAGACACTCGAGCAACGAAATGCTCTGCCTGCCCAACCCGAATTGAAGGATAGTCTGAGCGATGCGGTTGCACAAGGTAAAACGCGAAAATCACAAATTAATGCTGGTGCCATGTTCAACTGTGCTCTGGCCGAATATGAATTAAATGAATGCTTCAATACTGGCTCGTGGTGGGACAAGTCGAAACTCTGCGAAATGCAAAAGGGGGCATTTTGGAAGTGTCTGGAGTCAAACAGAAAGGCGCTGACTGTTCTCGGTTATGGTGAGCCAGGAAATAGTGCCGCTCAGAATGAAATATTGCTGGGAGCCGCTGATGACTTGGTAGAGAAATTCATGTCAATCTAAATAATCCATACTGACGCGGCGTAGTGTATGAAAGAGGCCGCCATGGAACAAAACACGTCAACGAAGAATCAAGACCCTGCAACGTGATCAGCGTGTCATAAGAATACACGAGACCTCTGAACAGCTCGATGTGATAATACACGGTGGTCAACATGCCGACGGTCAAATAATCATGGTTGTGGTACTTGCTCAGGTCCATACAGACACGCTCGCTGGTCTTGTGCTATCTCAAGTGCAAGCGAAGTAGCGGGCACGATTGTCTCTGACATGTGATGACAGTCTCACGGGCCCAACTTGCAGCTGTAGTCATCGGCGAGAACATGGCGTTGCGGTGCTATTCCGATTATTCCCGAATTATTGGGCCTAGTCTGAGGTCGCGCCTCTGCTTCAAGCAAGCGAAAACCAGGAATAGTAGATATGCTAGGAAAGAGAAGCAATTACATACATCTTCGCCATCGAAATGTGCTCTCAACGTGTGAGAGTCCCAATTCATTCGTCCATTCATTCGTTGCCGCGAACCGGCCCCCGATGCTTCAAGCCCTCCAGTGTTGTCTCCACCTCCACATCATCACTCCCGGGCCTGGTGGGAACATCCCTAACTCACCTCCATTGACCTATTTTTGACGCTCCCAGCGACTGGCTAAAGAAGCGTCAAAAGCTCCCTTTAGAGCAGTCACATATCGACAGGTAAGAGTGAAGACTACTTGATACGAATCATGGGCCTCGCAAGTAAGCTGCAAGCTGCTGGAATGGCCGGTGCAGGCGGAGCTGCAGGGTATGGAACACAATCCGGGATCAGCGCCGGACATAACTTCAATCAGCCAAGGTGAGCTGGATTCCTGGCGTTTCTTGTGGATATGAATCAGCTGACTTTTGGGGTTGAACAGCTCTGGATTGCCTCAGTCGTCGTATGCACCGACGCCGAGTCAATATTCTCAGGGCCAGCCCCAGCCAACCTCCTCCTATGGTCAAGGTCAACAGAGCTCTTATGGTCAGGGTGGTCAGACCCAGCAGTATGGACAAGCACCGCAGAGTCAATATGGCCAACCGCCTCAGAGTCAATATGGCCAACCACCTCAGAACCAGTATGGGCAGCCACCACAAGGTCAGTATGGACAGCCTGCGCAGGTGCCCAGACCACAGCAGGGCCAGTATGGCCAGCCAGGAGGCTATGGACAAGGACCCGTGCAATCTGGCTATGGCCAGGGTCAAGCAGGTCCTGGAGTCTTTGGTGGTCCTCAGCAAGGATACGGTGCCCCACCTCAGGGTTATGGAGGTCAACCACCACAAGGACCAGGAGGCTACCATCAGGGTTCTCCACAAGGCCAGGGCGGCAATCCCCTCTTCGGCTTGCTCGAAGGTAAAGCAAAATGACTCGAGATTCGGAAAGAATGCACGTCTGACAAGGACTTTTAGCTTGTGTACGAGATCAGGGCATCGGAGCATTCTACAGTCCCGCTTCACTTCAACAATTGGCTGCACGACCAGACCTGATGCAAAAGCTACAGGGATTGGCGCAAGATTGGCAACTACCGACCGAGATTGCCATGGACATGGTCAAGATTGCTCTCTTCGACACAGTCATCCTGGTGGATGACAGTGGCTCAATGTCTTTCGAAGAAAACGGGGAGCGAATTGAGTATGCTAGATACCCCTCATTTATGGTAGAATCGGTATGCTGACGCCTCAAACAGGGACATGAAGTCAATCTTGTCGAAAGTGGCACAAGCTACCAGTCTCTTTGACCAGGACGGAATTTCGATCGAATTCCTGAACTCCCGGAGCAGAGGAGACGGAATCCGCAACGAGCAGGATGTGTTGAGACTCGTCCAACAGATCAACTTTAGTGGACTGACGCCTCTTGGAACATCCATGGAGTCAAAAATTCTGGAACCAAGAGTTCTTGGGCCTGCTAGACAAGGCGCTCTACAGAAACCTGTGCTCATCATTGCCATCACAGACGGTGCGCCTCAAGGAGAAGACAAGACCAAGATCAATCAAGTGATCGATAGAGCACGACGGGAGCTCTCAAGGACAAAGTACGGACCTGACTCGGTCTCCTTTCAATTTGTTCAGGTTGGGACAGGTAAGCATAAGCCTGCGAATTCTGAAAAGACACTGACATGACGATAGACGTGATTATCCCTTCCCGTTGGTACCCGAGTACAAGACTGACGATCATTAGATGAAAGCAAGAGATTTCTTGGCTGTATTGGACAGCGATCCAACCATCGGGAAGTTCATTGACTGTACCAGCAGTTACGAGATGGAGCAAGACGAGATGTCCCGACTGGGGGTGCAAAACTTCTCGCCTAGCGTGTATCTGATGAAGTTATTGCTCGGCAGTATTGATTCCTCCTACGACACAAAAGATGAGAGACGCTGAAGTGCGCATTGACTAGTAGTTCCTCGAGGGAGTCCCTTGATGAGTTTGTTATCTAGTGACTCATGTATAAGCACGAAGTTCTGCTTTCTTATTGACAGGCACGAATTATTTCAGAGGTAGAATGAAGCATTGCTGTCCATTGCATTCTCAATACTTCTCGTCAAGTTAGATCTCTCGAGTGGTCGCTGTGACTCCAAGGTTCGTTGTCGGTCGACAATGGGAGGGGTCATAAAATCCAGGAGAGACTTGACGGTCTGTGACATATCGCTCGTGTGCATCGTGGATTGGTTTTTGGCGGTGTGAAAACGACTATACACTAGTTCGCGTTTTGCTTTAAGGTATTTCGTGTATGGGCTGTCGATCTTGATTTTTGTGTGACGAAGGGGTGTGGTTGGGGCACTGCTTCTTGAGGTCGCTGGAAGATATGTTTTGTCGCATTGCGCGGTGGAACACCTATCGCTTACTCGAGCACATAGACATGGCTCTTGAATCAGGTGTTGTGTCTGGTGATGATCTTGACGGGGTGTAGCCAGGAAGTCGGAAACGGCGAGCTTTGTTTTGTGTGGTCGGGGGTGACCGCACCTTCTGTGGCCGATTGCTCCTTTCCTATGCTTCGATGCAGCATGTCGTTCGCGGTTTCCAGCAGATCTACAGATAGGCGAAGACACAAGATTTTTGCCTACAACG
Source organism: Taphrina sp. SM11 (assembly GCA_004000165.1). Classification (NCBI taxonomy): domain Eukaryota; kingdom Fungi; phylum Ascomycota; class Taphrinomycetes; order Taphrinales; family Taphrinaceae; genus Taphrina; species Taphrina sp. SM11. The sequence continues at coordinate 129,827 of RHDT01000299.1, read as the reverse complement.
GATAGTTTATGTTTTGGGAGCAATTTCCTTTTTATGATCGGACTTGGTTGCTTGCAGCCACGGCCCTGATGACTTGAATCACTGTCCGTTGTATCACGTTGCGTAGACGCTGTGCTTTCCAATTCTTCTGATTGGCTTGAGACATCGGACTCTCTTCTGATCTTTGTGCTTCTGTCGAATCTACATATCTTCTCAATATTTAACAGTAGGTCGACCAGCTTCTGTATCATCTTTTCATCTCCATCGACGATACTTTCAGCATCAATCTTTTGGAAACTTGTCAAAGAGATGTCTTTTGCAATCGTCTCCAACAGGACCTTCAGATTCTCAAGCTTTGTCGCACGCTTCTTGTCACGTCGATTCTCGATGAGCAATCTCGTCCCTTTCAAGCATTCATAGAGAGAGATCAACAGGCTCGGGGAGACTTCACTCAGTTCTTGAACACGAGGCAGCTTGAAAGATTTTAAGGAGACATTGAGATGTGCCAACGTCTTTCTGCAATGCATGCCTTGGAGTGCAAAGTACTCTATATAAGAGTGCTGTCGAGATAATTGAGGATTGTGTACAATTTCACGACTTGCTTGTGCTTCGCAGGTTCATGTACTGATCATTCATTGAGAGGGGAACTTACAGAAAAGATCCCCTCATTGCTTAATGCTCGTTCAGAGACCACTACTGAGTTTTATGATCAGAACTTTTCCAGCTGCGAGTCATGGAACTCGTGATCAGTTTCAGCATTGGAATGACATGAACGACGCGAAAACCATTTGTGATCGCGCATATACAATGATCATACAGCAAATTTTAGCAGGACAGAAAGGCTTTACTGCCATCGGGGTAGTCTGCGGATGCATTTGCTTCTTGAGGACCCCTCCATAATTCTGTTTGCTCAAGAAATCTATATTCGGGAGTACCACCGGCTCCTCAGATGTGGCTGAAGATGGCAGGAAACTGCGTATGGTAACGCTATGATCGACTCGCACGATGGAACGGTATTCATTTGTCGCAAGACTGTCTTAGAGTAGGAGCCTTGAGCGATGAGGCCCAAATAGTGTCGATCTTCTGATCTCGAGCATACAGTTTTATGGCCTGAACGCTGTGGATCCTGCAGATGCTCCTTACGCACATGGGCTGCTTAATTACAGAGATCTGCCTGTTCAAAAGCGGGGACGGATGTTGCGGATTTCGTCACAGGCACTTGATGCAGACTTGCGACATTGTACCATTGTTCATAAGAAGATTCGTGTAGCGATTCGATTGAGTTCCTGCTGCTCTGCGATTCTTCTTGGAACGAATTGCTATGCAGCTGTCGATCGACCTTTGGCAAGTTCCATCCATGGGGACCAAGAATATGGGCTCTGCCACATTATGCCGGTGAAAACCCTTCGTGTGGCCTCCTTTCGTCGTTCTCCGAGCTTTAGCGAGATGGTCGTGTTGCAGCCTCTAAACAGCCCACTCCCACCTAGCCTGGGTTCGATCGGTGGGAGGCACCGCTGCGAGGCTTATGGTGAGGGGAAAAGTGTGGGGAAGAGGTCATGTGGTTTCGTGGAGTTGCAGATCATCCCACTGGCTTTTGTGATCGGAACACCGTCGCCAGAATCCGCAAAGGAATGCTCTTGACATGGCAAAGGATATAAGAAGCTCGTACGTGCCATCAGCTACTGATCACCTCTTTTCATTCTCGATCGACACAATCGTCTTTCATCATGGCACCTTCAATCCAAGTAGATAACCCTCCAGCGGTGATAAAACAATTCCGTAAGACACTTCTTTGAGAAGTGTATCTGTCCTTGCTAATGGTTATCAGCTCCGGCGTACTTTCCCACAGAGTTGAAATCCACTCAAAAGATTGGCGAGAGGGAGGTCAAGACAATAGCGACTAAATGGGTCAGCGACTTTAATGATCTTCTAGCAAAGCACGATTATTCACGAATCGATACACTCTTTCATCACGAATCATGGTGGAGAGATCTTCTCAGTATCAAGATGGATCACCAGTTGCTTCACACGACAGACGAGATTCAGGCTGCTTTGTCCGACTTCGGCGAAAGAGTCCAATTTTCCAACTTCAAGATCAGTCCTGATCACGAACCAGTCCTGCAAGCGCCCATCGATGGAGTCTCCTGGATACAGGCTTTCATAGAGTACGAGACGAAAATTGCGCGAGGAAAAGGACTCTTCAGACTCCTGCCCAATACTGCAGGAGCTCAGGCACAATGGAAATGGTAAGTACATGTCTTGTGAATGATGCTTTCTTTAACCTTGTCAGCTTCACTCTGTTCACAACTGTAGAGGAATTGAAAGGATACGAGGAGAAGTTGGGTGCTACTCGACCAGCTGGAGTCAATCACGGAGAGAATGTAGGGCGCGAATCTTGGGCAGATAAGAGGCACAGGGAGAAGAACTACATCGGCTCCGAACCCACAGTTCTGATAGTCGGAGCAGGCCAAGCAGGTCTCAATTTGGCAGCTAGACTTGGTCAGCTGAATGTAAATGCCCTTATCGTGGACAAGAATGACCGGATTGGAGACAATTGGCGAAAGAGGTACAGGTTCCTCGTGCTTCATGATCCAGGTAAGCAAATCCATGCCTCACTGCTTGAGTGATACTGATCAAGTCAGTCTGGTATGATCACATGGCCTACATACCATTCCCAAAACATTGGCCAGTCTTTACGCCCAAGGACAAATTAGGAGACTGGTTCGAGAGTTATGCAGCCTCAATGGAACTGAATGTCTGGATGAAGACAGAGGTTAAGGGCGCCAAATTCGACAAGCAGACAGGCATCTGGACGGTGCCGGTCAAGCAACCTGACGGTACAATGAGAGACCTGCATCCCAAGCACGTCGTGCTAGCTACCGGACATTCTGGAGAGCCAAACATTCCGCATTTCCCAGGCGAGGAAGATTTTGCAGGAAAGATCGTCCACTCCTCCCAGCACACCACTGGAGGTGACTTCAAGGGCATGAACGCCATCGTCGTTGGATGTTGCAACAGTGGGCATGATATTGCGCACGACTTTTATGAACAAGGTAACCACCAACGCCCCTACAATGAGAGTGCTGAAATTGACCTTCTCAGGTGCAAACACCACCATCGTACAGAGAAGCTCCACCTATATCATGTCCTCGGAGAACGGGCTTCGAATACTTTTCGAGGGATTGTACGAGGAGAACGGTCCAAGTGTAGAGGATGCAGATATCATCTTTCATTCGATCCCAAATCCATTACATTGCGTCCTGCAGAAGTCCATAACAGAGAAGATTGCCGAGGCTGACAAGCCTTTGCTCGACAAGCTCCAGAAAGCCGGCTTCAAGCTTGACTTTGGTGATGACGGATCAGGCTTTTTGATGAAGGTAACGGAGAAAAAAGGCGTGAATCCTATATACGCTGACCTCTTTAGTACTTTAAGCGAGGTGGAGGTTACTACCTCGATGTTGGTGCATCCAGTATAATCGCTGATGGTAAAATCAAGGTCAAACAAGGCCAGGAGATCAAGCGATTCCTGAAAGATGGAGTTGAATTTGCGGATGGGGAAGTCATCAAAGCCGACGTCGTTGTTCTAGCCACTGGCTACCAGAACATGAGAACCACAGTGGATCGCCTGATTTCATCCGATGTAGCTGCAAAATGCAAGGAGGTTTGGGGTCTAGATGAGCAGGGAGAACTTGCAACCATCTGGCGAAACAGCGGCCATGAAAATTTCTGGTTTATGGTGAGAATCACGAACGACTTTTTCCTGCAGAAAAGCTGATGATCTCAGGGCGGGAATCTAGCTCTTTGTAGATATATGTCGAAGCGCCTAGCTCTCTCAATCAAAATGATTGAAGAAGGCTTGGCCGTCCACCCCGAGCATGGAAAGTAACGAGGCCTAGCTGGCCAAGGGTAGCTTGAAGTGAGTGATGAATTTATGATTATTTTGGTATGGAAGACTGTATGTTAAGACCAGCTGTCAGGCAGGTGACATGACTGAGTGGACGCGAATGCAGTGGACAAATGTGTAGAATCTATTTCTTGGTATTTATTGACCGATGATGAACGTGTATACCGCCATCTGCAAGAACAGCAACGTCGCAATCCGTGAAACCACCCAGAATTGATCAGGCTGTGGCTGAGTCATGCCGGCACAATCTTAATGGCTCAGACGTGCGGCACGGCATCGACTCTCGGATAGGATCCACACTCATCTTGCACCTCAACCAACCCGGTTTCTTACTGCGTGGCACGAAGCGTTCATCAAGGCTTGTCTAAGGGTTCCGGATTTACCTTTCTCTAGGCGAGCGAACTCTACTCTACAGCCATGGTCAAGGAGACAGAGGTTGGTGAAATTATTGAATAGAATACCTGAAATTAACCAGTAAACAGTACTATGATCTGCTCGGCATCACACCCGATGCTGACCCACTGGAGATCAAGAAGGCATATCGAAAAGCAGCCATAAAGGTAGGCCACAGCCGCATTGCGTCTTCTTTCACTCACTGCTCTAGTATCATCCGGACAAAAATCCAGATGATCCAGAAAACGCATCACAAAAGTTCCAGCAGATAGGAGAGGCATTCCAGGTGCTGAGCGATACGCAGCTTAGAGCGGCATACGACAAGTATGGAAAAGAAAAGGCGAAACCGGATCAGGGCTTCCAAGATCCAACTGAATTCTTCTCGCAGTTGTTTGGAGGCGAGGCATTTGCAGATTTGTATAAGCGCTTCAGACGATATCTGATCTAGACGCTGATGAGCTCAGAATTGGCGAACTCTCCCTACTGAAAGATATGGCAAAGGCTATGGAATTGCAAGAGAAAGCAGAGCAGGAACAAGTTGCAGAGGACGCCGAACTGCAAAGAAACAGTAACATCGCGACAGAAGCGGGGGCGAAGACTCCTCACGACGACAATCATGTCCCTACTAAATCGACTGCGGCCGAGTCCTTGAGAACAGCAAGACCTGACACAGCTGTGACCCCAGAGAGACAAATGGAGAGGCTCCAGATCACTGCAGGCGATGAGGCTCATATGGAAGCTGCTGGTATGTCAGCAGCTGAGAAGGATTTGAGAAAGACGGAAAAGAGAAAGGGTGGTTTGACCAAGGAACAGAGAGCTGAATTACAAGCCTATGAGTTAGAAAGGATGAAAGTTCGTGAGGACAGGATATCAACTCTGGCTAAGAAGCTGGAAGAACGGTTGTCAGTATGGACGGAATCAGACCGATCTGCCGCGACGACGAAAGCATTCGAGATGAAGTGCAAGTACGAGGCAGAGAACTTGAAGATTGAGTCCTTTGGAATCGAATTGCTGCATGCTATTGGCTCTATTTACGTTCAAAAGGCAACATTGACAATCAAATCGCAGAAGTTCATGGGGTCGTTCTTGGGTAAGATGAAGGAAAAGGGAACAGTCATCAAGGACACCTGGGAGACGATAACTGTCGCTGTTGATGCTCAAATGACGGTTGAGAGGATGGCCAAGATGGAGGAGAAAGGAGGAGAGGATTGGACACCTGAAATGAAAGCTGAAATGGAAGAACAGATGACAGGGAAGGTTCTGGCCGCATCTTGGGTAGGTACGAAATATGAGATTGGTGGTGTGCTCAGGGAAGTGTGCGACCGTGTGCTTGCAAAGTCTGTACCAAAGGATAAGCGGATACAGAGAGCTCAGGCCATGTTGGTAATGGGGACGATTTTCCAATCCGTTCAACCGGAAGCAGGCGACGAAGGTCGCATATTTGAAGAGCTCATGGCCCGGTCACAGAAGAAGAAGAAGCCCAAGGACAAGAAAGCGACTAAGCATGATAGAACAGAGAGTAGAGATACGACCCCGAAGGCATAGAGGTTGAGTCAGATGTACTCGTAACGATTAGGATTAATTTATGACGATCATGTGTAAAGTGTAGAAATTGCAGGGTCCAAGGAAATTCCTCGTTTGTCTGGAAGCTCGCGTCTCCGTTTTCAAAGACATGGACAATCCAATTCAGGCCGACCTCTAGTTTCCGCCATGTACATGCTCAATCCTTGTCTTGGGGAGACATGAGTTTTGCAAGCTTTGTCCTGCAAACGAGAGACTTCAAGCGCTCCATCGCGTGCCGTCACTACTCGTGTACAAGAGAGACGGTCGATACTTTGGCAGTCATTGCGCATCCGTATAAGCCACTAGGAGGGTCTCAAGCGGATCCAGTCGTGTGTCACATTGCAAGGACGTTCCAGTCGCATGCCATTCCCTCTTTCACTTTTGACTTTGGGTCTCCTACTTCGTGGCGAGGTGTGAGGGAGAGCAATGACTACTTGCAAGTCGCGAAGCATGCGCTTGTCGAGGCATACCCTGAGGTCCAGGTCATCTATTGCTGTGGGTATTCCTACGGCACGCTCTGTCTACCTAAGCCGGAAGAGATCACTAGCGTCGTCGGTCGGGTAATTGAGGTGAAGTATCTCCTCCTCTCGCCACTTTTGCCTCCCATCAGCAACTTCTTGACGATGAGTCTCAGGGATCCCTATCACCACGTCAAGAGGCATCGACACATGGCAGTATGGGGTACGCGAGATAATTTCACTTCTGCCTCTCGACTGGCAGAGGCATGGGTCGCTGGTTGCAGCGTGCCTGGAGCAGATCACTTTTGGAGGTCTCGAGAGGACATGACAAGTCTGGAGCGACATACCACTCAATTCATCAATGCTACGCCATAGCTAGTTGTAATAAATGACGATAATTCCCCCTTTCCCCTTTCATTTCCCCCATGGTGAAGACTTTTATGAGAGAGTGTTGTATGGGATACCTCAATAAGTTCGCCATTTCTCTGGATTGTTGGGATGATCCACCATGGTCAAGATCTTCTTCAAGATTGGACCTGCCCCTTGTCGCTCGACATAATAGAGGGTACCGGCCTCGCTCTTCCAGTTCACCCATCGAAAGTCCCTATGGGGCCTCAATTGGCCAATCTTCTCGATCCGTGTCCTGATCCGGCCAAGGAAGGAAAAGGAATCAATCTTGATCTCGGATTGAGGGACCAGTCGATCGAGCATGTCCAGCGGAGCAGTACTCTTCTGTGTAGGGTCTGGGAGGAGTGACATTCGAGCAATATAGCGAGGCACAAAGAGCGTCTGCGCCGTCATGGGCAAAATCGAGGCCAGGAAGATTGCTGCGGCACCAGAATAAGCCGTCTCTCCGACCACCAAGAGGGCAGGCACGGCAAGTGTTCCACACAGCAAGAATGTTCCCGATAGCAGTTTATAGCCAGTCATGGTACGCAACAATGGGGCGCGGTAGAATTGCAGTGGATCATGAGGGAGCTTGGTCTTTCGATGGACTTGCGACGGCACAGAGGGTTTTCCCATCCCTTTTTGTCTCTAGCTTCCCAGTACTACGTAGAGAGAACTCTGGTCGTGTCGATCTTCCTGTAGGTGCTTCCGATCGTACACAGGACTTGTAAATTGTTAAAATGTAGAAAGATTAATGTTCAGAGCTCCCGCCGTAAAATTGGCTGTATATTAGAGCTTAAATGCTCCACTTTTGGCGACTCATACTTGTGAAAAAGGGTTTGATTAATTTCAATCTGCTTCACTCATATCAAAAGGAGGTATTGATCACTGCCTGTAGGCAGTCAACAATAAACTACCTAGTCCGGATACAACAGATCCCTTTTTATCGGCGGAGAAAGCCTTTTGTTGGAGCCCGAAACCTGCCGGAGCAGAACCTCGAGCACGAGGACTACCGACTTTGTCGGGTCCTCGACTCAGCAGCATACTAGTTCCTCTTTTTGGGCAATTTACTCTGCTTCGTAGGTGAGTTCCAGTAGTAGATCATCTGGAAGACGAGCACAGCATTGAGACCAGTACTCAAGAGGAATCCCCAGAAGATCAACGGGTCATCCACCTCCGTCAAGGTAGTATAAATCCTCGCCAAGCTGCCCAATAGGTAATTGAAGACTGCAAAGGCTGATAATTGCCCGGTGCTCTTGTTCTTAGCAATGGAGAGTATCTGCGGAATTTTAGATCCCAGTGCAATGGGGATCGTCAATGTTTGCAGGTATTGCAGGGTGCTAAAGGAGATGCCGTCCGCACTGAAGAGGTAGTAGAGACCAGTAGCGAGGCCAACCACAGCGACAGCTGCAAAGCCCGACCTGCCGGAATAGCGCAGAACTAGAAGAGTGATGATGACATTCTGAGCAGCAATGAAAGCTGATTCGCCATATGTGCTAAAGGGAAACTTTTGTCGAAAATTGTATCCCAACGTGATGAGGAACGCGACCGTCTCTAGCACATAACTTGTGACAGAAATGCCCGCGCCAGAGGCACTACTGATGAGCTTGAGAATCTGTGGTACCTTGACGATACTTCCACCAGCTACAATACCGACTCCCAATGCTTTTGAGACTCCCAGCTTGAGACACGCAATGTCCTTGTAATTCAAGTCCTCAACAAGGGACTCATAGCAAGGTTTGGATCCGAGAATGGCGACGGCTGGATTTTTGATGAATGAAGGAAAAGACCTTGTGATCGACTTTACTGCGTCCATGATGTGAGCCTGAGATCGAAAGGTCGAGAGGGATATTTGCAGTAAACAGAATTACTTTGCACCGATGCGACCTGTCATCTGCCGACTCTCTGATGAGGTGCATTCTGGCTCCACTTTCCAGGTATCACCATGATGATATCGTATGCGTGATACGAACCCTTCCTCCTTCTGCGGTTCCCATGTGAAGCGTGCATGTATATAGACGATTCTTCTTGCCAATAGGCATACCTTACACCACTAAGCACACATATTTGTCAGTCATGGTGGCATATGAGCGGGATATAGACTCATTCTTGAGTAAATCAACTCTGCTTCTCGAGGTCTTTCCACAGGTATAGTGTCGTACGAGGAGTATTCTACAGAATCTAACATCAACTTCAGGCCCGCCTGACTACCAAATATCGAAAGCTAAACAAGGATCAAGCATTCATCACCGCAAAGCTATATGATGCTCCCTCAGGCGCGCTCGTCAAGTTCAAGACCGACAAATCCATCGACCTTGGCCGTCTCATGGTTGGCACGACTAAGTTAAGTTCTTCTTTCGCTGGCCAAGACCTGATCGAAATGGCCAAAGTCTCACTAGACGTCAATATGACAGAAGCCTCAGAAGACGTGACCACGAGTGATGCTGTTAAAATTGAGGCCGTGGAAACGACTTCTTCAGCCACAGAAGGTACGAATCTGCAGAAAAAGAAGAAGAAGAAGGGCAAGAAATAGAAAGACCGAGGAATTGCTTCACAACAGGATCAATTTTGCAAAGTGTAACAAATTCCGACGGAGCGGATTTGCACTCGACAACATCGGGCCTCGCTAAGGTTCAGACGATTGGAAGAGAAACTCCAACTTTGGAATTGCGAGACGTCTGGAAGAGCTTCTTTTTGTTGATACAATCCTTACGGGGGATTGCCCATTTTCAGAAGACTGCTCGCGATAGAGTCCACTTTGATATCCCGAACTACTACCGCTCCAAACCTCCCGTTCTGTGACGAGAACCACATGATTATTTGTCATTCATATTTCACAGTGCTTAGCTCTGCAGTGATGTGGTCGGACGGCAGCAAGGCAGGTAGGCATTCATGCTTTAGGACGAATGATGTCCTAACTTTTGGAGAGTCATAAATTGCCAGTGAGAGACAGAAAAACATGACAAAAGTCCGGCTAAATGATTGACAATGCAAGGATGCTGTTTAGAGCAGATCGTATCAAGCTTGGAAGCACATGTCACTACTAGAATTTGACTCCCCGAAATACGACACATTCGTAAACAAGTTCCAGTCCCACATTTTCTGTCATCTTGAATGAGTTTGTGATTTCTCTGTGTCTTTCACCGAAGCCTGGAACATGACTTCAAATGGCACCCGTCCAATCTAAAAAGTGTCAAACAACAACAAGAAAGCCCCCTTTCGGAGATTGCATTATAATTTATGTACCTATGATAGAGAATCCAACGCCTCATCTGCGGTACTACGGCTTGCGAAGCCGCAGGCACCAAGACCGGGGATGGCCTCGGCCCATGACAAAAGCGCTTATAGTAAACTCCTAATACCACGCAGGCACCTGCCATAACTCTCAGACTACTCATCATACTCTTCAATGTCGTCCACTATCTTCACTAATCATAACTTTCGGTCTATTCATCATGCCCTTCAGTGTTGTCCGTCATCAGAAGCTGTATGTGAAGGTGTTTTGTGTAGCCTTCGCGATGTCGCTACCGTCGATCTTCGACGCAGCTGCGCTTCCGCCGTTACACAGAATCTAGTACTAGTCGTAACCGTTTGTTTGCTCTTGCTCTTGTTTGGATCTTCGCCTTTTGTCGTCTGCAGTAACTGCGAGTCATCTCAAGTGACGCGTCATTCCGGAATTACCCGTTGTCTCAGAGACTGTGGGCATTGCGAAGGACACAGACGCCCCAGCCCGCCGAGTGGTGCCAGAAGTAGAGAGGTCCGAGCACTTCGATTACCAACAAGGGCCGGGTGACAACGGTATTGGCATTTTCATTGCCAGCAAAAACTTGTATGTGTGTGATATACAGAACCTCGTTATTATTCGCTTGTCGTACGTAGCCCATCTTGCGTTCCTCTTCTTAGGTTCGCGTACTTTGAGTGCATTGCCATGTTTTCGAGTGCGACTCCGAAGGTAATACCTGTGTCTCCTAGGCCTAGGCGGCGGGATTGGCGGCTCGATTCTAGTATAGCTCAAGACTGAATCAATGTCCGACGGTTTCAACCAAGCTCCGTTGGACTCTAAATCCAGGTGAGACTCATGCTCCCAGCAGTGTCGACATGCGATATCAGCCAGATGATAACCACCTCTAGCACATTGCATTCTGCCTGGACCTTTGTCGTCTGTTGCCTCGTCTGTGTTCTCCTCACCAAGCCGCTCTGTACAAGCTTCGTCTGCCGCGCGACATCGCTCAATGAGCTCGACGATACCTTGTAATGTGCCGGCTTCCACATGCGAATAGTCTAGCGTTGAGAAGTACGTGATCTTGCCCATGATTCCCGACACCGTCCAGCCCTGATGCAGCTTGATAGAGAACAGGTGAACTCGTAACAGTATGCGGAACGGCCCTACCCTTATGTTTTCCACCGTCTTACATGGTCTCTGTATCACCACCGCGGAGCCCCGGCACAGCTTGATAAAGAAAGGGCGACGCAGTGAAAGCAACGCTCCAATTTCTCTTCTTCTCCCTTGTCCCACATTTCCTCTGTATTGACGCCCCCTAGCCCTGACGGAGCTTGCTAGAGTGAGGACAGAGTCATGGCAGCACGGAAGCAATACTTCGAATTCTTGTGATTATCCATTGTCTCGTACTTCCTTTGTGTTGCTACCTTTGAGTCCTTTGTTTTGCGCCCGATTCTTCTATGTTCTCAACTTATTTTCTCGCGGCCGAGCCACGACAATCCTCCAACATATATAAGGTGGATATCTTCCGTATCTCGACGTGTATCTCGGTGACTTTCTGCATGGACAATTGGGACGATAAAGTGGCGGAAGCCCATAGAAAGGCGCGTCTCCTCGTTAAAGCTATGAGAACTCCGCAGAACGCACCTACTAAGACTACGACGGGTGGCCCAGGGAACTCGTCTCCTGCTTCTCTCTCTGCCCGTCAAGACACAAATAACGAAAAAGCCCCGGCCTTCAGTACTGTCCCACTTGATTGGAAAAGACCAGCTCCGCATGATGATTCTTTCGAGAAACGCCTGTCTGTCCTTGAAAGGGAAAACAAGCGACTTCGGGCAGACATCACAAAGATTCAGGATCACCGTTACAATCTCGATGCAGGTACCTCTGTGTCGCTCGGTCGAGCTACCGGTGTAACTAGTTTCTTCAACTCACATACCAGCCTCGGATCTGATGGGCCGCTTACACAGGAGGATTCCTCCGCAGCGCAGCCTCGTGGTGTCGTCCTAGATTCTGAGCTCATATCATCACCAGCACCTGTTCCCGAGTTGGAGCTATTGCCAATCCCCTCAGCTATTGCGAGATCCAATGTTTTGGTAGGTACTCCCGTGCAACCTATGGTCATATCGGAGGACGTCGGAAGTGCTGTCTCAGCTTCGTCACCGTCTCTGCTTGTTGGGCCAGCCTCCAGAGACAAGTCTTCTCCACAGCCTACACCTGTACTCACGCTCTACGGTCCTCAACTTCCCGAGAGGTATGAGTTCTTACCATCGAAGCCACTACCCTCTTTGTCCTTTAGGGGACTTGTCAACGTACCCTACACTAACGATGGTTCATTGGACGTCTACATCTCCGCTGGGACACTCAAGAGTGTGGACGGTCGACACATCGTGGTACATCAGTTTCCACGAGTCTTTATCGATGCCGTCAAACCTGCTGAAAAAAGTTCCCACGCCGGGAATCGAACCCGGGTCGCTCGCGAAGCTTTCAATGAAAGGCGAGAATGATAACCCCTACACTACGAAGGATTTATCCCAATTGCTGTTGATGTGTATACATATCGTTCAATTCTCCTACCCATGCCTACTCCACATTTATATCCTTCCCGATTGACGACCTTACAACTATTCTAAGGTATCAGGCAAGATGAAGGTTACAGCTCTCTTGACGTTGATTTCTACATCGCTCTTGTCAGCGGCAGCCGCAGCAGATGGGACTGGACTCCAGATTGGCATCAAAAAAGCAGTGCCGGATGCGGAATGCACAAGACGGACTCGCAAAGGGGACAGCTTGTCGATGCACTACACCGGCTTTCTGAAATCCGATGGGGTGAAATTTGATTCCAGTTTGGATCGTGGACAGCCCTTTGAATTTACGCTCGGTGCAGGACAAGTCATCAAGGGCTGGGATCAGGGGTAAGTCTTCAGAGAATCATGCGGTCTCGGCGGAGACACACGAGTCGTGAGCAAGCGCATCGAGAGACTGACACAAAAATTAGGTTGTTGGACATGTGTATTGGCGAAGAGCGAAAATTGACGATCCCGGCATCGCTAGGATACGGTGATCGTGGAGCTGGCGGAGTGATCCCAGGCGGTGCAACGTTGGTCTTTGATGTCGAGTTGTTGGGTATCAAGGGATACACGCCACCCGAGCGACCCGATCTCGCTGGCAAGGCCGAATTGTAAGATGACACACACAGAAAGAGTTGGCATCAAAAGTGCGCAGAGGAATGAGATTGAAATGTTTCTGAAACCTATATGACTTGCGTGTTTCGACACCTTTTTCCCCTTTTTTGGTGCTGAAGTCATGACCTGTTTTTACCCCACCATCATATCTGATAGAGAACACTCCACTACGACTACAGCTGCTTTATGTACATGAACCTGTTGACGTCCTTCAGGATAAAATTTTGAGAAATCCGGCCACCCTATTCGCTTCATTCAGGTCAAAATCGCGCGGATCACCGTCACTCTGTAAAGCGGCCAAAAGTGCCCCTAGAGTCTCGTCCACCTCTGATAGAGGGGAATTTGTGCACAGGCTGACCAGTTTCCGGCATCTGGCTTCCATTGCAGATGATTTGTCGTTCAGTGTGACCGCGAGTATGTCTAGTGTGTTGATGTTCTCCTTATATGCCTTTATTCTCGCTTTCAGAAGTTGTGGGGAAAGAGGCTTGTCAGTAGAGGTCACTTGGAAAGCTGCATCCGCATTGTCACTTTCTCCAAACTGAGGTGGTGCCCTTCCCATTTGAGCTTCATTGTAATTGCTTGTCTCGGAAACAATAGCATTCTTAGTATTGCGGATGCGTTGACTGATCTCATCCAATTTCGCCATCTGGTGTTTCGAGAACTCAACCTGTCGCCTTAGATCCGCGAGAGTCTTGCTGGCTTCGCGAAGTTGGCTATTGACACTCTCCACGGCTTTGCACTTCTCTGCCATTTCAAGCTCAAAGTCATGCTGCAGGGAAGCAATGAGATCTGTAAGCTCTTGTGAGATTTCGCTGCTAGCCTTGTTGACAGCAGCATTGTTCCAAACGACTTTCTGCACGGATGGGGCTATATCGACATGCCTGGTGTCCTGATATCTTTGATCATCGACTGTGCCTGAGTCTATAGGACGGATGCCAGCTTTGTTTGGTAAGTATGGATCAGCGCCAACTTCAAGTAGATGTTGTACAATGCCTCTATTGCCTATTCTTGCTGCTATATTCAGAGCAGTGTCTCCGTTTCGATCTTGAACATTGACGAGAGTTGCACTGAAAGTGGCAATGTCCATGCCTGGTCTCCGATCATTTTTGACGATCCATTCGAGTAGCGAGGTAAGGTAGTATCGACTCGCAGCGCTCCTACCTTTGATGCCAGCTGTCAGGGCGATATGATGCAAAACGCTTCTTTGTGCAGTGTCGCGTTTGGCCAAGGATGCTCCTAAGACCCCGAGGAGCTCTAGAAAGGAATTGGAGTCCATAGTGTTCGTAGCCATGACTGCGCGCATGAGAGCAGTCTCCCCAGTACTGTTGCCTCGCTCAGGCTTCGCCCCACGAGCAATCAATGCTTCGACGAGTGACTGTCGAGCAAGAGCTGCAGCCCAATGAAGAGCCGTGTGGCCCAGCTCATCGATTGGGACATCGATATCAAGGCCGGAGTCTGGCGTATTTTCTAGCAAAATATCCGGCACGCGCCCGTGGTCGCTCTCGAGGAAGATATTCGTCATGAATTCTCTTGATCTGTCAAATTCCCGAGCAGTCTCGGTAGTGATTGGGGGCAGGGACCTGTAATCACCTACTATTGGATTGACGCGACCTACGTGGCCATTCGCCGTTTTTTGAGGTTCCGTCCAGTCTCTGCTGGCGATGACTGGGTTGGGGAAGTGTAGACTGTCATGGGACTGGTCATTGACGTGGTCGTTACAAGCATCCGAGGGATGGGCCACACTCAGGTTTCCTTGTGGTCGATTTGTATGTAGAGCAGCTAAAACAGCTGCACTAGAGCCTCGCGAGGCCATTTTTGAGCTTTCAAGCAGATCCGAAGTCTTCGAATTGCTCATACCATCGTGTCGACCACTATTCAGCTGATGACGCCGGACAGATGCTTGATGTTGCTCTTTCGTGGGCGTGGCATGCATAGCCGGAGCACTTGCAGTGTCTAATTCGAGCAGAGGAGCGAGTATATCGCGGACACCGTGTCTTTCGCAAAGGGAAACACCTATGTCATAGGATATCCAAGTCCCTTGATATTTTCCGTAGCCTCCCTGAACCTTCTCATGTGGGCCAGGGAGAATTTCCCGCTCGAGAATCTTTGTTCGATTGCCCTTTTGTATGCCCGCTACTTTGAGTATCTGTGTAGCATTCAGAGCAGAGTCAGACCTTCTACGCATGACAGAAACTCCACGACAAGTCATCTCGAGCACGGCAACGCCAGAATATACGGCAGTGAAGACTTCCGAGTTTACAGTATCGCGTGACATCAGATTCCGAGGTAGATGTGGCGGCGGTGTAGATGCACTGACATCAGATGGAAAGTGGCCTTGATGCATACTTGAATGTCGACGTGGAGTTGTCATGAGAGAATCAGATTCGATATTGTGCAGGCTCTCCATCGAAGATGCGAACAGTCTTTTGAAGAAGGTTCAGAACTGAATGCCTGTAGAGCAGCACGGTTTAGAGAGTAGTTTCTAACGGGGAGAAGAGAAAATGCCTTTCTCGATCTCGCCGGCAGCTCGATAATCTAACCAGAATAGTCGAGATGACGTCTGGCGCGTATGAACTCGTGTCGCTGACTTAAATTTCATACGCCCAATAAAGCGCGATGGATTGTGAGTGTCTCATGAAATTATGCTGGAGACATCTGACAACCTATGTCTCTGAGTGTCTTACTTGAATGCCATACGCAGGGACCCACAAGAATATGGGCGTGTCGCCCTGGTACCTATTGGGTAGAGGATAACGAGGGAGTTCTCAGCCGGGCAGGGAAGCCGTAAAACAGCCCTGCCGTCTCCAGAACAGCCAAATCTGCCAACGGGTCTCGCCTTGCATATGTGACCAGTTAGGAAACCATCTCTTATTGTCTGAACTCATCAGTAGCTCACTCGGTCAGCTGGTTCTCACTCGGTCAGCTGGTTCTACGGAGGAAGTGAGGACGATCTTTGGAGCAAGGATTGTATATAGTATGGGCAAAATGATAAGGCGGAAGAGAACAGCATAGCAATACAGTCTCGTTAAATGTAAAGTTGTTAGCTACGTGACCAGTGTCTGCGTAACAAGGATGAATTGTGCAAGCAGTCTTGGCCGCTCTGCTATGTGTACATCGACGGATTCCTCCCACAATTTCATAATCCCTTGCCAAAGTTTCCAGATACATAGAAATCCTCCATGGTCTTCACAATCTTTTCAAGAGCTGAAGTGTTCTGCTCTAATTGATCCCGAACTTTAGTCTGATCGGATCCTAACTTTGTGTAGAAGTCTTTCCGGTACGGACATGCTTTCATGGCCAGCTAACACTTGTTAGCGAGATATGAGGACGATCTGCAGGAGTGGGCTAACAGCAAATAATGGTTTGATCACAAAAGAGTGGAACTTTTTGAGTGTATCATTGTAGGCCTTTGTGAACGAGTCGACCAACTCTTCTCCGGGATTGTCCAGCGATCGCCTGAGTGCAGCTACCGTGAAGGCGAGTCCTCTGACAAGATCAGCAGGTTGGTATAGAGCTACCATGAAAATGCTTACCTCAATAGCCACATGAGGCCTTCTGTCGCCGTTCTCTTCTTCTCCGTCGACTCAGCCTTGACGAGAGATTGCAAGGTGTCGCACTGTGCCGGGTATGCCTTCTGACGTGCTCTAATTTTCTCGATATTGCCAGTCATATCCTTCTGCACTATGGCAAAAGCACTGGATCCCAAGAGATCAAATAAGCGAACGAGTGATTCCGCAGCCCCTAAGAATTCCGTCGTGTTTATGCCCGGTCCATCTGTCTTGACACTGAGATGTCAGCTCGAACCCGCTGCATGCGTTGGTAATCTACTCGGATGCAAGCGTCTGTTGTTGATCGAACCAGGTACTCATAGTAGCTAGCCGCACTGCTTCTAAAAGAGCTGCCTCGCTGTATCGACACTGCTGCTACGTCTAGGACGCGATGGCCTCAGGCTAGCAGAAATAGGAAGCACCAAATGACCCGATTGAATCTTGTCAGAAGAGGGAGCATAACACACTGACCGCTAATGCCCAGAGAACGAACGCCTGATCGCGCCCCGTGGATTCGTGTAACTGTTCGATCAGCCAAGCCAAGCGACCCCGTACAGAAACTGGGAGTCTCTTGCCACTAAGCAGCCCTTCCCTTTCCCCAGCAGAGAGAGACGAGCAAAAGTCCCTCCCACGAGTGTCGCTCCCACTCCCCCTCCTGGGCAGCCGCTCCCGTGCAACGGCTGCCTCCCGCAAGCTTGGCCATGCCCAGCTGGGTAGACACTACAGGATGCGTCGCTCGCTCGCATGTCATCTGGGAGGTCTGTGTCCAGGGCCTTGACAAAGAATGCAGAAGTTGCCGATCGAGGGAGGAAGTACGAGTGTTAGCGGCGCAAACCTATAGCATTCATACGAGAGAAGTGAGTGCGATGCAGGAGTCTCAGGTCTATTTTTAGGATAGAAGGACATCAAAATAGAGCATGTCCTGACGCTGCACTGGATCATGCAGACGAAATCCTTCCTGGACTCGAAGCTTGCACATGCGACGCCCGAGCATATACATTCGACAAGTCTCTCGCGCTTCATAGGTCCCTTGCCAAAAGGATGGTTGAATACGAATGAGAAGCGCCTGTCACGTTTCAGGACGAATTACCACAGACAAAATCTGGACTTTAATGCTGATGAAGCTGTCTTTGATCAGGTTCACAGTTGGTCGGCATGTCCAAGATGGATGGCAGAAGCTGAGCAGACTAAGATGACCGCTCGACACAGAAAAGACCATAGCCAGTCAACTATGAAAGGTTCCTGCGGTGCTGCAGACTCAACTGCAAAGGCCAGCATACCGGAGACTCTCGCTGAGGTAGATCCCGCAAAACGATCGGAACTGGCAAGAGGTGCATCGACTCGACAAGGTCTGGTGGGCAACCTAGATGTGCACAATGATACCTCAATAGAGGCAGGTCCAGCAGCTGCTGACCAGGTCAATGATACATATTGTGACTTATCGGCCGAGACACAGAATATATACCGCGGTGCTATAGCATTCCAGCGGAGTCCAAGTGACGGATCGCAAGCTCAGATCCAATCCCCCAGGGATACTTGGGCTCGCGAGCCTTCTAGCGTTTCTGCCGAAACCTTCATGACTGCTCCTGAAGCTCTCCCAGACCCTCATACCACTGAAAACACGCTAAATAGGGGACAGACCCCTTCTCTGCACGCTCATGCTTCGGCCAGATCAGCTGCCAGCTATGAAAACGGCAGTGATTCTGAGTCTGATGCATCGACCATAAGGCCGAATGCCAATAACACAGGAACACAGTCAGAGCTTACTGAACTTGACACCGCCACCGCAGCTCTTCAGCCTGCTGTGGATATAGGAGAGTTGACAGCGGAGAGCACTATAGATCACTCTTACGACAATGGTGAGAGCCAACAGTCCCAGAAAGAGGATGCGTCGATTTCGTTTGACGCAAATTCGAAAACACCGCTTCTTCACGCAAACGAACAAGTGCAGAACACTTCGGTGCCTATGCGAAAGGATGTCAAGAATCTGGTACATTTTGTCGACGACGTCGACACTGGCATGCCGCACACAAGTCTCACACCGGATCAAAACATATGCCAGAAATCTCCAGGACATGGCAAGAAACACTTCACTCAGCGACGCTTGCGCAATCCGTTTCGTAAGCCACGAGGTTCCGGCGAGCTGCTTCGGGCGGAAAGAGTGCTGCTCAAGATCGAGAGTACCCGTCAGTCTGACCTGCCAGGGAACTATTCCGATGGCTTCGCTCAACGCGTGCCCAGAAGAACAAAATTGCATTGGAGAGAATTTATCGTGACTGCTCACGAAAATGACGACGGCCATACTGTGCTCTCTTTCTTCAGAAACCGTACCATTCCAATCATATCCAAAGATTTTGCGAAGACTAACCCGAGCAAACAAATCGTATTGGACCCAAGGACAACACATGCTAATCTATATTCATCACTGGATAAGAGCATCATTATCTGGAGCAGAGAAAAGCGTGATACAGTATTATATATCCTTCTTCCTCAAGCTACTCACTCCAGCATTGAGTGGTATGCTTTCATCCAAACGAAATTGAACATCAAGCCCAGAAACTTTGCAATCATTTCAGTACCAAGCTTGAATATGAAGCTTCACATCGATTTGAGAGGAGAGCATGCTCAATTAGCATCAGCTGTTGACACAGCGGCTGAGACTACAGCTGTGAGCAGCTCACAGAGCAGTGATTCAGGCGACTCCATAATCGTGAATGATGACGGACTACTTGAGTCGGCCGGCGTCGTGATTACAGGAGAATACCTGATGGATACCTGTTGGCGCGTGCTCTCTCAACAGCCGGGCATCGAACCTGTCATGAAAGATTGGCAAGACAGCAACCGCATGGGATTCTGCTGGCGCAGATATGATCGCTTAGAGTGGATTCATGGACATAATGCTCGGCAATTGGTCGGACAATGGGCTATGCAGGCTACACACGAACTAGAGTTGCGTCCCAAGGAGCACTATGCTACAGAACTCGTCACAGAATCGGGAAAGACTGTCAAGGAACCTGCACCTTTGGAGGGTTTCCTCGTGCGCTTGACCAGCAGCTTGGGAAGACAGGCACGCTTTGGCAAAGTGTTTTACAAAAAGCTCTATTTCTCGACGCATGATCATCTTCTGTTTTATGCAAGTCCATCGAGGGCAACACCTCCACCACCTCCAGGCTTCCAATTTTCAGAAGTGAACACTCTTGCCGCAGCCGAAGCGCCTTTGGTGTTCGATGTTGATCCAGTCCCTTTGACAACGGACACAGAGATAGCAGATCTCAGTGAGACTGCCAGCAAAGAGCGTGCTGCGGCGCGAAATCACATTGCAATGCTTGAAGCTGCTCGGCGAGTCAATACTTTGGAAGTCTCCGATGGCTTCATCGATCTGCTTGAGGTCGTACAGGTTCGACGCTGCCGATCTTCTCCTGATGACACTAAAAACAACATCAGTTATGCAAGTGATGCCGTGGATTTTCATGCGGAAGACTCAAATGACGACAGTCTCCTCCCCGATGATGTAGGTACCACGGAAGCATTCGACGACGAAAGAGTCTTCGAATTGGTGTTGCGCAATGGTTTGGTCGTGCGATTGCAGGCATACAACGGACTGACACGGCAATTATGGATGGAGGATCTTGTTGCTCTGATACGTTACTGGGCCCTGAAAAAGCGTTCAGACGGAACGGAATTGCATGAGATGCGCAGAGCCAACCTAGAGGCTCTCCACATAGATGAAGAGGTCGAAAGCATAGTGGGCCAATATGGCACGAAATGGGAAGTCTCGAGGTGCATTTCCGAGCCTCGAATCTACAATTTCTGCCCGCTGTCTGCGTGCCGTACCATTGCACACCGTGGTCTTCTATATCGCAAATCCAGCGTGCATTCAACCTTCAAGAAATTTGAATGTGTCATTAGCAATGGCCAATTGACAATGTATCACCACTTGCACTGGACCGCAGCCGGCGATCAAGAACGTCACATCCATCACTCTAAACATGAACGAGTCGAGCTTCGGGAATGTTACATTTATAGTGGGACGTCGGCAGAGACTGAATTGATTGGAGCAAGAGAGACGAGTGATAGAGAAGGTCCGGGTAGACACACTTTACCGCGACTCTACGGGGATGGCTGGACAGCTCAGGACGAGCAAGAAGCACTCTCGTTTGTAATTTGGACTGGACGCCGCCGAGTAGCGTTGAGAAAGTCGGACAAGGACGACAGTGAGAAAAACAGCGTCAGCCGTTTGGGTGTGCCGGGTAGGAGCACCATTTACATGGCGCGGTCGAGACAAGAGCGGGATCACTGGGTGCAAGTGCTCAAGAGTGAGATTCAAAGGTGTCTCGCCACATCTTGATGAGACAGAGTTCAATTTCCGAGTCTGGAGTTTTCATGTAGCGTAGGCATATTTTAACATTACCCACTTTGGCACATGGCTTTGTAAGGATGAAGAATAAATCACTCGCATTCTGTGAATTCATCTCATTGACTGTATATGTATGTCTAATCCTCAAGATATCGTACTGCAAATCCTTCGTAGTGTAGGGGTTATCATTCTCGCCTTTCAATTGAAAGCTTCGCGAGCGACCCGGGTTCGATTCCCGGCGTGGGAATTTTTTGTGCTGCCCCCCGAAAGGTTGCTTTCTTGTTGGTCCTCATGATGATGCGGCTGATGAATTTTGTTTAGGGCGTCTGCAATGACATCTCATGTGATATACTATGGCCGTTGTCTTTGCCCGGCTACAATCTCGTCAGCTATCTACCAGAGTTCGGACACTTGTATCGAGAGCAAGCATGAGTATGGAAGATCAATCGCATCTATGAAATTTTGTGCTGAATCCTGCAGAAATAGGCACACACTCAGGAACTTTTCATTGCGATGAAGCGCTTGCGGTGTTCATGTTGCAGAGGCTGCCGAAATGGAAAGATGCCCAGGTACTGAGATCGCGGGATCCTGGCCTTCTGGAGGAGTGCGACATCATCGTCGATGTACAAGGTCAGTATGACGGCACTAAGCACTTTGACCATCATCAGCGAGACTTCACAGAGACCTTTGACGAGACGCATCGCACAAAGTTGTCCTCGGCCGGCCTGATCTACAAGCATTTCGGTAAAGAAATTATTGCCGCCGTTACGAAAATTGATCAAGAGGCTGATCAGATGCCGCTCATCCATACGAAAGTCTATGATGAATTCATCGAGGGGATTGATGCCAACGACAATGGCATCTCAGCTTATGGTGAAACAGAAGCATCCTTCAAGCCCGCGACTTCACTCCCCTCCATGGTGGCATACTTGAATCCTCGCTGGAACCAGCCATCGACTGATGACATCTTGGACGCGAAGTTCATGGAGGCATCGGAACTCGTTGGTAAACAGTTTCTCGATCGGGTCTCTTATTTTGCCGAAGCTTGGTTACCTGCACGAGCGGGTGTATACAATACCATTCTTTCTCGGCAACGCCCCGAAATTCTCATACTCGAGGAATTCCTTCCATGGAAAGACCGTAAGCCCAATATCAGACACGAGGAAACGCAGAGTACTGACAGTCAAAAGATTTGTTTCGAATAGAGCGAGAGCTACAGATCGAGGGCAAGATACTATATGTTCTCTATTCAGATGGCAAGGGCTGGAGGATTCAGGCAGTACCAAAGTCTGTCTCCTCATTCGAGTCCCGCAAAGCACTGCCAGAGGCATGGCGTGGCGTTCGAGACGAGAAATTGGATGAACTGACGGGTGTCCCTGGAGGAGTTTTCATACATGCCTCCGGCTTCATCGGAGGACACAAGACAAAGGACGGTGCTCTGCAGCTCGCAGAGCTTGCCCTGGCATGAAATTTGTACGATAATTCAATATAGCCTTCATATGACTGAGCCTATGAAATGCAAACGCTCCAATTTCGCGAGACACAACAGAGGAGATTGACGAGGTTGATCAAGATTCAGCGTGAGGTCCTCTGGGATCGAAGCCGTATAAGAAATGGGTAGCTGAGCTACGCTGATTGCATGTCATTCAGTCTCACTGCAGCCTGCCTGTGCCCCCTCCAATTGCGAGCTCCGCCCAATCGAGTCGAGTTCGAGTTACGATCACTCACTTCTACTCAAGCCGACGTTCGCTTCCCCCACACTGCCTCGGGTCGCCCCAGAGCTGTCTGATTCTTGCCCCGCTTCCACACACTACCAGGACCGATTCGCTCGGTATATCTCTTCGGGAACATTACTGGCTTTTGACACTTGCCTAGCGTTCTTCTACACTCCGGTCGATCTGCCAATCGACGGTAGCAACTAGCAGAAATGCCCGATTCAAAGCTCATCGCCAAGGCATTGCTGGGCGCTCTCGGTGTAGCCTATATTGATGCGAAATACTTGATCTCGTGGGATCTACATGCAATCAAGTCAGTCGTGGCGGCAAAGTTACAGTGAGTCGAATCATACAAGCCTCGTGCAGAGATTCATAAACTGAATGGACTATAGCGTTGCAAAGCTTGAGAAGAGCGATAGAGCAAATGTGTACTACTGCGTCGAGGATCACCTGCACAACAACCCTGAAAAGGTCTTCATAGTGTATGAGGGACAAGAATGGACATACAGACAAGCTATGGACGAGATTCATCGTCGGGCGAATTACTTTCTGCAATTGGGTGTCGAAAAACACGAGATTGTTGCCTTGAACTTTACGAACAAGCCTGCTTTTGTCTGGGCCTATATCGGTCTATGGGCCATCGGCGCTGTACCCGCTTTCTTGAACTTCAATCTCTCCGACGCTTCTCTCCTTCATTGTCTCAAGATTTCGACCGCTCGATTCTTGTTGTTTGACGACGAAGTTGAGCCACTTGTGGCTACCATCAAGGATCAGTTGGCGAGTGTCCCCATCAGAGCCATATGTCACCAAGAAGCACAAGGCTCAACTTGGGCACAAAATGTGACAGCAGCAGACTTTGCGGCACTGCCGACCACTCGGCCTCCAGATTCAAGAAGGAATAAGCAAAAGATCACCGATCCTGCCCAGTTAATCTATACTTCTGGTTCTACGGGTATGCCAAAGGCTGCCATAGTGCCTTGGTCCAAGTACGCTTCTGGTGTCAAGACATCCTCTTCCATCGTCGGCCTGCGTCCAGATGACAGATTTTACAGTTGCATGCCGCTCTATCATGCTACAGCTGCGATCCTCGGGCTCGGTTCTTGCCTCATGGTAGGTGCTACGTTCATCATCGGACATAAGTTTAGCAACAAAACATTCTGGAAGGACGTCAGTGAGAATGATGCCACAGCCATACAATATGTAGGCGAAGTATGCAGATTCCTATGTGCTGCCCCCGTGTCTCCCTATGAGCGGAAACATCGTGTGAGACTCGCTTACGGCAACGGCATGCGTCCGGATGTCTGGGAGCGCTTCAGGAGCAGATTCGGAATTCAAGAGATCTGTGAGTTCTATGCCTCTACAGAAGGTGTAGGAGGCTCGTTCAACACGAATACGAATAGCTTTGGTGCTGGCGCCGTAGGGCGTGCTGGTAAGCTCATCAGAGCCGTTGCTGCGAATCAGGTCATTGCCAGGATCGACTTGGACTCAGAGGACGTTTTGCGCGACCAGAATGGCCTATGCATTCCTTGTGAGACTGGCGAACCCGGGGAGCTTTTATACATGGTCGAACAGGGCGTACCAGAGCGCTCCTTTGTCGGATACTTTGGCAATAAGAAAGCCACAGAGTCAAAACTTCTGCGCGACGTCAAGAAGAAGGGAGATGTTTACATGCGTACGGGAGACTTGATGTCCACAGATGTCGATGGTTTCATCTACTTTAATGATCGTAAGTTTTGTGATATCCTAGCATTCTTCTTCACTAATCCATATCAGGTCTAGGAGACACATTCCGTTGGAAAGGCGAGAACGTCTCCACAACGGAAATAGCAGAAGCACTGGGATCGTTCCCGGGAATATTGGAAGCGAATGTCTACGGTGTACAAGTTCCAAAACATGATGGCCGGGCAGGCACTGCCGCCATCGATCTAGACCCAAACAATCACCTGGACTACAAGAGCCTGGCGAAGCATGTCAACACGACCCTACCGAAATATGCAAGGCCCCAGTTTCTCCGAATTTGCAAGCAAATGCAGAGTACAGGAAATTACAAGCAGCAGAAAACAGGCCTTCGAAAGGATGGGGTGGAACATGCAAAGCTCGCGGGAGATCAGATCCTGTGGCTCAAGGACGGCGAATACGTTCCCTTCACTGCGGAACACTATAATGCTCTCCTTGCTGGCAAAGCCAGGCTGTAGATAAACAACTTGTATTGTAATGTAGTATTGCTTTTCGTGTATCACAAGCAGTGTGCTTCTCTTGCTCTTCCATTTGACTCTGCAATGGAATCTTGTGCACGAATGGAAAAGCCACACAGGATCCCAGCTCGAGCACAAGGACACGTAAGGCACGTGCAGGTCGGCTTCCTTACGCGTCCTATCCTTGGGAATACCGACACACAGGTGATATATACTACATTTGACTTGAATCGGTCCTTCTGCAAGGGTCCTGTGCTATCATCTTGACGAATACGAGAGCAATGGTCAGCCCAACGCTAGGCCCCACTGGTCTTATCAGTCTCCTCAGCGAGAGTGATGCCCAGCTCCAAGCATTCGCCTTGAATAAACTGAATGCTACGGTCGACCAGTACTGGCCTGATATATCTGACGATATCACGAGCATAGAGATATTGTACGAAGACCCCGATTTTCCAGAAAGGCAATTGGCTGCTCTAGTGGCCTCGAAAGTGTATTATCATCTCGGAGATTATGCACAATCGACAAATTATGCTCTCGGAGCCGGAGATCTCTTTGACATCACCTCCCGAGATGAATATGAGGAAACAATCATATCGCATTGCATAGATACATACATCCAGCTGAATTCCAGTTTATATGGTCATAAGGCAGGAGAAAGCACTTCTGTCTCTGCCTCGAAGAGCACGAAACCTGTCACCGATACATCTGAACCGGATCAGCGTCTTGTCGGGATTGTCAACAAGATGTTACAACGCTGTCATGCCGATAGAGAGTACAAGCAGGCCGTCGGCATTGCTCTTGAATCCAAGAGACTGGATGTCCTGGTGGACACCATCGAGCAGAGCAAGGATGATAATCTTCTCTCATATGTCCTCGGAGCTTGCATGAATCTCGTCCAAGATCTCAGCTTCAGGGACGATGTATTGCGAAAGTTACTGGAATGCTTCAGGCAGCAGATTGACCCTGACCACTTCAGCATCATCAAGTGTGTCGTACAGCTCGATGATGTAAACACTGTCGTTACACTTCTCGAATCCCTTATTGCAAAAGAAGACGAGCATAGTCTTCTTACAGCATACCAAATGGCATTCGATCTAGAGAGCTCAGCTACCCAGCAGTATCTACACAAAGTCATCCTGGCTCTGTCACCGACCAGTTCGGAGGCCACGAAGGTCAACTCAGACGATCAGCAGACGAAGGTCCTGATCAACATCAAGTCCATCTTGTCTGGCACTAGATCGATCAAGCTCTATCTCGAATTCCTCTATCGAAATAACAAGGCCGATGTGGCAATTCTCAATAAGATCAGGGATTCTCTCGAAGCTCGCAATTCCATCTTCCATTCCGGCGTCACCTTTGCCAATGCATTCATGAATGCAGGAACTACCTCGGACGGTTTCTTCAGGAACAACCTGGAATGGCTTTCCAAAGCGTCCAACTGGTCAAAATTTTCTGCCACGGCTGCTCTGGGCGTGATACACAAAGGCCATCTGAACCAGGGTATGACCCTGCTCGGACCATATCTGCCACAAGACGGGACAACGGGTTCGCCATACTCGGAAGGTGGTTCCCTATATGCCCTTGGTCTGATACATGCCAATCACGGCGGTCCTACTGTCGATTTCCTACGAACCGAGTTCAAGAAGACCACCGACGAGACAATACAGCACGGTGCAGCTCTGGGATTGGGAGTCGCTGCAATGGGTTCCGGGGAGGATCAGATATATGAAGAATTGAAAGAAGTACTGTTTGGTGATAGCGCAGTCGCCGGAGAAGCTACAGGTCTTGCCATGGGACTTGTGATGCTGGGCAGTGGCTCTGATCGTGCGATTGAGGAGATGCTTCAATACGCACACGAGACACAACATGAGAAGATCATCCGTGGCCTTTCCATGGGATTGGCACTCCTACAATACGGCCGAGAGGCAGCCGCTGAGAATTTAATTCAAACACTAACTGCTGACGACAATCCAATATTGAGATATGGTGGCATGTACACAATCGCAATGGCTTATTGCGGCACAGGAAACACGAAAGCATTTGAGCGACTATTGCATTGCGCCGTCAGTGATGTACACGACGATGTCAGGCGAGCGGCCGTGATCGGACTCGGATTTGTCATGTTCAGAAACCCAACGGCTCTATGCAGGACCATTGGACTTCTCAATGAATCGTACAATCCTCATGTGCGTTACGGTGCCGCCATGGCACTTGGAATTTCCTGTGCAGGCACGGCGCTACCTGAAGCTTTAGAACTTCTCGAGCCCATGACCAAGGATGCCACCGATTTCGTCAGACAAGGCGCGTTTATAGCCACGGCTATGGTGCTCGTGCAACATAATGACCAGAGCAATTCTAAAGTCGGTGCCACGAGAAAACAATTTGAAGATATCATCACGAATAAACACCAAGACGCTGTGTCAAAGTTTGGAGCTGCTTTGGCATCTGGTATCCTTGACGCCGGTGGTAGGAACGTCACAATGAGGCTACAGTCTCCGTCTGGAAGCAACAACATGCAAGCCATTGTAGGCATGGCGATCTTTACGCAATTTTGGTTCTGGTTCCCTTTGGCACATTTCTTATCTCTGTCATTCACTCCGACTGCAATTATCGGTCTCAACAAGGACCTGGATGTTCCGCAATTTGAATTTACGAGTAACGCAAGGCCCAGTCTCTTCGCGTATCCCCCAGAAACTCCTAAAGAAGAAAACAAAGCGGCAGAGAAGGTCAAGACAGCTGTTCTCTCCACGACTGCGAGAGCCAAGGCACGGGCGAAGAAAGCCGAAAAGGACAAGGCAGATGCAGAGGGCGATGCCATGGAAACGGATCATGCAGATGACGATAAGATCGAAACCGAGGACAAAGAGGAACAGGATGAGAAAGAGAAAGCGAGTGCCGCCAAGAAGCCGGAACCAACTTTTGATACTCTTGAAAATATGACGAGGGTCCTGCCGTGGCAGTTGAAGCACATATCATTCCACCCAGATTCTCGTTATGTACCTATAAAGAAGACGGCCGGGGGTGTCTTGATGATGAGAGACAAGAGACCATCAGAGGAGATACTACTGATAGACATGAGAAATGATGAGATGAGCACGGATGCCGTTGGAGAGGAGGAGGCCCCGATGCCGGAAGAGTTTGAATATCCTTTCGAAGATGATGAGTAGTAGACAGCTCTCCATTTCATAGTCCAGTCTGCATAGCCTATGCATACCTAATGAACAAAGATTGATGACACTCAGGTCAGAGTTGCCTTGTTGCACAGACTGGAGTGTGATATCACGTGTCAGGGTGGGTACCCCATCTTCGGTACCGCATTGGCGCCGGACTTGTCATTGGTGTGCTTGGCATCGAATCAGGTCGTAAAGCAGGAAAGGATCGGCGACTCTATCAGATTTTCCATGTGCTCACTTCTAATGGTACAAGAGGGACTCAAGTAGGTACAGCAGTTTAACTCATCTCGACGACGTTCATTTTCAGGAGCACAGAGATTCCAGGCCGAGGATGGACTTGACATCGATGCTCAATTCCAAGAGTGTGACGAATCTGGAGGAGGATGCTTTTTCGACCTATAGACGACTGTCGACTGGGTCGGCGAGTGCATCACCCGGTCAGAGTCCCAATATGAGGACAAAAGTCGTCCCGGCGACGGAGACGTTTCGGGCACCGAGTCAGGTCCCGGGCTCACTGCTGCGACGGGCGAGCAGTGACGATAGGGTGCCGCCGGGTAAGAGGAAGAGCGAGCAGTTGGAGCCAGACAAGGGACCGCTTTCGAACGATTCCATCAGGGAGGACAACAAGAGACGGGAGTTGGAGAGGAGGCGGTCGGAGGAACATGAGAGGTTGTCTGGTGGTAATACGTCGACGACGACGCAATCAGTGACTCCAGCTCGTCCGGTGACTGCTGCTGCCACAGCTGCTCCTGCTGTGGTACAGCCACCGAGGCCTCGACTGGATTTCACCTATGATGGACAGAAGCCGGCGGACGAGCTGACGTCTCTCATCAAGGACGCCATACTCTATTACCTCACGCAGGAACCACGGACCTATGGCAAAAAGGGAATCGAGATTGAGGCCAAATTGGGCAAGATTTTGGATCGTCAGACTGAGCAAAGATTGCATGACATCTTTCCGATCGACAGTACGACGCTGTTGCATCATGCCTACGATCAGATCCGGTTCGAGTCAAACATGACGGAAGAGCAACATGCCAAGTTCAACAAACACTTGAACGATCAGGTCGAGTCGAGGAACCCGAAACACCCCATGTTCAATCCGATCCAGCCTCTCATCAAGTACACCCACACGAGACTCACGGATCGAATCTACGCAGGGTATCGAGACCCCTCGACTGGACTCCAGATCAAGCCTCGCGTGACACAGGACGATCGGGACGGCAGCGTGGTCGAATCCATCAGCAAGGAAAACATTACCCATCTGCACATCTTGTGCCCTCGCATGCCATTCGACATTCGCCTCTCCATCAACCTGGAACACTCGCTGAGTAGTCCACCGGACTCCGGTGAAATTCCCATCCACAGACGGAAGAAGGATCGGTTGTCCTATAACCTACCGAAATACCGCATCGACCTCACCAAAGTCGAGAGCGACAGAGGACATCATGCTGCTGCTGCTCCTGCTGCTTCCGGACAAGAGGCTCAGCAACGCTTCGAGTTGGAAGTCGAGTTGACTGACCTCGAGCATCTCAAGAAACTGGCCGATGCGGAATACGACGGCCGACCATGTGGCTTCACCGAAGTCATTGCCGGATTCATGGGCAGTGTCCTGCGTCTCAACCGGTTCGCAGCAAAGTAGCACTAAAAGTAGGAGGGGGTTCTTGTCAAAAAAATATGCCTTACTTTGTAAATAATGTATAGACATATATATATCATTAAACAAAAAAAAGTGTCGAGAACATCACATGTCTCTGAAAATCATGTCGAATGGATCGTGGTCGTCTCGTGAGGGGTGATGGTCAATTGACAGCCAGCAGGACTGACGATGCCATCTTGTCGTACAAACAAGAGTGGCACGGTGGATGCCGAGACCTGGCTGGCATCCGGTAACTCGACCTCGATCGCGGCGTCGGTCGGGAAATGCGAGGATTGTTGTAGGGCGGTGAGAAGGAGCGGTCCACAGCTGCCTAGATAGATACTCGGACTCTCTGGCGATTCTCGAGGGGTTTTGAGGACGTCTTCTGTGTCTTGCTCCCCTTGCTGCTGATAGAGGAGGTGGTTGGTGGGCGGGATAGACCAGTAGTCTCGAATCTCGAGATGGAGTCGATTCGAGGCCGGTAGGAAGACGGGAGGGGAGAGTAGCGTTGGGAATGGCGTCAGGGGGAGTTGAATGTGGGAGAAGGTGGTCGAACGAGGCAATGTCGAACCAGTCGAGGGTGGAGTCCTCTGTGCTTCAGCGATCAAAGAAGAAGAAGAAGAGACCGGGTGAGTGGAGGAAGGAGGACTGGGATCGAGAGTCGAGGGCGGATGCGGACCGGCCGGATCAGTCAGCTTTCGCTTCAACGATGTCGTGTTGTTGCTTGTGGATGATGGAGTCGCGGGAATTTCTCGGGCTTTTGCATCAATCTCGTCCGATGGACTCTCGGTGAGCGTATCGAGAAAGAGACATTGGGAGGATCCGACTCCGACGATGGTCCATTGTCCGTAGTCGTCCATCTCGGCCACCTCTCTACCATCTGGCGCGACGACGGTCTTCAACTGTGGCTCAAAAGAGACAGAGCTCATCGGAGCCACGGATTTCTGTACCTCTTGTGCATTCCTGGCGTTGAGAAAGGATCGACCTCCAGAGACTTGGTTGTTGGTCTCCACGGCCGCACTGCTCTCAAAGATGACCTTTTGCATCTGTGAAATGTTGCCAGACACGTCGTCTGAGATTCTCTTGCCATCCAGACGACGGACAATCATGGCCTCAGTCACGAAACCAGTCCGGACGTCCGTCAAAACGACTGTAGCGCCATACAAGAGTGGCATCCCGTAGGCGGCACTTGTCGCATCTGATCCAAAGAGGGAAATTTTAAAAGGTGTCCACGAATCGCTCTGGACACTGAGCCCGCCTTTTTCGTGCGTCAGATATTTTGTACGATAGGTCTGCGAATTGATTCGATTGTACAATGAGATGACGTCTCCCTCGTAGACATAGGAACTCTGTAATTTCAGTCGACTCGTCCGTTTGGAGGGTTTCGACAGTAACAGGATTGGTGGAGTCGTGAGCTCTGCGAGAGGGACGTCTGCAGGATCGGCGAGACCGGGCTGAGCGATGCGTAGGGCAAAGTTGACGGATTTTGATTTTCCGATATTGTCATTGTTGATGTGAAGGGTCTTGAAGCATGCCTTGACATAGTCTCCGATTGGTTGAGACTGCGCCGGGATCGTTCGCGAGACGTCATCCGGCAGGACAGAAAGATGCGCAAGAGAAGGGCGACCAGCGCAGAGATTTGAGTAGAAGCCTGCAAGAGTGCAGTATGGAGCTGGGGTCAAGAGACGCTTCTCCGTGCCATAGGACTTTTGTGCCACACCTGGCCACGCAAAGCTGATTCTCGTGATCCTCTCGCCTTTGTCTGAGGGATCGAGAGCCTCGATCTTGCTGAGCTTCTCAATATTATCCTGAATGACAGACTTGATGCGCGCCAGCCGGGTGTCTCTGTCCTTCCAACGGTCCGCAAGACCAGACCATGATCTCTTTGGTGTCTCTGGCTCTTGGGCTGATGTCATGCCATATGATTCCACAAGCGCATCATCAGTCGACATGGCCATGAGACAGACGTCCGTCAATCCGTCATCACTCGTGAAATTGGTCCGGAGCAAGTCGTCCATGAGTTCCTGGTGATCCGGAGAATTGACAAAGGAAGAGTGCAGGCTATTATTTGACAACAGATCGGAACTTGCACGGCCATTGCTGATATCCAGTTCGATCGCAGAGAGCAGACTCTGCATGCCATTATCCTGCATGTCACCAAAGTCATGCTCAAGAATATTTCGCTGTTTCCTGGCATGAGGCGGCAGATATAGCGGTTGACCTGCGGCAGTATACACCATAAGCCTGTCGCCCGCCTTTTTGTCGGCACAAAAGACAACAAAGGAGCAAGATGACTCACAGGACAGACCAAGGTCGACTACCTGCAGACCCTCGCAAATGCTATATCGTGCACCCTTTCGCTTTTACTTATCACTACGACACTCTGACTCCTGTGTCGATTGCCAAGACGGAGACCTTCATGATTCAGCAACAGGCATATATACAACAATCCGCAAGACGCCAAGACCCTTACTCACCTCATCAGCCAAGACTCTGTACTGTTGCCGTTTGTGATTGCTCAGCTTGATCGAGTATGCCTTGAGCGTGAGAATTTTAAACTTCGACACGGATTAGCCGCAGACGGCGAAACGCCCAAAAGCGGAACCTGCGTGAGCTGCGATTCCATGCATGGAAGCAAACAAAGGCTATTAGTAGAGGCCATCGGATCGAAGCGCTGTTCAGGACTGTAGATGGATGCGAAATGAGTCATTTTTATTCTCACATTAACCTACGCTAGCCAATGTACAACTGTCTGGGATTCTATAATATACAAGGACAGCCACCCTCCATGCTCTCCTGTGTATCTACATGGTGTTCGCATGAGAAAGTCTTCTTCTTCTTCTTCAATTGATACACAGCCCTGCCTTGTGGAGCAGAGCGACGGGGGAAAGGGGAGCAAAATCTAAAAGTCTTCCTCAAGAGAGAAGGCATGTCCGTCCGTCTTCTCTTCACCCTCGGCTGTTTGAGCTGATCCGGCCATGACTCCAGCTTTCTGGTAGTCACCGACACGTTTCTCAAAGAAATTTGTCTTGCCAGCGAGGGAGATGTTCTCCATAAAGTCGAACGGATTGGCCGTGTTGTAGTATTTCTTGTTGCCGAGGGCAATCAGGAGTCTGTCAGCGACAAATTCGATATATTCTCGCATGAGTTTTGCGTTGATGCCCAAAAGAGGGCATGGTAGGGAGTCTGTGAGGAAGGCTTGCTCAATCTCGACAGCCTCGGTGATGATCTCCTGAACCTGTTCCTTCGATGGCTTGCGTTTCAGATGGGAGAAGAGAAGACAGGCAAAATCGGTGTGGAGACCCTCGTCCCGGGAGATGAGTTCGTTGGAGAAGGTCAGACCTGGCATGAGACCTCGCTTCTTGAGCCAGAAGATCGATGCAAAGGACCCTGAGAAGAAGATTCCCTCGACGGCCGCGAATGCCACGAGTCGAAGTGCAAATGTGGACTCGTCGTCAGCGATCCATCGTAGTGCCCAGTCTGCTTTCTGCTTGATGCACGGAATTGTCTCGATGGCATCGAAGAGATGCTGACGTTGGGCGGCTTCCTTGATGTATGTATCGATGAGGAGTGAGTAGGTCTCGCTGTGGATGTTCTCGGCCATGATCTGGAAGCCATAGAAGCATCGTGCCTCTGGCACTTGGACCTCATTCGAGAAACGCTCGAGAAGGTTTTCATTGACGATGCCATCGGAAGCAGCCTGGCATGGTCAGTAAAGGAGGTAGTGGAAAGGATCTCCGTGACTTACAAAGAATGCTAGAACGTGTGAGATGAAGAATCGCTCGTCGTCGTTGAGCTTGTTCTCCCAATCGTGAAGATCTTTCGAGAGATCGATCTCTTCGGCTGTCCAGAAGGAGGCCTCGGCCTTCTTGTACATCTGCCATATCTCGTGGTACTTGATTGGAAATAGCACGAATCGCTTCTTGTTCTCCATGAGCAAAGGCTCATCCTGGGCCTCGGCCTCGCGACGTTCTTGCTCTATCTGCTTTGCCTTGAATTTGGCGATCGAATCCTTGGTGCCTGCCTGCATGAATGCTGACTTGAGGTTCTTGACGGAAGAAGCTCCATTGACGCTGAGGTCGAGACCGTCCAGCTTGGCAGCGGCGACCTTTGAGGGGGTCATGTCGGTGATAATGTCGATGCTAGGCGCCATACGTGAGAACTGCTGGTCGAGAGACTCGATGGAACTTGATCGACGATGTGGAGGAAGGCAGGTCTGCTGGGGATGAACAAGAGGAATCGTGGTGTGAGGAATGGTGGACTACTTAAGCAGAAGCTTGCCCGGAGAGTGAGTGAGTGTGTGAGGGGAGTGCGTGTGGGAAGGGGAGGGAGGGAATGCCTCGACGCGTCGAAGAGCGTGACTCCCTCTCTCGAGTCTAATTAGCGGCAAAGGTGTTTTGTTAGGGGGGGCGGCGGGCAGGGAGCGTGTTTTTTTCTTCTTTATGCAGGACAACAGCGGGCACGCGTCTCTGCTGCAATTTGATTTGCTTCTCCCGCCTGATGGTCGGCTGCGATTATGCAAGGTTTAGCTGCGTCCGCTCTCGCCTCTCTCGCTACTTCGCTCTCTTCTGTCTCGTGACTCGCCCGATGCACTCAGTCACAGCTACCCGTTCAGAGACTGATTCTTGCGTGCGAAGGGACAGAGCAGCAAACAGAGCCTCAGTGTCCTCTCGAGGTGAGCCGATGGTTGAATCCACCAGTCCTCGTCCTGCTCTCTGCAAAGTTCAATGAGCTGCCGGGGTTGTTAGGGTTCTGGGGGGCGGTGGCGGGTGCATCGAGTGATGTCATGCAAGGGCCACAAGCCAAGTTGCCATGGGGAATGCAGTGCATTTCCTCAAAGACGCGTCTTGCTGTCTACTGCAGGTTCAGCAGCCACGCGTCTGATCGTCTGCCATTCCCTTGCTCTCATGCTCACACATCTCGGAACATGCTCCAGAACTAGGAGTCTACAGAACTGGTCTGTAGTAAAATCACCCCCAGAACGCAGGTCGTGAATTGTCAGGTTGAATAGTGCTGGTATGATGCCGTGTCTGATTGGCAGCTAGAGCATATATACACATTTATACTTTCATGCACAGTGCCTACCTAAGTGAGCCAGAGTTTCGACTATGCATGACTATGAGTGGCATACGAGGTAGATTACTTCGATACCTATGCGCCATGGGACTCGGCAATCTCTGACTTGATCTTGTCGTCCATGGCCTTGCTGGATAATTCCATGCCCGAACTACTCCCTTTGTCACCAGTAGTGCTATGTGCAGATTCAGACACGTTCTCTTCCTTGACCGACGTGTCTTCAACAGGAGTCTTCTCCAAAGAAAGTATAAAGTCCCACTCGGTCTGGCTCACCCTCTGCACTGATAATTGCGGCCGCCGTAGAAGCTGCATATTCTGGAGAGCAGGAAAGCCGCCATCTTTCAGTTCTCGAAGGGAAATGAAGCGGTCTAGGTGCCGCACGTATGTTACCTGCCGTGGTAAGCAATCTTTCCATCTTATAGGGATCAACTCTACATCCACACGAAACCACTTAGGCCGCTCCTGGGCACTCTTCGGGTCAAAATATGCTTCGTTTGATCAGTCAGGTGACATAGAAAACCTTGTCTAACTTACGATGCCCCACCGTCCAAGCGCTGTCGTCTGGGTATCCTTCTTGTGCGATTGATGCAATACCCGCAATGCCAGGTGTCTTTGTGTTGGAATGATAGAAAAGTGCTAGATCTCCCTTTTTCATGACCTGTCTCATCGTCTTGGATGCCTCTGCGTTTCTGACTCCATCCCACGGTTCCGTTCCGACCCGTTGTAGATCGTCTATTGAGAACTTCACATCTATGCCATTCTCGAGTCGTGACTCTGGTTCTGCTTTCATCAGAAAGTATCGTTTCGATTCACTATTTCCCAGAGCTACTTTTGCCTCATCCTTCACGACCTTGCGCTTCTTGGATATAGACTCGTTTCTGTGCTTTGTTGGCTCGCTCTTGATATTCGGGAGTTGTGTTTCAGATGCCGGGGCATTCCTGCTTCGCGTTCTCGCAGGCATGTTGCACAACTTCTGAACGGAACTCACAGATCGGACAGCCAGTAGCACTTCAGCACTCGATTGCTGCCAAAGCATGCATCATCGCCATTCTATTGCTTGTCGCCAGGTAGAAGGTATTTTGTGCTGTCTCAATCCTCATCTATGCTGAATGAAGCAAATGGTGGGGCCCTACCGGCTTCTCTTGGCTAGCGAAAACACAGGCGGCAACACACAGTGGCTGGAAGTCTAGCTCCATGGAAGAACGGCTTGATCTGCAGCCGACCTGTCTCACAACGAAGGTTCATTCTGTATCACAATGACAGCGGAATCTCTTCTGAATGAATAAATGAGATCTACTGGCTGATGACTGGCAAGGTAGATTCTGCGTGGTTATCTCAGCGCCGGAGAATCATTATAGCATTCTGGAGCACAATCGTACTTGGTATCCCGATATGGTACCTTACTACTCGAGTATCGCGAGCAACACTACCCATAATTCCTGATTTCGTGTCCCCGCGGCCAACTGTTGTAATAGATGTGCAGGGACTACAGCCTTTCAGTGCCCATAAAATTGCAACAGGCCTCAATTTGCTCCAAGATTGTCACCATTTCCTCAACAGTACCTCTGAAACAGGTTATGCAATCGAATTTGTACCATCTGAGACGTTCTCGACATACATCGAAACGGACACACGGAAATGGATCATCAAGGCTTCGGAGGAACAATCGCAGAATGTCGATGAATCGATCATGGCAAACCTCATAAATATATTCTCAGACGAATGCCAACGGATAGAATCCATTGTCACATCCGTACAACGTCCATCCAGCGTCAAAGTTGTCAAGTATAGTCCTGTGTACAACTTGGTTTTCTCCCTTCTCAATGGAGGCGGCAATAGAGCTATTCAACATTGGCCGATAGCACAAAGCTTGGAAAAAAATCTAGATCCTATCCTAGCGGAATTCACTCAGATGGCCAATTTCGATGTGGAAAGTCAATTACAATTCCATGCAGACTTGACCTTTACTCCAACTTTTGATGAACATACAGGAGATCATGTTTTGCAATTATCGGACCTTAAAAACTTCATCAATTCTGCCGAGTGGAACCTCGCTACTGCTCAGAGCCAGAGCAAACCTCTAAACTTCATCATCTACGTACCGAAACCAGTGCATCGACCTTTAGTAATCCGCCAGGGTACGCAGACATCTCCAACGAATTCATTCGTCCTTCCGCAATTCGGCTCAATCATCATTTACAATCCTCCGCCTGATTCCACAAGTGACACGTTGCAGGACGATGTCATGGACACTATCATCAAGATCTGTACCTCGCACCTTCTAGAGCTTCTGGGCTTGCCCGAGACACCTCCTTCCCTGGGAAATGCGAGTAAATGGCGCAGAGACGGTCTGCTTCGTCAACGATATGTGGAGACAATGCACTCTGCGCAAGAAACCTTGAAATCTATCCCCAAGATTATTGATCAGATTCCAAATATGCATGTCCCAGCACATGTATCGAGTCTGGTTCAAGAAGCACTCAGTGCCCTCTCAACAGCCGAGGATCTTATGGCATTAGGAAACCTGGAATTGGCTCTGGAGCAGTCCAGGTTGGCCCTGAAACACGCTGAGGAAGCGTTCTTTGATGATAAGATGATTTCTCTTTTGTATTTCCCAGATGAGCACAAATATGGTGTGTACATGCCACTATTCGGGCCCCTCTTCTTACCCTTGGTCATGGCTGCCATTCGAGAGCTCAAAGCGTACTCGAAAGACCGTAAAGCGAGGCGCTCAAGAAAGGTTAGCCATGAACACAAGGAGTAAATCCGACCTCTGGGACATAGCATTTCCTGAATTGTACTGTCAAAACGAGTTTTACACTGTGTATCTTAGAAGCAATCCTGATACAGTCTTCGTTTCTGTCCACTTTCGGAGAATTCACCAAGCGATCAAGTTGACAGCGATCAGGCAATTAGAAAAGTGCTCAATTCCTATCATTTGCCTTGAATACCCCCACATCTCCACACTTTTTCCATCGTTCAGATCATGCCTTCCAAAATTGTGTCTTGCTACATTCCGACCAAGACCGGGTAGAGAAGCGATCTAAAGTATTCAAATATCTGTCACTGACGATCGGAAACGATGGGAACGTCGCACAGCAAAGAAGTTCATAGGACAGATGAAAAGGAAACAGTTTATGCAATTCTGACTCGAAAATGTGAATCCAAATTTGAGCCGTTGGATGTCACAACGATCAAGGAAACTTTTCGCCAGCTGGCGACTCCGGTAGATAATTCCGAAATATGGACGGAGGAGACGTTTGTCAAGTTTTTGGACTTGCCAGATGACATTGGCTCTCTTCTATTTCTGTCAGCCAGTTATGTGGCAGCCTATCCCTACACGACAGAGTCTCCTGCTATTCTCACCTACGATGCCATGATTCGGACAGTAGCGATGATGATGGATCGAGTGGATGGCATCATAAGCGTCTCTGAGAAGCATCGTCTTCTTTATGATTCCTTTGCAGTCTTGGAAAACAGATCACAGGTGTATGACTCCGAGCCCAAGGGTGATCGGCTCGACGAAAAGACTGCGCAGAGACCTGAGCCTCTTATGAGGCGTAGCGACTTGAGGAAATTGACGAAATTTCTCCTTTGTATTCAGGAAAAGAGTCCATTGGAGGTTGTCTCGCACTATATCGATCATTTCCAGGATCCGATCGCGGAGCAGATGGACGAAAGTGCACGGTCCATCTGTCAGAGTGTCTCCGTCACCGAGACGGTTCGATTCGAGGATCTCGCTGCGTTCGCAAAACAGTCTCCCGGACTACTCAAGTCCCTGGCCTCACTCTATGCTCATTTTCTCTACCCTTCTAAAGCCACGGGAGGCGGTGCAGTGGGAAAACTATCGAGACCATCAACTAACGAGCATGTCCTGAATCATGCAACCGCAGCTCAACTAGCCATGTTTCTACCAAGAGAACTCGTCTACGGAAAAGTAGACGCTCTCTATCGTGCTTCGAAAGATGGATTCTCCATGGGCTCTTTCGAGACGAAAGTGTTACGTTATCCAGGCCCAACGGTCCTCCTGATTGATGGACACCTGGAAGGACTCGGGAAAGCTCGCTTCGGGCTCTTCAGTCGAGTTCCATGGAAAGCATCGACCAAAGAAACGTTTGGCGACGAGAAGACCATCTTGTTCCAACTCTTGCCCTGTCATAAAGTCTTTGACGCTTCCGATCTCAGACACCTTGCTTGGTTCTCGAAATCTGCTGGGTTGGGAGTTGGGTGTGAGCCTCCTTCTCCGACACGCAAGACTCACGATTATGGAGCGTTATCCCTGACAGTCGACACTTCTCTGGAATATGCCACTTTTCGGCAAGACTCATCCACAGATCAGTCACAAAAGATGGACATTCGAGAAGTGGAAGTTTGGGGCCTTGGAGGCGATCGAGAGGCACAGCGAAGAGCTTGGGAATGGGAGGAAGCTGAAGCAAACAGGAGAAGAACGGTTAATGTAAAGGATATGCAAGCTGACTATGGTAATACCAAGACAGATATTGTCGAGAAATCAGCTGACACAATTAGATTTGCTGGAAATGGCAGGGCTTGTTGGACAAAACAGAAGCGGTGGTAGTGTGTGACAATCTTCGACTAAGTACGCTCAAGTGCTGGTGGCTTGACCAGATCATGCTTGATCAGCCAAGTCAGCTTGTCGGTCGACGTATTGAGCGCTGCATTGCGTGGTCTCTTGTAGTTCGGGTTACGGAGGTTAATCAAGTGTCTCCGAAGAACATTGTCTGATGGTACGTCGAGCACAGTCCCGACATGTTGGCATGTATTACAAAGACATTGTGCCGTCACCCTTTCACATCGGGACTCATTGCCGACAAGCTCATCTTCTCCCAAAATGCCCTTGGGCTTTTTGTTGTATGTCTTACAGCCCGAGGTCGCAGATTCTCTCACAGCCATGTTCTTCAGGGCCTCAGCTTTTTCACAGACGGAAACGACCTCTGTGCTTTCCAAAGTTCGTGAGGTAAGTTTAGATTTTGAGCTGTCTCCATTTGCAATTCATTTATCTGCGCTTGAATGGCCGAGCTCCGCTTGTTCTCAGGCATTTGCTGGACGTGATGAGCTTGGAGTATACCAAGAGGACAGTAAGGATTGTTTAGGAATGGCAACGATGAAAATGTAGTTTTTAGGACGTCCATGGTCTCAAAATCTGAACAAATTATAGCCTGACCATGGACAGATCATCCTTGCCTGACATTTTATTGGTCGAAGCAACAAGAGAATCATACGTCCAACAGTCTCTGAGAGCATTGGAAGGAGAGAACCGATGGTGAAAGCGATTCGACCAATCCGGTGGCATCTTTGTAACCCCAGCTCCTAGTCGATTGTGAGGCATATATACTGAACAGACCATAAACCTTGCATGAATCCACGCAAGTCCTCACGACCTGGTGTAAAGTAATTTTCCCAGCATCGCTTGATAATGCTACATCTTCAATGTGAATCAACCATCTTGTTGTCCTTTTTTGGCATTTGAGGTAGCTGATCATCAGAGACTGAACATCTTGTGGCTGCTGATCGGATCAACCTAAATTGTGATCAGACTTCATTTGTGCTGATCACTTTCACATGTCGAGAGAGCAGTCTGCAAACTGAACACTACAAATGTCAAAACAAGTCCGTTAGTGCACAGCAATCAGAGTTCTTGAGGGCTTCGAGTCATTGTGAAAGAATATGGACATAGTATGTCTGTATTGAATCCATGTAGATTAATCTGTTGTCACAGAACTTGTAACATTCTTTGACTGTCATTCCCCTGAATTCATTCGGATGTCATCCTCAGATGATCTACCCTCAACGTCCGCTGATGGTGCCTCAAGCGCAGCACACGCGTCTCTCGTTCGGGCGAGTAAACGACATGGATACATTAAACCGTACACCCAACCATTTTCCGATTCTGCTCGCAAGCGATCTTCCGTGATGGCACTTGGTCATATTGACTACTTGCAGCATAGATTCGCCAAGGCAGACCGCATAACCGGGCGAAGCAAGCCACCAGGCAATGTTCATTTGAGCTCGCCAAAGAAGCATCTATCGGATCTAGAAGTTGGCAACATGAGCCAGGAATATCAGACAGCCGCATCAGATCAAAAAAGTAACAAGATCGATGAAGAGGAAGAGGAGGAGGAAGATCCGACGACCGTTCCACTTCCTCCGTCGCCACAAAGAATGGTGTATGCAAGGCAGATCAGTAACGAGCTGGACCCCATGAAGCTACGTAAGATGCTTGAGAATCAGTTGAATTCCTGTTCTCAGCAATTGGCCCAGTACATACAGTCTTATCAGAGTTCGGAAGATTCAGAGGGCGCAGCATATGCAGCATTACAACTTGTGGAGACTTTAACACTTTGCATCAGGACTGCCAGAACATTCTCTACAAGCATACCATCAGATCTCTCTTTGGCTACTTCATTCTCCGTCTTTCGGGAGGACGCTCTAAGTCTTCTGGCCACTGTGAGAGTCTTGGCAGAACGAGAGGCCGAAGGAGGCCTGCTACAAACGGAGAGAAGCGAGATACAAGACTGGATACGACAACTGAAAGAATACTTAAACACAGCAAGTTCTGAGGATCAAAAAGCAGCTATGGCATGGCTGTACGAACAGAACTGGTCTGGCAAGACCAAAGAGCGGTATCTTTCATTCCTGCGATTCTACGATGTCTCACCCAAAATACTCGTCGATTCGACCAAGAATCGAGTTGAGTTTCTGCAACAGTTGAGAACGGGTGTACGTCTGTGCCAGATATATAATGCAGTTGTGCGAAGGTCACTAAAACCATTTGGCGTCATCTCAAAGTTTCACTTGGACACTGCAATTCGATATAGGGTTCTTGAAAATCTGAAGTATTGGAACGCTGCTGTTGAATACCGCTTCGGCATTGCCTTCAAGAAGTTTTCCGTGCAAGACATTTTCGATGGCACCGAGTCTGGACTGTCAGAACTCGAGATGGCTGTAGAGTTGTTTTGTTCTGCAGCGATTACAGAGATGTCAAAGGGTGTGGATCTTGAAGGCCAATCGGAGGATGACATGACTTCCACTGTCGAGAGCTTACGCATCAATCCGTAACTCAGACTGATGTGTCGCGAAGAGTGCAGCATCTCAAGTCATCTTTTTTGAGAGTATCATCTTTTGAGAGAGTAGAACACCCCGAAGATTGTAGACTACTTCTTTACACGATACGTGAGAGACACTCGCTTGAAGCCTGGACTTCGTTTGCGCGGTCTAATTTCGTGTTGCCACTTCCAACGAGCATCGGCGCTCATGACGCAGATACTACGGCCAGGCAATTCAACATCTACATAGCGGCCAGTCCTTGGAGCCTTGGCGGCTTTGCCGGAGCGCACCGATCCGTCAAAATTTGCACTAAGCTCGTAGAATCTCATCACATCATCCGACCCTAGAGAAAGTCCAAGTACTGGTGAGTGGAACGAAAAGTTCTCGGTGTGTGCTGAAATGCCCATTTTGGTGAGGTATTCGTTGACAATGACATACTCTGGACGCTTATTGTCAATCTCTTCATAGAGACCTGCCTCTATGAACTTCTCGATTGTCCAGGACAATTCATGAGGGAAAGGGGGAGCCTCTTTGATTTCTGGTCGCGCAGCCTCCCCAGCAGCTGGCTTGGCGTAGATGCAATAAGAGCCGCCGAAGTGCATTGTACGACGGCTGAGATCTGTGCGCCAGCAACACTCAGGACCATTCAGGTATTGCAGGATTCGTTGCTCCTCCTCCTCGCTGATGAAGTCTCGAAGAATTCGCAAACCTGGCACCTCGGTATTCGCCACATCGCCTGAATGGGTCAAGAGC
Organism: Taphrina sp. SM11; assembly: GCA_004000165.1. NCBI lineage: Eukaryota > Fungi > Ascomycota > Taphrinomycetes > Taphrinales > Taphrinaceae > Taphrina > Taphrina sp. SM11. The sequence goes on along the minus strand of RHDT01000299.1, from coordinate 87,217 downwards.
GAGGTATTAGCCACGTCTGAGACTATCCTATCCTTACTTTCTGGTGTCGACCGCTTCGAGATCGGCGAAAAGAAATCTAGGGGTAGACATCTTTTCAAGCGTCGCGCATGTGCCATAACAGCTAAGACTTGGCAAGGAGTCTTCGCATGCAGCTAAATTGCGGACGTGTCCGAAACATATTGGTCCTGTACTTGGTCCAATTTGTGGAAGGATGCTTGGTGGCGAAAATTCATTGTGGCGCATGTGTGGCTAGTGCAACTCTGCCAAGTTTACGGGGGAGGCGATCTGCAGGAAAGTAAAGCCGATCGATCCGTCTCCTGAGCCTTACGCACGCCCATCATGACATCTGCTGCAAACGTCACTCTCGTGCGCCAAGACATCTGGTTAGGCAATCACATCACACTTCCGAGGTTGACACGTCGCCTCTAATCATCCATGCCAAGGCATTACCTTGCCTATAAACCCAATCAGTGTCCCAATCTCGAAATGTCCGATACGTATTCTGCAGCCAGGCATGCTTACGCTACAACTTTTCGAATGGGCTCTTGCTTGTGTTGCTTCTTCTCCCATACGGCGTTCGACGTCCGATGCCCCGGCAAGTTCATTCTCTCTGCCAATCATTCACAACAGTAATGCTCGCTCGGGTAGTAAGCAATACTACAAAGCACAACAGAAGTATGCTATTGCCAGTGGTGCCTCACTCACCAACAATACCAATCTGGTCAATGCCACCGACTATGAGGCAGGATCCGAATGGCTAGCAAATATCACGATAGGAACTCCGCCACAGAGCTTCCTGGTTGACTTTGATACTGGTAGTAGCGACCTTTGGGTGTGGACCGTCGATACAGTCTTTGATGGTTCATCGATTATGCATTCCTTGTATAATGCTACGGCATCGTCGACCTTCCATAATGTGACCGGTGAGACGTTTGAGATACAATATGGAGATGGTTCGATGACAGCCGGCTATGTCGCTCGGGATAATGTCACCATCGCTGGTGTAGCCATCAGTCAGCAAGCGATCGAGCTAGCTACTCAAGTCTCATCCTCTTTCACCAACGACACACTCGACGGTCTTCTTGGCCTCGGTCTTCCCGGCCTCAACTCGGCGTTGCCCAGTCCCGTCATGACACCAATTGAGAACATGGTAGCACAAGGTGCAATCAGTGCCCCACTGTTCGCTGTTGCTCTTATGAATGTCAACGGAAGTGGCTCAGGAGGTCAGTGGGATTTTGGGGCTCTTGACAGTTCCATGATAAATGGCTCCATTGCCTACGCCAATGTCTCTTCGACCGTACCGGGCAGTAGGGCAAACGAAAAGAACCCCGGATACTGGATCGTCCCACAGCAATATTACAAAATTGGCGAGAACGGTACAGTAGCGCTCAGAAGCTCTTCTGATGCTGACACAGGATTCGATGATCCTTTCGGTGATTCTACCGACGGAGCTGATCCCTTTGACCCCTTCGATTTCTCGTCGAATAGTACCGCCGATGATGCAAATACTCAAAAGCGAGCTATACGCGTCACGGATTCTTCAAATCTTGCAGTAATAGACACGGGCACGACTCTCATGATGCTCGATGACACGACTGCTTACGACATCTACAATGCAATCCCCGGTGCTCAGTATTCTGATGATGATGGCGGTTATATTGTGCCTTGTGATACCACATATGCTCCCAATGTCTACTTCAGTTTCGGCAATTCATACTTCGGTGTGCCGGCCTCCGTGCTGGCATATGAAGAAATAGGACAGGGCTACTGCTATGGAGGAATACAATCCCGAGGTGATCTCCCCTACGACGTTTTCGGCGATGTCTTTTTGCAGAACCATTACATTGTTTTCAACCAGTCCAGCTCTCCAAACGTCGGCTTTGCCAATCGAACAGGCGTAGTATTCACAACTCCTCAAAGTGTCACAGCTCCTGGCTCACCATATGCCAATGTCACTTCCGGGTCTTTGGACTCTCAGTTCTCTGGAGATGATGGCTATGGAGACGATGGATATGGAGACGGTAGTTATGGAGGTGCAGATGAAGCTGGGCTTCAAGATGCAGGTGAGGCAATTCTTATATAAGGATTGGGAACGAATCATAGACAAGGTGTAATAAACTCCTGTTCTGAGAAATCCACGAGGCACTCTTCTGTGCATATTACTGGTGCGTTGCATGACTATTTGTTGAGTCAAAAGGTCATCATGATTCTCGACTTGTAGCACCGCTTAAACTTCACGTGTTCCAATTTCGGCACCGCCTTGCGGGGTGGGACGGGGAGGCAGTAACTCTGCTTTTCTACTTTTGACTGTCTCGCATGACAAATTCAACTACCGAATTGGTTCACTGCGAAAACATCTCACCTTGCTGTCTCATCTCTGCTGTCTTGGAATTTATCCAGCTGATCCACTACATATCGATTGAGTGAGAACTCAGCTTCTGAAACACACAGCCGAAGAACGGCAGATCTCGAGTATGCCGATCGCTACTATACCTGAGGCGCTCGAAGCTTTTGCCAAAGGCGAATTTCTCATAGTCATCGACAACCCGTCTCGAGAAAACGAAGGAGATCTCATCATTTCTAGTGCTCATTTGACACCGGCAAAAATGGCATTTATGATTCGCTATACCTCTGGTCTCATCTGCGTACCGATGTCTGAGAGTAGGTTGCTGGAGCTCGGACTGCCGGACATGGTTGAGCGAAATGAGGAGTCGCTGAAGACTGCGTACACTATTTCCTGCGATGCGAGAGAAGGGGTGACGACTGGCATATCGGCAAGTGATCGAGCACATACGTGCAATGTGCTCTCGAAAGCATCCTCGACTGGGCTCGATATCGTGCGGCCAGGGCATGTCTTCCCTCTCCGAGCTCGGGAAGGGGGTGTGCTCGTTCGAGATGGACATACTGAGGCTGCTGTCGATCTGTGCAGATTGTCGGGACTTCGAGAGTGTGCTGCCATAAGCGAAATTGTACGAGATGAGGATGGCGAGATGGCCCGAACTGAGGAGCTTCTGAGACGTGGACAAGAGTGGGGCATCCTAGTCATCACAATTGAAGACCTCAAGGATTATAGACGCAGCACAGAGTCGGGTCCACTGAACGCGAGTATGTAAGAGCTCTACTACGACCTTCTGTCAGCCTCCTCAAGAGTAGTTCTCTAACGAACCACAGCTAAGGGCACGGAGCAAGATACCTTGATACCGGAGGACACAGAGCTTCTGAGCAGCATTCTCTACTCTTCTTGTTCATTCTTCCTCCTCGATCTACATCTTGCACGTCTACGGGCATCTGCACAATATCTGGGATGGCAGGTCCCGGATGAGATGGAAATTACGAGAACTCTTTATCAGTCGGTCATGGGCAAAGCTCACCTGTCTCTGAAACTCAGACTGACAATGAATCGAGAGGGCGCCTTGTCGATTGAAGTCTCAGAGATACCTCCGCAAAAAAACCTCCTTGGACCATTCTCGAAGCCCGGCCAAAAATTACATAACATTCATACAACAAATGATGCCACTCCTGCCCTCTGGACTGTCTTTGTGGACACAGTAGTAACACAAACCAGAACATTATTGCCCCTGATTCGAAACAAGACTACTTCTCGTGAACACTATCAAGCACCAATGAAGCGACGAAGTGCCTCTTTAGCAAAGCAAGAAGAGGTCTTGCTGGTCAATGAAAATGATGAGATTACAGAAGGTACCATTACAAACATTCTCTTCTGGAGAGATGACAAATGGGTCACTCCTCACTTGTCGTGCGGCCTCTTAGACGGTGTCGTTCGTCAGTCACTTTTACTTGCCGGAAAGATCGAGGAGAGGGTGATACGGAGGCAGGATTTACAAGATGGCGAGAGAGTACTTATATGCAACGCTGTCAGAGGTGTTCTAGAGGCCACTCTGGTCATATAGCTAGCAGACAGCCTGCCAAGGAGAAAATGCCATGTTCCTGAGTGTACCCTCTTGTTGTGTCTCGGCACAAATGTTCTCCCACACCAGAGTTCATGACCGAGTTTCTGTCACACACTGTTGGACCATCTCAGCCACGATCGACATTGTTGCCGAGAAAGGCACTTGTCGGCCCACGACTTCCCATCCACAAAATTCAATGATGAGAGCCCTCCGTCTCGGTCTCGACGAGCTTGAGTCTACGCACCGATCTGAGTGAAGACCGACAAGCATGCATCGTGGTCTATCTGTGATGAAGACTCTATGCGATGACGACATCGAAGTGACTCTCGGCGCATGTAGACGATAGGCTCCCACACGGGTTTCAAGAGAAAATCATGCAAGGACCGACGACCTTGACCTACCTTCAGGTCCACGCCTACTATAATATACCACCACTCATCTTCCTTGCCCTCGCTTATAGACCACTGTTGACCAAGGGTGACGTCAGAAAGTACCTCTTCCTCGTGGTCATAGCGGTCTTGTACACGACACCATGGGACAACTACATCATCTACCGGAAAGCTTGGCAATACTGCCCATCGTGCGTGATGGGCACGATTGGGTTGGTGCCGGTGGAGGAGTACCTTTTTTTCATCACACAGACCTTGTCGACTTGTCTTTTGCATTCGATCTTGGTCAGGTGCCTAGCTGGCTTGCCTGCCACTGCGATACGGAAGCACAAGAGCTTTCCAATCGGTGCTTGTGCACTTGTGATTGGCACAGTCTCTGTTGGAATCATGTGGCTGCTATCAGCATGGTATGATCCCAAGACGTTCTATATGCGCGCGATTCTTCTCTGGACAGCTCCCGTCATCTTGTTTCTATACACCATCTCGGCGCTCACCACGAGGTTTATGTTCTTCAGAATAGTGCCTACAATACTAGCACTGTTTATCCCGACAGTGTATCTGTGGATCATCGACTCGATCGCCATACGTGCTGGCACATGGCATATCAACGAGGCCACATCTCTCGAGATGTTCCTGTGGGATGGATTGCCCATCGAGGAGGCGACCTTCTTCATCGTGACCAACGCTATGGTCGTCTTGGGATGCAATGGTTTCGATTTGGCGTACTCGATCGTCCATACATACGATCAATCTGACGACTTTTCCTTTCCTTCTCTCTTCCAAGCCCTTCTATGCCGACGTGAAGAGCAGGTAGTCGTTGACTTGAAGGAGTGCGTCAAGGTGTTGCGAAAGGGAAGCTCGAGCTTTTACAATTCAAGTTTCTTCTTCAGCGAGGTGGTGAGGCGAAATCTGATTGTGCTATATGCCTTCTGCCGTTATACAGATGATGTCACTGACGACACGACGATCGACTCTGCGATTCGAGCGTCCAGAATTTCAAAATTGAAGCAGTTTGTCACTGAGAATTTCTCTCCGAGAGATGAATTGCAGGCAGCATCACGCAAAACTGAAGACGAGATACATGCTAACGATGATCCAATACAACGAAGCATGTTACGCTTCCTGGCTCACAAAGTTCCTCGCGAGCCAATCATCGAACTCTTGGAGGGTTATGAATGGGACTTGATACTGGATACCTCGAGCGACCGTTCAATCCGACAAGAAGAGGATCTCCTGCAATATTCCAGACATGTTGCTAGCAGTGTCGCCGAAATGTGTATGTATATCGTGGACGATGCTCCTAAGGCTCATGTCGTAACTGCAGCGAGAGACATGGGAGTCGTGCTGCAACTCACCAATGTTGCGCGCGATATTCTCACGGATGCAATACATGGTCGCACGTACGTACCTGAGACTTGGTTTCCGCCAGGGGATCGAGAAAAGCTCCTCGCCCTTGCAAAAAGTAATCCAATTTCTCTAGCAAGGCACCCAGTAGTCCGGGAAATAAGGCCCGAGCAGTATGCTCTAAGGCTGTTGCATTTAGCAACACTCATGCATAAGCTGAGTACCAAAACCATAAACGAGCTGCCTGAAGATGCTCAGGTCGGTATTCGAATCGCTACTGACGGTTATTTTGCCATAGGACAGCATCTGGGCAAAGTTTGCGATACAGGGGAGTATCCTATCCGGGCGAGGCTGTCACGAGTGAACAAACTCAAACTCATTGCAAAGCATCTCTATCGCCCGACCAATGATGATATCCTTATCTTAGCTGGTTGCTTGCTACGATTGCTTCTGTTATTCTATGGTCATTGGCAAGACAATCATGGCGGTAATGTAAGGTACACTGATGTTGACTACGTTGTCTTCACAGATGCAGCAAAGTTTGTACAGGCCGGGGGCAGCCCCTATGAGAGGTCGACATACCGGTACACGCCAATCCTTGCTTGGCTGCTGATCCCAAATCAATTCTTCTCTCCTTGGGGAAAAGTGGTCTTCGCCGCTGGAGATATTTTCGCTGGCTGGCTCATGATCAAGATTCTGCGCATGCGTTCTCTGTCTGTCAATTGGTCTGCGATATGGCTACTGAATCCTATGGTGGCAGTGATCTCTACTAGAGGCAATTGCGAAGGATTACTTGGAGCCATGGCAATTGCGGTGCTTTATATGATTCAATCAAATCAAATTGTGTTTGCAGGTTTAATTCTTGGTCTCGCCGTCCACTTCAAGATATATCCTCTCATATATGCTCCGAGTGTAATATGGGCTTTGCACGACAAGGAGCCGACAACGAGAAACACATGGCAGGTCTATCATTTCTTCAATCGGAATCGGATCGTATTCGGATTGAGCAGTCTCATGACATTCCTCCTCTTCTCGGTCGTCATGTTTCATATCTACGGCATGGAATTTGTGCAGCACACCTTCCTCTACCATATCTCTCGCTCGGATCATCGGCACAATTTCTCTCCGTATCACCTATATCTTTACCTCTCATCAGCCCCAAGTATCGAACTTGCCTACTCGAATCTGGCTCCTTTGTTCACCTTTCTACCACAGCTAATTCTGTCTTGCATCCTCATTCCTCTGGCACTTGCAAAGCGAGATCTCACTACCTGCTTCTTCGCACAGACTTTTGCATTCGTGGCATACAACAAGGTTGTCACAAGTCAATACTTCATGTGGTACCTGGTTTTCCTACCACTGTATCTGCCACGTTCGCCATTCATCAGAGACAAGCGCGAGGGTCTGTCCTTTCTGCTTGCCTGGATAGTCGGCCAAGCCGTCTGGTTGTACTTTGCGTACGGCTTTGAGATACTCGGCAGGAACACCTTACGTGAGATGTGGCTCGCAACAATTCTATTCTTCCTCGTCAACATCTGCATTCTAGTCAAAGTGATTGACGCTGCATAATAGATACTTAATTTCTCAACCTAATAATTTGGGCAATGTCCGCTAGTAATAAAATCTCAAAAAAGCATATCACAAGTCCATCGAGTATTGCTCCTCGGCAGTTTGCGGCAAGAGTTTCGAGGGCGTTTCCTGAGAACCCTTTTTGTAAATCTGGGGTGCTTGCGTAATCGGCTTCTCCGCCCACTTCATCTTGCCGTAGATTGACTAGAAGCATCTTCATTATGCTGCGGATTGGTCCACGAATAAATCTGCTGAGATCCGTTCTCCAGAGGTATCATTCCACCGTGATGAAGGATATCAAGACTGCCGGTATCGTGATCATAGGTGACGAAGTACTTTCATCCAAGACTGTAGACACAAATTCTGCATGGTTTGCAAAATACTGCTTCGAGCTTGGGATCGACCTGAAACGTGTCGAAATCATCGCCGATGACGAGAGTGAGATTATCGAAGCTGTACGACGAATGTCGAGTAAGTACGACTTTGTAGTCACTTCCGGTGGTATCGGTCCTACCCATGACGACATCACCTATCCATCGATAGCAAAGGCTTTCAACAATGAATTGACATATCACGATGAGACTCTTGCGAGAATGAAAAAGTTGTCGGTGAGACCCATCAACTGGGACGTACCTGCAGACGATCCCGAATTGGTAGCACGAAAACGGATGGCTCTATTCCCTACTCCAAGCGAGATTGTGTACCCTTCAGACAAGCTCTGGGTACCGATCGTCATCGCCGGAGGCAATGTCCACATCTTACCCGGGATCCCTCGCCTGTTTACCGGATTACTTGGAGAATATCGCAAGCACATAATAGACAAGATCGACCCAGCCATGAAACAGACGAGGATCTTGATCAGCTCGCAACTACCAGAATCTGCGATATCGAAATATCTAGGGGATCTGCAGAAAGAGGTCGAGCCGAAGGGCATCAAGGTCGGATCATATCCCAAAGGCATCGGTATGGGCGTCATGATCTCATTGCTCGGTCGTGATGTAGAGTATATGGAGTCATTGGTAGCCGGCGTGGAAAAGAATCTGGATGGAAAGAGAGCTAGCAATGGGACGGAGGAGAAGACGGAAGCAGAGAGAACGACTGCAGAAAAGGCCCGGATGAATACCGATGCAAATTACAAGATTGACATACCGACTCCATCGGAGAATTTTGCACCCATCTCTCCTCCCATCAACTTCCCGAAATGGCTCAAGGAGAATGGGCATCTGCTACAACCACCAGTCAACAATTTCTGTCTATATGCTGAGAAGGATTTCATCGTTATGACTGTCGGTGGCCCCAATGCGAGGAATGATTATCACATCAACAATACTGAAGAATGGTTCTACCAGTATAAAGGTGATATGCTACTTAAAGTCGTCGAAGGCGGCACTACATTCAAGGATATCCCCATCAAGGAGGGCGAGATGTTCCTTCTGCCAGCCAACACTCCCCATAACCCAGTCCGGTTTGCGAATACGATCGGTATCGTCATTGAACGGGTGAGACCCGACACATCAAAGGACAAGTTGAGATGGTACTGTTCTTCCGGTAACCACTCGAAGCCCACCATCGTTGCAGAGACAAACCTTGGACACGTCACAAACTTGGGAACCCAATTGAAGCCAGCCATTGAAAAGTGGCAACAGGATGAGCAGATGCGAAAATGCCCGGAATGTGGAGTGGTCATGCCGCCAAAGTAACCATGACGCACCACGTCTTTTGTTTTGTAGTACTACCTCCACGGCATCTTCTGACACACAGGTAATCATGTGCTTTTGCGGTAATCCGGCCACTCTAATGTTTCCTCCAAAAAGATGCAATACCCGCCTTGTATCAAAAATGTTTCACATTTCGCTCTCATGCTACAATGACATCTAGGATGAGTAACAACTCATTCAGCAGACGATGCAAAATTTTGAGTCACACAATCATTTTCAAATCTCCCCATGCATTCAATGTCATCCTTGATAGAGAAAGCTAGGGCACTCCTAAGTCCAAAGGCGACACGAGAGTTCGACGCTCCCACCAAGTCTACACTCTCATTGACCTCGCTTCGAGCTTCATTTTCGAAATCTTTGGTGATGGCGTCAATGTTGCACCGTTCTTGGACACCACGGGTCATTCATTCATGACAGTACCTGGGAAAGATCAATATTCCGATGCAAGACGACTTTCCTGACGAAGAATGCAATGTTGTTGCAAAGTAGCCCCAGCTTGATGAGCTCATTGTCCCATGACAAGTAGCATAACTAGGACGACAATGCAATTGTCGTCAAATACACTTGATTCTGCAGCGCCAAGGATGTTCTATCACATGTCATCAAAGAACGAATTCTTTCTCTTCTCTTGAATCACTGGCCTCGTCTTTTTTGGCTTCTTTCGTTTCGGTTCATCGGATGAGTCAGAAGATTGGTCTCCTTCCTCATCATTGCTTCCTGATCCTGCTGCTGCTGCTTCCTCCCCCTCTTCTTGCTTCTCCACCTGATTGTTCTCTGTATCGGCATCCTCACTCTCCTCCTTCTTGATTGTGAGAATGTCTTGTTGCTCATCGTCGACATTCCAAATCCTCAATTCGGTTCCGCTGACGGCAAGGACCAAGCCTGAGGGGGCTACTTTGACGTCTTCTACCGGTTCGTCAGTCTCAAAGTCTCCGATGACTTTGATGTACTGGTTGGGTAAGATCTCCAGGAGTCTGACTTTGCCATCGGCACCGCCGACAATGACTCTCGACTCGTCGAGTTTCGCGAGACATTCAATCCCAATCTCGTCATCTGCCGCCGCACTCTTCTTTGCTTGACCCTTTTTGCCACGTTTGGAAGTAGAAGCGGCATGTTGGGAGGAAGAGGAGGAGGCAGAGCGAGGAGGGAGGATTCGATCGTTGCAGTCTCCCCAGTCGCCCTTGTTGAAGAGGGTGATGACGCCTGAACTGGTGCCGACGACGAGTTTTGGCCGTTTCGAGGAGAGTTTCAGCATGGCAGAGGAAGTAAGGTCGTCTTCCTGATCGTCGGATCGCTTGATGAGTGCTTTGGCTGATTTCGTGGCTCTGAGGTCGTGGACGGCAAGGGTACCATCGCCGGATGTCGAGAGGATGAATTTCCCGTCGAGCCCGAGGAGGGAGGAGACGTAGTCTTCGTGGAGGTGGAAGGTCCTCGAGGGTCCGTCACCGATGGCACGCTCGACGTCCCATGCCTTGATGACGCCGGAATCATCGCCCGTGCAGAAATGCGTCTCGTTGACCCAGGCGACGGCATTGATGACATCTTCATGTGCCTCGGTCCATTTCTGTAGGACTCTGCCAGAGGTGCCGTCTGCCCGCTTGATGACCCTGTCTGCGCCGACGGTCACGAGAGTCTTGCCGTCTGGCGAATAGGCAATCGCTCGACACGCCTTCTTGTGTCGTCGAGTCGACCAGAGTTCCTGCATGGCAGCGGCGAGATTCGTAGGGTCATAGAGGTAGGCAGAGACGTGACCGGTCACCTGACTTATGGCGAATTGCGACGCTGTCGGATGATGGGAAAGACTCAGGATGTCCTCCTCGACAGAGAGCGACATCTGGATGGCTCTTGTGAGTCTTCAAGTATTTTTCTCTTTCAAATGGTACAATTCAAGAAAAAAGTAAAATCATGCGACCCCACACCGAGTCATCTCGGCAAGCCACTTGTGATCAATTACAGGTAGAGAAGTAGATCAGCGACTCTGGACTACTTTACACACAATTTGTTCAGTTCCTGACGAATGCAAGGATACGAATCATGAGAAAATTGCTTCGTCATCTAATCTGTCTGTATAAGGTCTATATCATAGTTTGCTTGCTCGTTCGAGCAGTTGCTCGTCAACGGGATAATCAGTATATCCCTTGTAATCGTTCGTGTAGAAGGTGTGACGATCATATGGCCGGAGCTCTTCGTTCAACTTGACCTTGGCGACGAGATCTGGATTCGAGATGAAGTAACGCCCAATGACGACGGCCGTCTTGTCGTTCTTGTCGGCAACTTCGACTGCCGAGTCGGTGCGATAGCCACCGGCGGTGAAGAAGGGACCTTTCCATAGGTCTCGGGCAAAGTCTGTGACCTCTAGCTTGTTTTCTGCGACGTCGGCGTTGCCATTGATTCGCGACTCGACGAGGTGAAGGTAGGCCAGGTCTTGTGGTAGGCTCTTGATGAGATGTGAAAAGGTCGGGATCGGGTCGTCCATCTTCATGCCCTGAAAGGATGAATATGGCGATAATCGGCAAGCGACTCTGTCCGCTCCAATGGCCTTGACACAGGCCTCGATTGCCTCTCGTGCGAACCTGGTTCTGTTCTCGATCGAGCCTCCGTACTGATCTGTTCGCTGATTGGCAGTGTCTTGAGTGAATTGGTCAGGCAGGTATCCATTGGCGGTATGGACCTTATCTAGTGTCAGCCTCGCGCGCATGAAGATCTTGTTTTCACGTATGCAAACTTACCTCGACTCCATCAAATCCTGCTTCAATTGCATGCTTCGCGACTATTCCATATTGGTCAATGTACTGTTTGATTTCCTCGACAGTCAACGGACGTGGCTTTGGTGCATTGTCGCCGAGAGGAACATCTGAACTAGACACGACGTCCTTTCCGAACTTTGCCAAGTATCCTGCCTGTGCTGCCCGACCAAGGGCCCATAATTGAATGTAGATGAAGGATCCCTTGGCATGAACCGCATCTGTAATTTTTTTCCATGCCTTGATTTGATCCTCATTCCAAATTCCAGGAACTTTAGGCATACCTCCAGCTTCGAGGGAAATGTAGGAGGCTTCGGTAATCAATAGGGTACCTGGTACACACGCCCTCTGCTCATAGTATTTGATGGCTTCAGCTGACGGAGTATGAGACTCTTCAGCTCGGAAGCGTGTCAGTGGCGCCATGACGATTCTGTGCTTCAACTCCATCTTTCCCACCTTGAGAGGCTTGAACAGAGCACTCTTTTCATTCGTCATACTGGATTTATTCAACAAGTGATGTCCCTGTGGTGTTGCAGCAAAACAGGCCGTAGAAGTACTCGAGAAAACTTCCAAGGTTTTGTGGTTTGTAATGCTCCACATCGATGGCGAATTTTAGAAAGTTTCCCCATCGGCTGAGTCTGGCGATTCCCGACAACGGATCTTGCGGCCCTCATTCGGCAATTTCCTTGTCGATCTCCCGGATAATTGCCGACCACATCGCACTTCGAAGCTAGATTCAACCACAAACAGATAGCGAAATTCGCTGTACAGGGAGAAGGTTAGTCTAGCCGGGCTGACATTATAGAGCAGGGTGGGAAGCCTCATGTCATCTCGAGAACTTTAAAGATTTATTCATGATCTAGGCTTTCGAAAAGGCGGAATGCTCGATCTAGCTGGACATTGCCTCCACAGAGGACAACTCCGATGGTGGTGATACCAGGTAGCTTACGAAATTCCTCGTTATACAGGGCCACTGCTAGTCCTACTGCTGCCGAAGGTTCGATGACTTGCTTCATGCGTTCCCAGACGAGCTTCATGGCTCGAATGATTTGTTCTTCCGTCACGGTAAATATGGCATCCACTTTTTCGAGAATGACCTGAAATGTGTTTGTGCCCAATGCCGTGAGGAGACCATCGGCACAGGACCTTGGCGGTAGTGGACCGAAGAGCATCTTCTGTTGAAACGACTGCTGTGCATCGTTTGCCAGCTCCGGCTCACATCCAAAGACCAGGGTCGTTGGGGACAGTGATTTGCACGCTGTGGAAGAGCCACTCAGCATGCCACCACCTCCTACAGGAATGAGAACAGCATCCAAAGGAGATCCCAACTCTGCTGCTTGCTCCAGGAATTCCAACATGAGAGTCCCCTGGCCTGCCATGACTCGGAAATCGTTGTAGGGATGAACAAAGAAGGCACCAGTCTCGGCAACGATGCGATTACATGCTGCTTCCCTGGCCTGTAATGTCGGCTCAACTTCCGTGACATTTGCGCCGTATCCACGCACAGCATCCTTCTTCACCTGCGGACTGGTATGTGGCATGACTACATAAGACGCAACTCCGAGCTGACGTGCCGCGAGCGCCAAAGCTTGGGCGTGGTTGCCACTGGAGTGGGTGACAACGCCCTTGGACATCTGTTCTGCACTGAGCTGCATCAGGCAATTTGTTGCTCCTCTGATCTTGAACGCACCAATCTTCTGCAGGTGTTCACATTTGAACAATATCTTGCGACTATTTCCTTTGTAGCAGGCAAGGCTATCGATCGTAGCGTTCGACATCACCTGGGTTCTATGAACTTTGTCCTTAATACGTGCAGAGGCGGCAATGACATCGTCTACCGTGAGTGAAGTGTAGTCCGACATTCTCCCCTTAGGTTTTTCAATCTGCTTGAGCTTAATTTCAAGTTGATGTATTGATGGAGGAATGGAGACACTCTCAAATGGATGCCGGATGCAATCACGACAAGAAGCCGGAGGAAGTGATTCTTTATGCCAAATCTTCCATGAGTCACATCTCCATGATACCCAGTGACTTGAATTTTTGCTGATCACCTGCCCCCCTTATATTTGCTTTGTCAATGCTCCTGCTGTCAGTTCAAGATACACCTGCGGTAGGACACGAAGGCCTTCCTGCCAGCGTTGTGAAACCTCCCTCGATTCGAAGGCCATGCAAGAAAGCGCTTCTGCAGAGATGCCCTCTGAGTTCCCTCACGTGCCTCCATCCTGGCACGGCGCCCAAAAGCCACAACCGCTTGGCGGGCAACTTTTTTGCGTTCAAATAGTCGATTCTGGTTAGTGACACTGGCAGGATCAGGCACTCTTCAACAGTCAAGAGTCCTGCCCGTTAGAGAATAAAGCGATCTAGTCAGTGACTGAGACCCGAAATCCATCATAATGATAGAAAAGAAGAGGAAGAGGCCCGAAACAACATCGACTGCGAACGATGCATCCTCGACAAAGCCTGTCGACACTCACAGGACTTCTCTCTTGCGTGCAGACGAGGCATTTCCAAGAGGCGGAGGGAGTGTACTTACACCTCTTGAATTCAAGGAAGCTACGAATGAGGCCAAGAGGGATGCCCTATTTGACGAGCCTACCGTGCAACAGACAAAACGATCTAAGAGAACAAGGTCTACTACACTGTCTACCGGTACTACAAGTCGTGATGGCGCCAAGATCGAGGGTCTGTCCTACAAAGTAAGTTTCGACTGAGTGTGATTTAAACCTTGCTGACAGGTACAGCGGCTCAATACAGGGACCGTTATCCTTGGTCAGATTACATCCATCAATGCACTGGACCTAGTCGTGGCTCTGCCAAACAATCTCAGTGGTTATGTCTCAATTACAAATGTCAGCAAGCACCTTTCCTCCCGGCTTGAAGCACAGGATGACTCAGACTCAGAGTCGAAAAATACACCTCGAATGGGAGAACTGCCATCTCTGAATGACCTCTTCTCAATGGGCCAGTGGGTTCGCTGCTCTGTAATCTCCGTAGCGCACGGGAATACTTCAGTGAAAGATGGCTCAAAATCGAAAAAACGAATCGATCTTTCTCTTGATCCGCGTCTTGTAAATCAAGGGCTATCATTAGAGCTGATTCGGAATCGGTCTGTGATTCAGGCATGCGTCAAGAGCATCGAAGATCACGGTACACTTCTGGACATAGGTCTAGAGGGCGCAACAGGTTTCCTCAAGACGAAAGAATATGGTTCGTACACTTCAGAGACACTTAGACCTGGTCAGGTTATCCTTTGCTCAGTTACATCCATACAGGAAGACAGTAAAGTGCTCCAGTTATCGGCCGATCTGTCGAAAGATCCGAAACGCCTCAAGCTCAAATCAATAACGAGCGTGGATGCCGTCTTGCCTGGCGATGGTGTCGAAATCGTTGTGGCAGATGCGCACCGTACAAGCTTCAATGGGAAGATCCTAGGTTTGCTAGACGCTACCTGCGATGTCTTTCAAGCAGGCGCACTGGGCAGTGATCGTCCCGAAGGTTTCAAAGCCGGAGAAAAAGTCTTGGGACGAGTGCTCTACACGGATCGTCAATCTGATCCTCGCAAAGTCGCAGTGTCACTCTTGCCACATGTTCTCGACTTTGCCTCTGTTTCTTCCAGTACTCTGACGCATCAAAACCCGCTCGAAGCAATGCCAATCGGATTTACGCTTGACAAAGTTACCATTCAGCATGTTGAGTCCAGTGTCGGCCTTTTCTGCGAACTTGGCGTTGCTGGTCTTCTTGGGTTTGTGCACATTTCCCGCATAAGTGATAACAAGATCGAGTCGCTCAGTTCGTCTTCAGGAACATACAAAGTTGGCACACAACATCGCGCCAGAATTGTAGGATTCAGTGCAGTCGACGGACTCTTTCTATTGTCCATGGAACAGACTGTCCTAGACACTGAGTACCTGAACGTTCATGATCTACCAATCGGTAAAACTATCACTGGAATATGCGAGCGATTCATCCAGGATGGACTATTGATCAAGATCTCTGATGGTATCACAGGACTCGTTCCAGAGGCTCACATCGCCGATATAAAATTACAGTTTCCCGAGAAGAAGTTCAAAATTGGGTCGACTGTAAAGTGCAGAGTTCTCGATACTGATACTGCTCGGCGCAGGGTCATCTTGACACTGAAGAAATCTCTCTTGAACTCCGAAGATCCCATAGTAAAATCCTTCGACGTGCAGATCGGATCAAAAGCCACAGGCATCATTGCAAAGTTGTTCGACAACGGCGCCCTAGTGCAATTTTATGGAGGAGTGCATGCCTTCTTACCAGTCGGTGAAATGAGTGAAGCCTACATCTCTAATGCCAAGGAACATTTCAGAATTGGTCAGGCTGTCAGTGTCAAGATTCTCAAGGTAGACGCTGCTGAAAAGAAGATGACTGTCAGTTGCAAAGATTCTGTAGCATGGGACGATGCGAAATTGGAAGAATTTGACTCAATTACAGACGGTCAAATTCTTTCTGCCACTATTGCTGAGAAGACTCAGGATCGCCTAGTCTTGTCTCTCATTCCGACGGGCATTACTGCGACACTCGAGATTGGCCACATGTCGGATAGCGATTTCGCCAAATGCGACAAGCTATTTCAGAAGTCGCGTGTTGGAGGACATCTCAAAGAGGTAATTGTGATCGATCAGAATAATCAACAGAGGCAGAAAGTTGTCAGCATGAAGGCAAGTCTGATTCGTGCTGGCAAATCTGGTTCATTGTTAACGACATTCGAATCTCTGAGAGTAGGCGCCAAACTTGATGGATTCGTCCGAAAGGCAGCCGATTACGGTATACTTGTAGGCTTTGTCGGAGGCTTGACGGGCTTAGCTCTGAAACACAATCTTTCGGATAAGCATATCTCGATGCCTTCATCAGAATTCTTTCCACTTCAGAGCATCTCTTGTACTGTGATTGAAGTGAATCAAGAGCATCAACGATTCCAAGTAACCCTGAAGTCGCAACTACAGGAGTCCGTCGATAGGCCGCCACAAGCTGCTGTTGAATTATCGAATGCTGTCGATCCGAAATTACAGAGTAGCAAACAGCTTGCATCGGGCGGAGTCTTCTTAGCCAGAATTTCCTCAGTCAAGGATACTCAGTTGAACATCGAATTTGCTGAAGGCATTCAAGGACGTGTCGACGTGTCTTCGATCTTCGAAGATTACGATGAGATTGCCAATAAGAAACGACCTTTGAAAGCTTACGAGGTTGGTCAAGAAATACGCGTCAAAATTATCGGTGTCCACGATGCCCGCAACCACAAATTCCTCCCTATATCTCACAAACAGTCCAATGTGAAATCAATCTTCGAATGTACTCTACGTCCGTCTGACATCGACTCAACCGATACTGCTCCAAAGACTTTCCAGGATGTCAATGAAGGCCAGGTCTACACTGCATATGTGAATAACTTTGCAGGAAATTGCTTATGGGTCAACATTTCTCCTGTGGTTCGTGGTCGAATCAATTTGCTTGACCTCGATACCAAGGCCAAGTCCGCATCTGAATTACAGCAAATATACAGTCTGGGGTCTGCGATTCGCTGTCGTGTGGTGAAACTCGTGCTTGCTACCAAACACCTCGATTTGTCGGAGCGAGCTACAAGTGCTCAAAGTATTGACTCGCTCCAGTCCGTCAAAGTTGGTGCTACTCTACCTGCCATCATCACAAGAGTTTCCGAGTCTGGATTGCTTGCTCAGTTATCCGATTCGATTTCGGGGAAGATCTCGCTGACAGATATATCGTCCAATTACTCGGATGTGCCAACAAAGGATTTCCAAAAGAATGCTCTCGTGCAAGTCGTCGTCAAAGAGGTTGATGTCTCCAACAAGAAAATTGCCCTTTCACTGAGATCGTCGTCTGTTGCAAAAGTTGTCGATCCAGAGATCAACAGTATCCAAGATCTAAAGGAGGGGAATCGGTATAGAGGGTACATCAAGAATGTCGCAGATCAGGGACTCTTCGTAGAGCTCGGTCGCAGTGTCACGGCTCGGGTGCGGATTTCCGAAGTATCTGATGCCTTCATCAAAGACTGGAAGAAAGGGTTTTCGGTAGATCAATTGGTCTCAGGTACCGTGATTGCCATAGACAGAAAGAGCTCGCGAGTTGAGATGAGTCTAAAGAAGAATGCTAAAGTCAAGGCTGCGCAAAGTGGTCTTTCTGATCTCGCAGTAGGACAAGTGGTTGAAGCTACAGTCAAGAAGATTGAAGACTTTGGGATCTTTATACAGGTCAATTCTGTCGCCGGGGTGTCTGGTCTCTGTCACAAGTCTGAAATCGCCGATACGCCAGTGAAAGACATCAGCGCGATCTACGGCATCGGTGATCTCGTAAAGGCCAAGATTTTGGACATTAGCCTTGAGAAGAGAAGGATTTCCTTTGGCTTAAAGTCTTCCTATTTCAACGATGCAGACTCGCTAGAGGACGATGAGGATACATTGATGGCAGATGGAGCGCTTGGACACGATACGGATATGCAAGAGGACGATCAGGATGACTCTGAAGAAGAAGGAGAGGACGAGGAGGAGGAGGATGATAATGAGGAAGAAGAAGAAGAAGAAGATGAAGAAGAAGAAGAAGAAGCAAACGAGTCGATGTCAGTGGAAGATGCTACTGAACGCGATGGCGGCGACATTGGTGAACCATTACCGGCTGATGACTTTGATTGGACTGGCAATTCTGTATTCGACAATCCCATCGAGGATCTTCAAGGCAAGGACGTCGTGGCTGCTGATCTTTTGACCGAGAAGAAGAAGAAGAAGACGAAAAAGGACAAGAAATCCTACGATGATTCCGGTGTCGATTCCGCATCGAAGGAGCCCTCGAGTGTCGCTGACTTTGAGCGTCTCGTGTTGGGTCAGCCTGACAGTTCCCTCGTGTGGATCAACTTCATGGCCTACCACATGCAACTGGCAGACTTTGACGCAGCTCGTGCCGTTGCAGATCGAGCCCTCAAGACGATCAACTATCGTCAAGAGTCGGAAAAATTGAATGTCTGGATGGCCCTCCTCAATCTGGAGAATAACTTTGGCACACCAGACTCGTTGGAGGCGACCTTTAAGAAGAGTCTCGAGACGAATGATCCCCTGGACATGTACTCGAGACTTGTCGGCACACTGATCCGATCCGGCAAACACACTCAGGCACAAGAGACCTACGACGTGATGGTGCGGAAATTCAGTCAGTCGACGAAAGTTTGGCTCGAGTATGCCAATTTCCTGGCTGACGAGAGGACCTTGAATGACATTGAGGCCGCCCGGCAGTTGTTGCCAAGAGCCCTCCAGAGTCTGCCCAAGACGGAGCATATCTCCTGCATGACCAAATTCGCCATCTTGGAATTCAAAAGGGGCGATGCGGAACGCGGCCGCACGTTGTTCGAAGGACTTCTCTCCCAGTTCCCCAAGAGGTTGGATCTCTGGAACGTCCTCATCGATCAGGAAGCCCTGCAGCAGCCATCGAATGTCCATACTGTCCGGGCATTGTTTGAGCGGGTCTTGACGACAAAGTTGTCCATGAAAAAGGCCAAGAGTGTCTTCAAGAAATGGCTCCAATTCGAGAAATCGAACCCCGAGGCGACCGAGGATGACGTCGAACGGGTCAAGGCGAAGGCTGTCGACTATGTCGAGTCTCATTGATTGGTCTCGATGAGAAGAAGGTGTTTTTTGTGGTTAAAGTAGTTTCACTTCACTCATTGTCGGATGGCGTGCGTTGTAGATAGTACAATTCCCCTTTGTAGCCCCCGACAATCGTCCCGTCCAAGCATATTTTTCTCCTCTTCTTGATGGATGTCGGAGTTGCCATGGAATGTGCATTGATCAAGAACAAATTCTGCATATTGGACACTATGATGTATGGATATTGCTATGTATGATGTAAATTCCACATCAACCACCTAGACAAAGCTGTGAGTCATGGTCGCATGGTCTGCTGAACTCCGACGGCGCTTGGAACATCTCTGACTGTAGGAAAAGTGAAGATTGGGCGGGTGCTGAATAAGATATTCAGCATTAGAGAGGTGACTCGAATGCCGATTTTCTTTGCGGCATCTGGGGCAAGAGAGTCTGTCCACGCAAGAATTTGAAAGGCCAATCAAAAGTATGAGAGCGCGATTCAAAGTTTCGTGGATGGGTACAACTCGCTGAGAGACGTCTCTAGGTCGAGAGAAGAGAGTCTCTCGAGATGACTTTTGCTTTCGTGGTGGTTCAAGAGATACTGGGCGACTGTGACTTTCCAACAGTCTCTGCCACAATCGTGAGCCAGAACGCAGTGACACATGCCCGAAAAAACGACCTCGTTCTCCTACGGTAAAATTGCATGAACTCCTGCGAAGCTCTGACAGCACATGCTGGCCGGCACTGCACTCAAAACATCATCTGGTAGATTTTAGCAGATGTGAAGGAGCCCGAATCAACTCCTCAACGAAAGACGAGAGCCAAGGCGCAATACTTGAGTATATAGCCCATCAGAATGGGGTGTTTTGAAGCCATACTGTGAGACTCACTATTTGGCGAGATTCATTGCGAGCCATGCTTGCCAGCATTCCTCGAGATGACGCTTGAGTGAAGGAACATTTGCAGCGACTCGATCACATCTCCAACACTTCAGCGGCACTTTCTTCTTCAGGTCTGAGAGTTGTTCTGCAGTCTTTTGGAAGACTGCTTGCTCGACAGACACTCGCTGATCCGTATCGAATGACGACAGGGAAACGAAGAACTCCGTCGTGAAGGAGTTGTAGTGATCCTTTGTCTTCAAATTCGGTGAGATGTGGTCCGGTGTGAGGATGTGGATGTGAAGGTGGTTCATGCTCGGCAGAGCATGGACGCCCACTTTCAAGACATCCGACCAGGACTTGTTCTCGAGGAGGGATCCAAACAATCGAGTACACTCGGCCTCGAGGAGTGGCATCAACGACGTCACTTTCTTCCTGGTCTCCACTAGGAAATCTCCCCTCAGAGCATCGAAAGGATGACGCATCGAGATTTGCTCGTTGCGAGGAATACACAAGAGATGCAGTTTCGACTTTGGACTACTCTGAATTAGTGTCTGTCTTTCAGCAATTGGAGCCAATTTTTGCCGCTCGAGAGAGACATACTAGAGGTCGCGAATGATGACAAAGTCGTCATCGTAGTCTACCACGACGCTCGGTGGATATTTCTCAGGTCTGTCGACAGTCAATTTTCTTCCGGGCGTCTCTGCATATCGATTCGAAGGCTTACGCCAAGGTATACTCCAAAAGTCCATCCCGTCTGTCGAAGCCACTCTTCTTTCTTTTGTTTTTGTGTGTCAGAGTCGATTCAGAATTGGGAAGGCGTCCGCCTGCAGACTTGGCTTCTTCCTGAGAAGCAGACATCATCGTCTCGACTAGTGCGACATGAGAGGGTTGTGAGACTTGTGGAGGGCATCAGCCGCCCGAAGGGGAAGTCCGTACATGCGTTTCGCTTCATTCATGCAGATCAGTGATGTATGATTCCACTCGGAGGCACATCCATTCACCTGACTTGTATGAGGGTGTGATTGTGCAAGGGCTGGAGATTCCTCATGGAATTCCCTGATTTGGGTCAATTCTTGCTATGACACAATCGGGAAGTCCTTGTTGCCGCTGCCCATTGTGGGGAAACGCCAAGAGAAGACAATCCGACAAGGAAATCCGATTGTTCTCCTGCCTCTGCAATTTACATGAAAGCCCCAATCGGTCTCGCATCGAGGCTTGCCATGAAAGATGCTCTCTCGGAGGGCCGTCGAGAACCTTTGAGTGTGAGGGCGCTGAGACTCTTGGCATAGTATGCGCTTCAATGGATACCCATTGTCGAACGAGATCCGCCACGGTCTGTTGTGTCTCATCTAAACTCGTGACAAGTCATGTGCCGTGTCGTTTCCCTCGATACTCTTGCTCAGCCTATACTTCTCGATAGCCTTGCTCAGCATATATAAAGGTCTCTCCTTTTCCTCTTCTTGTGCTCGAAAAAGTTCAAAAAAACTTTCAATCGACCCTTGAACAAGCATCAATCAAGAACCAAGATGGACGTCGTGGTAGGGCTCTCCTTGTACACACCGTCTGCTTGGCCGCCTACTGATGCCATTCGAACTAGATCAAGAACATTCCCGGGTCAAAGAAGTCGCCTGCCACTGCACCTGTCGCCATCCCCCTTCCCGACCCAAGCTGGTCCTGGGTCGGCAATGCTTGCGTGCTCATGTAATTCCTTCAAGAGCTGGCGAATCTCGAAAAGACGACTCGAGTATCGAGCACATCACCGACACATCAGCAAATGGGCTGGAGAATAGAATAAAGTGGAATATAAATGAATAAATATATACAGAATATAGTTAAATGCTCGCCGAATGCCAGTCATCTTTGTCCAGAATGCCAGGTCAAGTCATGCCAAAAATTATTCTTTTTCCCATCCAAGATTCCTCTCATTCGGTCCATGTCTGCTCATCGAGGGTCTCTCTGAGGTGACTGAGTCCGGGACTCGTGCCTCGGGGACTCAAGATCATCCTCGCACGGCCTGAGCCTGCGGCAATCTTGCCCTGCTTTCGCATGTTGGTCTCCAACACGAGGATACGGAGAAAGTCTGGATTCATTCGAGGCTCGCGACCGCGTGCGGGCACTGCCTCTGCTGGCTTTGCCGAAAGATGGGTCCAGGGTTGCAGTTCGACATATGCGGGTTCTTCTTGCACAGACTCTGCCAGCAGAGGTCGCTCCATCTCGGCTTCGATGATGGTCGTGTGTCCTTTTAAGGGTCCCGATGCACTCACCAGTCGTGGCAGATGGGCGAGTGATGGGGGACTTGCGTGTTGCCGCCGAATAGAATTGCCCGCGATACCGTAGGCCGCACTAGGAGAGGCCAAGAGTCCGTAGGCATCATCGAATTGGGAGGCTGCAAGACTGTTTGCCCAGGACGTCAGGTGTGCAGACAGACTCGAGACCATGCTCGAAGCACGAAGGACAGGTCCGACACGTTTCAGCGGACGGAAGAGCAGACCCATCGTCGAGGCTCTCCGCGAGGGAGATCGAGATGGTGAAGAGAGGATGCTGTCGTCATCCTCATCGCCTTCGTCGTCCTCAGACATCTCCGGGAGCAGTGGGTTCTCAGTCGCCAGGTCGACTTCTTCGAGCGATGGGTTCAGGATTCTAGCACTCTTTGCGAGGAAGGAGGAGGAGGCACTCAGACTCGATTCGAGAGAGTTGACGGATAGAGAGCGCGAGAGATCCGGTATACTGTTTGGAGGCGTCAGGAGATAGGAATAGGAGCCGGGCAAGGAGGGGGAGACCTCGTCCATCTCGGGATCGAAGAGAGAGTTTTGGCGCTTTGGAGGCAATTTCGACTTCTTGACTGGAGTGGCCAAGCTCCAAGACCGACTCGATTTCTTCTGTGTGCTCTTTTCGCAGCCCTTGGGAAACCGCCGAGGAATGCGTGTGCGCTCGAGCAGAATCGCAATGTCGTCCATACTGCGAGAATGCTGATAAGCTTTGGTGGAGGGAATAGAGAGGGGCGATGCGGCCTCATACTCGTAGCTCGTAGGTGACATGATTGTGTTGGGCAACATGAAAGGCTCGCAAGCTTCAGAGGGGACTCTCAGCTGGTGGACGGCTCGATGTTGACACTACAGTGAATGCGCGAGTCAACAAGACGAAGAGCCTCCTAGCAGGCCAACCTCTGTGACTTCGCGTCAATTGACTGCCGCGTCGTTGGCAGGAGACAAGCTTTCCTTGAGACTGTCGTCAAATTTCCTCTCGGCACTGATTACGCAGCCCCTGATTGATTGATGACTGTAGAAAGCTTCTGTCTATCTGCGACGAGCAAAGGTGCGCGCAAGATACACCTGCTGCGTCTGCTAGAGCGAGCGACAAGTAGAAGGACGCCAAGGCGGACGGTCCTGAGAATGACCAGCAAGGACAACTTGATGTCGATTGGCGATTCCTAGGTTTTGGAGGGGAATCGCAGTGAAACTGAAGATGGGACAAAGGGCCCGATAGAGGTGAACCCGGATGCTGCGCACGTCAAAGACGCTCCGACACGCCAGATGTCTGTGCCTATGTGAGGGAGGTGATGGCAGAGAGCGTCCTTGCGATGGTCGTGCACGGTCGCAAGGGCAGGAAGCAAGCAGGACGAGAGATGGCGGGCAGATGCAACTTTGGGGGAGAATCGCAGCGAGCCCAAGCGCGCAGGTCTTACGACTCCTCGGGATTTGCGGGATGGCGCTTGCCGGGGAAATCTGAGACTTGACGATCCCAGGGACAACACTCTCCCTCCTCTGCTCGTCCTCTTAATCTTCTTGTTCTTCTTCTCGTGCTCGAGACGGCAGACAAGGCATCAGAAAGAGACATGGTATCGTCCTTCATATCTTTGGTGAAAAAGGCTCCAGGTGGAGCGAGTCTGGACGGTTCAGACTGCATTTCGGCCTTTTCCGATACCGGCCCATGGTGCTGAGTCAGCGCTATGGTCACACGAGCAGTGAATTTAGACCGCTAATGCAGACCTTTCCTTCTCGTATCGCCATTAAACGACAAGGAGGACTGTATTCGCGGAAACCTCTAATACTGATTATAATTCTGGACTCATCCTGCAGGCAATATACGACTACCGGCATCTTCAGTCTGGAAAAGAGACTCGCGAGGATCGATCGAGCTACGGTGGCTTGTCAGATGGCTTCGGAAGGCTTTCTTCTTCCTGACACTTCCACGGTGGAGCAACGACGCTTCTTTCCTTGTCAGGCGCATCTTCAGGCAAGCACTTTGCCGGCACTTTTCTTCCAGAAAACAAAGGGTACCACGGCTGAGCTCGTCACTTCAAGGCAATGTTAGATTGCAAGGCAAGACTGTTCCGAACTAGCTAAAGCTAAAGACGGATGTGAGATAGAGAGAGCTGCTCCTGCTTTGCCCTGTCAGAAGCCCTCATCGCCCCAATCATCCTCGAAGCTCGCTTCCCCAGCGGCCTCCTGTCGGCCATTGCCATCTGCCAATTCCACCTCGGACCCTGGCGACACAGCAAAGGTCAAGTCGCACGCAGGCATCTTTGGACGGATGGTCTCAACGGTGGAATCCAATGGCGAGCTCGTCATCTCCGAGGACGACGTCCGTAAATTGTCTGAATTCTCCGTGAAAAGGTGTGAAGCTGACGATTCGTCCGAGGGTTGTCGGCTCATGTTTGCCATGGGTCTTGCAAGCCTGGGCGGAGCCATGGCTACAGTGTCGAGTGGAGCAACATTCTTGAACGACTTCGAATCGTCCCGTGCCGTCAGTGTCGACAGGGCGCCAGATTTGATGGTTCTGATAGCACTGCCACAAGAAGGTTCCAACCTCGTCCGAGACGGTAGTTTCGTGACATTCACATGACTCCGCTCCTGTAGTGTCGCCCTTGTTCGTGATGACGATTGTGGAATTTGATGTGATGTAGATCGCTTGGTAGGTGATCGTGATGCGTCTCGATTCGGTCCCGGCAAGCGCACTGGAGTACTCGTCGACCTGTACTGATTCTGACTCTTTGTGGAAGTTGCTGTTGCCGGTCTCGGCAGGGCTCCTGGTGTTCTTGGCTTGATCTTCTTTGATGCATCGACGGTCCTACCCAGACTGTCGCTCAGATTGGTGTTACTGCGCATCTGTACGGGATCAGGTTTCGTGCCACCTGTGCGGGTCGTGCTCTCTACAGGAAGGTATATCTCGCCCCAAACCCTGAAGGGCACCAAGTTCTCTTCCTCATGCTTGCTGAATGCTTCCCGTAAGGCTCCCTCAATTCGGGGTAAGTTGTGGTCGATCCTGGTGCGCATCTTGCTCTCTGCCATGGGATTGTAACCTCTTCGGGAAAATCGTGTTGGGTCCGAAGTTTGCAGCTCGAGCTCTCTTTTTTCCTTCATCAGCTCCATATGCCTTGCGAGAAGCGAAAGCAGTGGCTCGAGACGAACGACCTGTTCTTGAAGTCTTGCAATCTCATTCTCGTGTGCTTGCAAGGAGGCCTCGGTGAAGATGTCAGTAAAGGCAGGGGAAAAGTCAAGACGATCATCTTCATTGTAGTATAGCGCATCCCACAACGCTTCAAGAGTGCGACGTGCATCGACAATGAAGTCCTCGATGTGGTCCTTCTTTAATTCTGTCAGTCGAGCCAACTCATTCTCACACAACTCAATGACGACAGGTGCAAAGCCGCGGGCTCGAGAAGCAAACATTGTATATTCAGCATCCGGTAGACGCAATTTGTGATGTAGAGACTGTATCATGGTCAGTAGATTGTCAATGCTCTGTCGCCGCCTGTGCTTTTCTGCATGCAGATTGTCTCGTTTTGCCTCAAGTCCCTGTAAATCTTCGTCCATGAGCCCCAATCGCTCGGGGTTGTCCTGTGCATCCAGTAGGATCTTGCGATCATTCTCGTCCAGCGCCGTGGTCTCTACGGCAAGTTCGGCCCAGTATTGGACAATCTCGCGTCCTAAAGCCTGGACTATCTGCTTTCGCTTGAGAAGTTCTTGCTTGCACCGAGCGCATGCTGCGTCTAGTAAACCTAAGCGCGACAGGCTCACGTCGTTTGGTGGATTCTGCTCTTCCAGACTTGGGATATCAACACAAATCACATGGTCTGGGATGACGCCAGCATATGATCGGAGGCGATCATATAGTGTGGTCACCTTCCTTGCACGGTCATCGAAGGACTTTCTAGTCGCAGTATGTTCGATTCGCAGGACCTTCTGAGTGTCAAGCAATGGCGTCTTCACAACGGCTGATTGACCATTCGTCGAGAAGGGATCCTCTGGTCCTGTCGTCTTGGATATTTCACCCATGGCTCTGCGCATCATGGCCATGTCAGCGAGCATGGATTCGCAGTCCTCTCGCACTCTGTCGCACTCCGCCTTAGTGGCCTCTAGACTGGCCTGCAAAGCTGCCTGCAAGACCTCCATCAGATTGGACGATGAATCCTCATAGACTCCGCCCAATTCGCGATGATATGCTTCGAGCGCTTCATAATGTGCTTGGAGCTGGTCGCGAAAGCCGAGCCAGGCCTGATTCTCGTCCATATGTGATGAGCGGTCAGGTTTCATGTCAAATACATGATATAGCGCATGAGTCTCGAAGGCCTCTCTTTCGACTCCTGTACAGACTGCCAGTCAATGGCTACTAGCATGCTAAAAGGCTCAATCGAACTTCAAAACAAGCCAAGGATGTCTTGATCACGTGCTTATTCTTTCATTTCTCTGTCTCGTACTCATTCGGTTGCAATTACCCTAGTGAAAGGCCTCAGTGCTTGCGCACACTCATCTGCAACTTGTATGTCCCTTGCGTATCAACTCTTAGTCAGACGTGCTGAAACAAGAAGAAGTCTGAACCCAATGGTCCAGAAGAGGATTGGTGATACACAACTTGATACACAACAACGGGCACATCGAGATCCGTATTTGGACTATCTTGAATTGACATGGTTTAAAGTCTAGCAGTACCATATGCCACGTCAAGTGGCAAAATGAAAGAACAGCAGAACATGTCCTTGTTCGGTGCCACACGCCGAACGTGGTGATATTTGATCTTCTCCTGCGATAGTTCGTGATCAAGTGCTCGGGAAATCCTTGTTGCTAAATCTTCTCTCGCTTTTTCGTCTTCGAATTTTGTGAAACAGTGGACGTGAATCTCAGGCAAGCTATTGCCCATCTCGAGACCGTGGTACAACCCACGGAATGCGTCTAAGAACTCTATAGCAGAACCAGGGAGATTCATGACGTAATGCTGGAAAGTCCTGGGGATGGGTATGCGATACGGCCTGTCTGGTTTGCTATTCAGGTCTCCAGTCTTTGTCTTCTTTCTAGCAGGACTCTTGGCGGCGATTGTAATAGAGCTCTCGGCTTCAGCTTTCTTCACGAGTTCTCTTGTTGAGTTTCTGATAAAGTCCCTCCCGTCAATGTTGTGTGCAACAACAAAGTCACTGACCTTATTGAGCTCGATATTATCCTTTAGTGCTTCGAATGAGGCAGGATTCAAGTCATTCGCGAATACCAGCACTCGCTTTTTGGCTGCTGGCACAGCGAAGGGACCTACTCCAGCCATTACATCGCAAACCGCATCGCCCTCCTTGAAGAGTGTGACTAGCCGTTCGTGTTCTGTATGTAATCGAGAATTCCAATAGACCTTGCTAAAGTCGAATCGGAATCTACATCCCGACTCGTGTTGTTCCGCGATAAAGTTTTCCTCTCCAGCCAGGACCTCCATCTGGAAATTGCGATATACAGAATCGATTGTGTCTAGCTTATTCACCACCGTCCGAATCGATGTGTTCTTGTCCAGAATTACTTGGCCTATCATGTGCTTGTATGGTAGGTATGCCTCCCGGAGGTTCAGATGTGCAATGTGTCCAGTCATGGTAAACCCGGCCGGACTGTCGTCTACCAATTCCGCAGGCAGTACAGCACCCAGGATATCATCAGCTTGCCAGTAATCATACGTGAGCTCCAGATCAAAGGGAACAATTTTTATGTTTTCCTGCTTTAGGAATGCTGCAGTGGTGGGATGCAATGTAGTAAGATCTACACGTTTGAGCTTGGCTCACGGACAGAATCGCGCAAGCATACTTACCGTGAGGTAAGACTTCCGGCCGCAAAGTGACGAGCTTCTCGCCATCCTTCTCATATATGCCGCGCAGACGAGGTTGTTTCAATGTATCATGCTCACAAACCTTTCTGAATATCGGAATCAGCCTCGGTGGTAATTGAGCCGCAGCCAACTTGATCGTCTTGCAAAATCGGTCCCGATTGAGTATCTGGAGGTCTCGACATATAGGCGGAGCGAAGATCCCTACACTTGCACGATTGCTCATGAGACTTCTGTCAGATGATTGGATACAAAGCCTCTGTGTAATAGTGCCAGAAATGTGTGTCTAGCCTTTAATAACTACTGCTTATTTCGATCATTGGTTCTGCAGCAGGTCTCCAAAGACTACGCAGACTATCACTACGTAACGAATATCTGAGAGCCAGCTCTGGTCAACTGAAGGCATCGTCCTGAGAGAATTGCGGAGCAAAGAATTTCTGACCGGCAAAAGTGAAATCTGATCGGAGACTCCGTCACCCCTCAATCATCATCGAGAGATCCGCCGCTTCCCAATTTCTTAGTCCATCTTGCATGCGACTTTGAAGGGATGCTCTGCTAGGACTCGGCTCTCCTGATTATGTATCTTGCACCACGTTGAGGGTGGCATCGGCTTCTCTGCAAGTAAGCAAAGTCTCCAAGGAGGATTGTAGTTCGTGGCAGCTACCTCTTTACCAGAGATGGCCAACGAGCCATCTCTTGACCTATATCGAACTCAGATAGAGACGACACTGAAGACTTACCAGGGCTCGCTACGCTCCTGGACGATTCGGAAGCAATGTTACCAAGATTTGCTCGGGACGTGGTCCGCCTTCGATGCTCTTCGAGCAAATCCAGTGGACACAATGCGGCTAGAATGTATGTTGTACTATGACCTTGGGCTCATCTAATTTAGTAGTCATGGATACAGAGATATCGAAGCAGAAGGAAAAACTCGAAGCTTGTCAGAAGAACCTGAACCGTTTTCACGAACTAGAACAGCAAATGGAGCAGCTGACACACTCATTACCTGTACCTAACGTGGAGGAGCAAGCTCTTGCAGAGGACGAAACGATCATGGAAATTCGCGAAGAGCTGGACGAGCATGATAACATTGTCGCAGCCACGGTAGTCCCACAAAATGCTCAAGCAATGCAACAGATCGCTCAAATCATGCAATCAGATGACTCCAAGAGAGTCCCAATTAATGAAACAGACACAACCAAAGCAGCCTCTACCACTAGTACTGAACGCACAGATGATAAACAAGCAGATCAACATGATATGGCTTTCGAACCACCATCTGTGCCCGTCAGTAGTCCGAATGACAAGTTGAAGAAGAAAAAGAAGAAGAAGAGTGCTTCAGCAGAAGCCAAGATCGTAGAGCTTCCGACAGAGACTGAGACACAAAACGCACCTGTCTCCGACCATGTCATCGAACGATTGGCACCTCATCGGGCTGACGGCTCATTTAACATCAGGGAGACAGCAGATGGACGAATTGAGATTACAGATGACCCCGAGGGCTACTCAATTGGCATCTTGCCCGAAGGACTTGCAGAAATGACTTCTATCGTCAGCGAAATGGACTGGGAACGTGCTATGGACGAAGATGGCGAGGAGGATGAATCGGAGGACGAGTATGGTAGGACCAAACATCGTGGCATGATTCCATTACCCGGTATTCTTCGGCGTCCAGCATCCTCACAGGACGCTCGTGATCACATTATCGAGCACCAGCGTCGCAATTCGGCCGATCTGGAAGATATACCGCCTTCATCAGCCCGAGGTCGAAAGAAAAAGCTTGTCTTTGCTGACAAATTGGTACAAGGACCATCAGCCGGGACAAACAGGAACACTCTCAAATCAGTGCTTAGGAAAACAACCTCATATCCATTGACGCCCGAGTACGACAATGAAGTTCCAGTATCTCCAATAATTGGAGAACCGAAAGTTAGCAGATTTAAACTAGAGAGATCGAGCACCGACACCAAGATATCTCTTTTAAAGCATGCGCTGCCATCTCAAGAAGATCAGGCACAGATAGATGGCCCAGTGTCGAACGTCGTCCGAGAGAGAGCCGATAACGCCGATTCTGCCAATGACAGCTCGATCCCAAGCAAAAGCGAAAATCCGAGAGTCAGCTCGGCAGATCACACAAATCTGTATCCCAATAAGATCAACCTTGCCGGTGTCGATCTGGCGCCTGAGGCCGGGACTGTGAAAGGCTCTTTGTCTGTGCCAAAATTGAGTGAGGAGGCTCTAGCCGCAATTCGGAAGAAGCGTGAATCCATGGGCAAGAAGCACAGACGTCGCAAGAGCGCAGATCCAAACTATCCTGCAAGGTCGAGCTCCTGGGATGAGTCACAACCCTTACCAAAGCCTCATCGACGTCCTAGTTCGGGAGAGCTCGAGAGTCCAGCCGAGAGTCTGAAGGCAGCTCGGCTGACGAGAGCCAAGGAAATTCTCCGGGCTCAAGATGACATCGCCTGGGCCAATGCTCCCATCACGCCGGATGATGTGACAGAATCTGCAAAGACGGACGAGCTGGATCCTATGGAAGAGGCTGGGTTCAAAGTGGATGTGAGTGAGGGTCGCCAAGCGAGTGCCGTTGAATATGCAAGTGAGAGTCTCAAGGACGAGATAAAGTCTTTGTTGTTGCAATCGCCTGCAGAGCTGCCTCAGGAGAATGGCTCAGAGTTACCTAATGGAGCCAAGAGTGATACTGCGACATGTGCTTCGCAAGAAGCATCCTCTTCATCACCACCACCAGCAATTCCGCCTTCGTCTGTCACTGAAAGAGTCCTCTCGCCGCGTCCTCGCAAACCCCCAACTCCTGAACGTCGTGGGAGTTATGCCAACATACCATCGCCTTTATCACAGGAGATCCAACCCCATACATTGAACAAGGAAGTGCAATTCACATCAGATGTCATCCGGAGACTTGAACCACTGATGGAGGACAACAGCGAGCCGAGTGTTGTTCTCAGTGCTCGTAAGGAACGCAAGATGCCGTTACGGAAGCCCAGTCGACAATCTTCGATCGATCCTCAGACCATCTCGCCAACGCCCGGATCTCCACCGCCTGAGAACAGACAACCCGGCCCTCTTCGTACTGAGGAGGACGGCGCAGTTTCACACTACATGGTTCGTGCCACCAGCAAGAGTCCTCCGCCTCATATTGCCATTCACGACCTCTTGGGGGACACTCCAGAGAATGTGAGATTGGCCATGAGGGAGGAATCCATCACGCCCACTCCGCAGTACCGGGATGATCGAGCCGAACCAGATGATTCGGACGATAAGTCTGTCGACTCTGCTTCCTTGGCGGCAGGGCATTCCAACGGTAATGCCTCGAAGGAAACAGGCCCAATCATATCCGGTGGCATCGTCGAGCGTCACCCTCCCTCCAGCAGCCTGTCAGTGCTCGAAGGGGACGAACCAGCGGAAGATGAGATTGATGAACAACTACATCGCAAGGAAATTGCGCACGAGTATCATCGATTACGATCACGCATGATTGGTCGCGAGGGAGGCTTTGTCAAGGAAGAGGAGGGACCGATCGTGCCACTCGATGAGGACGATGGAGCAGCAGCCCCGAAAATCAGTCGGTTCAAAGCAGCCAGACTGGGCAACAAGTCGACGGAATGACAACACATGAAGCTCACCTTTGGCCGTGTACAATAGATGTCGTTGGACCTTCTCAAAATTATTTGCATAGCGTATATCTCTTTCCTTGTATGTGTTGTACCGTGTCGCTGAACATCTGATGATTGCTCACGTCTCCCGATTACTGCTAAACTTGTCCTCATTTAAGCGAAACAAAACACAGATGCGCATGGCGGCTAAGCCGGATAATTTGCCGCAATCCCGTTTCCGGGCGCTTAGCTTTAATCTTTTGTCATTGCGCGCAAGAGAGTGACTCGATTTTGGCAGGACTGGACTGTGCGAAAGTCACTCGTGTCTTCAATTCTGTCGAGTAGTGGTGTGTACACATCTGAAGTCTCTGCAATCTTTCACGAGATTCAAATCAGAGACTCGGCAAATGTCTGTCCTCAACATCAACCCGATCAGATTCGGTCGAGGGGAATATGCCGACACGAAAGACTTGACATTCTTGACCTTTCCAGAAGCCGATGAGGAGACGACGACGAAAGACGAGCAGACTCGAGAGTCCTTCCTGCATTCCCTGTCGGGTGACAAGTACCGGGGTCTGGTGGCAGTGAATCGTCATCTGCACGACAAGACGATCGGTCGGTTCGACGAGGAGGTGATTGCGGCCTTGCCAGAGACCGTCAGGGTGATTGGAAACATTGGAGCAGGCTACGATCAGATTGACGTTGCTGCCGCCACACGTCGTGGCATCTATGTCACAAACACGCCCGATGCAGTGAGGGAGGCCACGGCCGATACCGCCCTCTTTCTCATGCTCGCCGTCCTGCGGAACTTTGGGGAGGGCGTGCGGGTGGTGGAGCAGGGAGGATGGTTGAATGGGTGTGAGCCAGGGCGGTGTCCGTCTTCGAGACGCATCGGCATCCTGGGCATGGGCTCGATCGGCAAGGCATTCGCCGAGCGCTGTCTCTCCCTCGGTTGTCGGGTGCAGTATCATAATCGGTCACCATCAGAGATGGCCCCGCCATCGGTCCCTTATGTCTCCTTTGATGAGCTGTTGGGCAGTAGCGATGTCCTCTTTGTCTCCGTGCCCCTCAACACCAATACCCGTGGACTCTTGTCCACCGAGCAATTCAACAAGATGAAAAGAGGCAGTTATCTCATCAACACGGCACGAGGTCCAATCGTCGACGAAAATGCCATGGTCAAGGCCCTCGACGACGGCATCTTGCGCGCAGTCGGACTCGATGTCTATGAAAACGAACCCGAAGTCCACAAAGGTCTACGAAACAGGAGAGGATGTGTGGTGAGTCTCCAGAATGCTCTCAAGAGAGCAAGAGAGAGTGTGTGTGTGCCGAGCTGACGAGACTTGAATAGTTGCTGCCTCATATGGGCACTCACACGACAGATGCCAGTAAATTGATGGAGGTCCAGTCCCTCGAGAACATCCAGAGTGTCCTTGCAGGCGGCAGACGCAACATTGTGCCCGAGCAGCGAGACTGTCATTTCTAATGTGAGATAATTGATGGTCCTGTACTTTTTTAAACTCTCAAACTATTCAGAGTGTGTCATCAGCCACTAAAATAAGAAAATCTCGGATGTCATTTTCAGCCATTTTTTTAGCCGCCAAACTCCGCGATTCTTCTTGTTTTGGTTTCCCTCGTTGCCTCAATTTTGAGACCAGGAGACAGGCATTGATTATCACCGAGACTCACTTTCCGTCCAGCTACCCATTGAATGTCACGTAAGAAGCTCTGTCGAGATACAGGTAGCGTGAGGCTGATCAAGACTCAGGTCACGAGCGCCTGGCGCAAAGACTTCGTGGAGCAGGCCGTGTAGGAATCGACTCACTCCCAGTCCAATTCTCCTTGCGAGATGGCTCGGGCAGGAAAAATTCGGCAGAGACAGCGACCCAGACAGTTGGACCGGAAGTCTTGGTTTGTATCGACGAGACGACACTGAATCAAGTGCCCACAGGCGGTCCGAAACATCATGCAAAAGCCATGGACTTTCGTACTCCAAAGACGACAGTAGGGACGAGACATGAGACGAAAAGAAATACACCGGGCAAGGCAGCACCTCGAATGGCCAAACTCAGTCCGCAAGGTTATGAAACTTCAGAAATGGCCAGTCTTGGATCTACATTAGCTAGCGAAATGCGGCCTGGGGACGAATTGGTCATTGACGAATCGAACTTGGGATCGAGTCAGAATTTCCCTGAGATACAAATTATATCGGACAATACGGAGCTGATTGCAGAGACAGAGGCGCATGGAATTGTCTTACCAGAGAACTTGGAACAGACAACTCCGGCACCGGAGAGTCAGTCGCGAAAGAGAAAGCGAGGGTCGACTGATTTCATTGTTCCGGTGCACCTGTCCCCACTAAAAAGAGTGAAGAAAAAGTTGACGGGACTACTGCGCGAACTCGGACACGGCGCTTCACGTTTCATCCTCGGAGCACCAAATTATGCAACTCCAGCAAAACCACGGGATGATTCATGCTTCGATCGAAACACCAAACAAGAGCGTCGTTCGAGTCGCAGAATTTCCTCGAGACGTCGGTCGTTTGCTGATGAGAGCATGACAGACTCACCAAAGAGTGTTTATAAGCAGAGGAGGGCTTTAGTGGATTCTACGAGTACTCTCTATAGCCAGAGTTCTCGGATCGTGAGCAAATCTGCTCGGGACGTACGGAAGCAGTGTAGCCTATGTCATGGCAGAACAGCTTTTGGAAAGTGGCATATTCTGGGGAAAGGATGGTCCTGTCAGAACTGCCATAAAAAGAGTTCTCAGATCTCAAGAAACAGTAGGTCACCACGAATCGCCGATACCAAGATAACGAAAGGCGGACGAAAGGGGCAACAGCTCTCTGATGCCGAACTACTGGCTGCTCTGGTATCGCGGCAGCAAGGACAGTCTTTCGATTCCATTGCAAAACAACTCGGGAAGTGGAAGACGGGGCAATCTGTGAAAGTGTACCTTGGCAAGCCAGAAACGATTGCACGAGCGGCTCTTCTCGGTGGTGCTGGAGCCAGTGTGATATCATCAACGAGCTCGACTTCAGTGGCCAGAAGCATCTCAAGCAAAACACGTCCGCGCCGCTCGATCCGAGACGTCAGGTCGACGGCACGCGCACATCTGCAAGCTGAAGTATTCCGACCATTGGAAGTAGACGGAGATGATGATCTTGATGTGCTCGCCGCTTGAGGTTGAAATCTGAAGCATCAGGTGACTTGTCCAAGGACATGTGTGCCCTCGCGCTCATCTTGGAGCGTGAGGCACCCTGTTGTATAGTCTGTAGTGTTGTGGGTGTGCAAATTATCAGTATTATGACCGGCCACTTCGGGAAAAGCGTAGCATAGCTTTCATGGCGAGCAAGCCCTTCTCTGCTTCTTCTTGTCGACGTCTTCGGATGTCTTCCAGATCATCCTTGTCAATTTCAAATGCATCTTCGATTTCTCGTGCCGTGTAGAATCCGGTCCACTGTCTTCGTGATCTCTGTACATTGACCCATTCCGATGCTCTCAAGACTTCAATCTCTCTTTCTTCATCATCCTCATTCATAGCGGCATGATTGTCCACGGCCGGCGCCTCTGTAAAGGTGAGGTCTTCGTTCTCTGGGAGCTCGACACCATGGTGTTGAGCTTCTTGGTTCCATTTGTCAGATTCTGGAAGTGGCTTGGTGCGAAACAATGTGGTCAATAAACCTTCGTTCGTGACGACAGGAAAGGATTTGTTGGGATAGACAGTCGTCCATAGTATTTCTTCTGCGTGTCGTTGTAGAGCATCCGACAGACTTGCTAATTGAGAGAAGATGACACTGAGACTCGACTGGACGGAGGACCAGGGTGGTAGAGGTAGATGTGGTTGCGGTTGTGTCAGAAGCAACTTTTGGTGGAGTGATTGAAGTGTCGTCGTGAGCTGTTGTAATTTCGAGCGAACCTGTTCCAGCGACTGGGGAGGAGGCAGGGAATCTTCAAAAGCATTCATAGCTCGGAATATCAGCAGAGCGGCATGAAGAGAGACTTGTCACTATCCTCTAGATGACTAGCAAGATGGTTTCTTGGGCTGTCAAGGCAGTAAGAGGATTGTCCTGTGGGGGAAATGGCATAGGACACGTGAGATCTGAATAAATGCTTTGCACGATTGAACTCGATATGACGGAATAGTTTCTGGGGAGTATACACCTTCATCTATGCAACCTCTTTTACACG
Organism: Taphrina sp. SM11; assembly: GCA_004000165.1. Classification (NCBI taxonomy): domain Eukaryota; kingdom Fungi; phylum Ascomycota; class Taphrinomycetes; order Taphrinales; family Taphrinaceae; genus Taphrina; species Taphrina sp. SM11. The sequence goes on along the minus strand of RHDT01000299.1, from coordinate 51,171 downwards.
ACATCTTGCAAAGCATGAAGGTCACGACATGCTTAGGGAGCACTGTCTGGTTGCCGTCATGAAGGAATGTCCACTTTGTGACTAGCCGTTGATTAGACATGGATTTTCAGCGGGGATGTCCAGTTTCGGAATTCCCACTGCCACCTTTGTGCGACGCGGTTTGTCACATCTAAATTCCTGTAGTGATGATGTGCACAACACTGAAAGAATATCCTATACTCCAACCGCAGAGATTCAAAGTATATTTTACATTCCTGAGCAGACCGAGAACAGAAGAAAACTCATCCTTTGTCTGAGCAAGTCTAAAGCTCGTCCTCTATGCTTTATGGCTTATTTTGAGCACAATTGAGCCTGAGCTGTGCTGAGGCACGATCACACTTTCTCATCCTCCACACCTTCTTGCGGCAACATCTCGACGACAAGGGAGCCGCTGGGAAAGAGCTCCTTGTGCTCATCGAGACGTTCTTCACTTGCCGTGAGAATCCTACGAGGCATGGGTACTGCTAGAGTGAAGTCATAGGTGTGTTCGTAATCGATAGGTAAGCCTTCTGAATCGCCTGTGATGAGGATCGAGCTATCGTCCTCGGAGTGCAACTGAAGATCCACCCACATGTAGACGTCCTTGATCGAGGCATGCGATGCAAACTTGCGTACACAGCGAGAGCCTAGAGGCATTCTAAAACTTATGCGTGAGACATTCTTAACATTAGAATCGGGCTCGGGGAGGATATGAGCAGCATTCCATCGTCGCCAGCGAGTTCTGTCTGTCAGGCGCTTGGCTGCTGCCTCTTCTGCTGCTTTCTTCTCCAATTGTGCCATGCGATCTCGTTCCGCAGCCTCTCTGTCCTTGCGCAAGGACACCTCATAGGCCGAGTCCTGCTCAGCTCTAATGACACGCGAGAAAGTTTGCTCAGCTCGATCGGCACGCAGACTCACGAGCGTTGGCCCATAGGTCTCGATCAGCTGCGCCAGCGTAGACATCAAATCAATCACCTGCGGCGTGCCCTCGATCGTGGCCACGCAGGCCATGCGAGTCCTTGGTACGGAACTGTAGACGATCACAGCGATGAAGGGAAACCTGGTGGCCCCAAGTGACACACTCACGGCATATGCCTCTCGTTCCGCAACATTCCCCGCCCAGACGGAAATGTCGTTCTCGATCACATAACTCCGCAAGGTTTCATCGCAGATTAGCTGGTACATTGCTGGAGTATCATCATGGATCTCAGAGGTCAATATGACGAGCAGAAATCGTAGGTCTTTCTTTGCCTACACCTGATTAGCAAACAAAACTTGATCTTTATCAATGACAATTCTGGCAACATACCTGAGCTAGTGCCGTCCCGTACGAGACCGCAGCGAGTGGAATATGTGTGGTTCCAACTTTGGCCTCCAGCTCTGAGATGTACTGTGATAGTCAGCACTAGTATTCCATCTTGATTGTAGTGTAGCAACCGTCTTGGCGGCCTCTGTAGCAGTCAACGCACGCCTCTGATTAGGAAAAATCAAGGACCGCAAGATATTTCTGAATAGGCGATATGGTAGTGTCAGGAACCATCGAAGGATACCAATCATCTACTATAGAGTGTCGCGCCACAGTCTTTCGACTCTCGTCAACTCTCCTTCTAGACACTTATCCAATGCCAAGGAGATCCCTGCCCTCCTTTATTGGGATGTGTGAGTAGACAAATCTTGTGAGACCGCTTTCTGATGCTCGAAATTATGGAGGATCTCCGCAATGACTGTCGCTGTCCTGGAGAAAAACTGGCCTCATTCGCAAGAGAACTGCACTGATTGTCTCAGTAGGAGGTGGAGGATTCAAGCAGCTGATGCAACTGCAGGAGCTTCCAGTCTGGGGCCGGCGACACGTGCACACACTATAGCATGGTGGGGCGTTTCGAGAGAGTCGTCTTGCGATCGCGATCATCTTGACATCCTCCTTGGACCGATCCTGCTACTCTTTGCCAGAGCAAGCACGGCTTTCGTGATTGCGTACATCGCTGGGTCTGCGCATTCGAGAGATCCTACTTCGAAACACACAGGCTTGAAGCATCTCCCATTAGCGGTTTCAGCATCAACGCCAACAATAGCGACGGGCGAGCTCCTATATCATCGAGAGCCCATCCTGCCTTGGCATCTGCTGGTGATAGACAAGCTCGAAGACTGAGGAAAGGATAATAACCCCGTTTGGCCTTCCATTGCATCGCCGTCACCACGAATAGCATTTGGTGCCATGTCGACAGATGAATTGTTGAACACAGAGAGCAGTGTTGCGACGAGAGTGATAATACCTCTTCTATCAACTTTTGGATCCCTGCTCTTCTTTCTATCACTCCTATGTATAATATACTACCTGCGGTTCCACCGGTATGGTCGGATCATGCTGGGTCCCGGGGCACCTGGCTCTTTCGATGATGAGCAACAATCAATCAGAGAAGAGGCGATGTACCTACACACGTTAGATGAAGCTTCTCAGCAAGCTTATTTCCGAGCTAAGGGTTCGTTGTCTCAAATAATGGTAAAGTTATGCTTACGTGTTTAGCGTTCCAAGAGCTGAATCCACCTGATTCGTCCAACACAGATATCTCATTGTCCCAATTTCTGTCCATTCAGGAAAAAGGTGTTTCCGCATGGGAGTTTGAGCCGGACCTCGAAGCGACCAATTGTTTTGTTGAGTATCGCACCGAGATTGCCTTTTATGATACGGAGTGTTCTGTCCAGACAAATCTACCAATTCCCAAGCAGAATGAAATGTACTATTGGGAAGCGAAATTGTATGAATTACCAGCAACAACGATCGCCGCCATCGGCGTAGCCACAAAGCCGTACCCAACCTTCAGAATGCCGGGCTTCAACAGGCATTCTGTCAGTTACCTTACGGATGGCACGAAAAGACGTAATCAACCCTTCTTCGGCAAAGGTTATGGACCAGCATGTAAACAAGGAGACGTCATCGGCTGTGGCTACAAACCACGAACAGGAACCGTCTTCTTCACTCGAAATGGTAAGAAATTAGAGGAGGCAGCAACGAACCTAAAGAAGAATGTATTTCCAACGATCGGCGTCAATGGCCCATGTTCCATTCACATCAATTTCGGTCAAGCCGGGTTTGTCTTCATCGAGGCCAACGTCAAAAAATGGGGCCTAGCACCCATGACTGGTACTTTACAACCACCACCGGCCTATGGCTCCTCTGAGATCGGAGACTCTGTCCTTCTTGCGGCCGGATTCATTGCAGGGCAGCCTTCTACTGCTCGCGACAGCACAGATCAGACGAATCAGGACACAGCCTCGATACTTTTACCTGCAGAGGCCAATAATCATCTGTCGTCAGATATCTCCCTTGCGAATCTCAGTCACAGACAAGGTACATCTGCAATCCCCTCAGGAGTGTATGCACCGCCAGACTATACCAGTGATACGTCCAGTATGATCGATGATGGTGCACCTGGCCCTAGTGGTGCGCAGCAGTCTCTCCGCTCTGACGCCATAGACGAGGATGAGGACGAGGAGGCAAGAGGACTCCTCAGTGCTCGGCAGCATTTCGAGCGGATGTGATCCGTCTGCAGTTCTCCCAATCCTTGTCTGTTGCTGAGATGAGCCAGTGAGGAGATCCCGTGGTGTTGACGTATCATTTTTCACAGCTGTAGCGTTTGGTTAGTCTCTTCTTTCTCTTGGCCTTCGGGGTCTTCTATCATGAGTCGATGAGTTGGGTGCACAGATTTTATCGACTCGAATGTAAATTATCGCTACATTGACCCATAACTTATTGCTCTTCGTCTGTCTGTGCAATCAGCTCCCAATGCGCAAGATACCACTAGTAGTCCAGATTTGATGATTGACGTCGGATTAAGCAGCTTTGTTGTGATCGAGTAGTAGTTGTCTCTTGAGCACAACATTGGCTAGCGCTCCCTTGCTTCGACACCCTCACAATGCATGCACTGATTCATTGTTTTTGAATACCAGTGGAAGCTACCTGAAAACCAGTTTTTCAAAGAACAAAACTCCACAAAAAAAGTCCAGCATCTTTTGCTGTCCATCTCAACCTGTCAATACTACCCATCTGGTCAATCAAGTGTTCTACTTGAATCAAACTGCAAAAGGTTCTAAACGCCAGAGCTGATGAATGCCGAGCCATAAATGTCATGACTCATTCGTGTCACTCATGTATTTCTGAACATGTCACAGTGAATCTCCTAAAGAAAGCTCCAATCTCTTTGCAGAATCAATTGATTCCAATTCATGTCACAGAGACGGCTCATTAAGGGTCCGATCTGTGGTGTCGGTGGATGTAAATCTCAGAGGTACTATAGAGCCGATGGCCTGACGTATTGTCAGAACAATCATCAGGCGTACGGCGTCATCGAGTACCAGATTGACGAGGATGAGGCGCTGGCTGCTGGATTCGGATCGAGGAGGAAGAGAGCTGCGGGTCCTGCAGGCCTTGAAAGAGCAGAGGATGATGAGTATGGTGACGATGGAGAGGCCGGCAGGAGAAGAACGAAGGGAATTGTGAGGTATGGAAAGAGAGGCTTTGCGCTGTTCCTACAGGCCTTTCAGTTGCTGCTCAGACATCAGGCAGAGTTCATCACGAGCAGACTGGGTATTCCGGCGTTCGGACCTCTCTTGAAGGACCTCTGGCAGGTCTTTCTCCTCGCACAAAAGGCAGAAGCCAGGCTACCTGAATTGGAAGACGTGCAAATCTCCGAGACAAATACTACAGGGCATGATACACCGGTGACGGAGGAAGACGAGGATGGGATGGGTATGGCGAGTGCCGAGGATACTGCAATGGACGACGACGACGACTCTTCTGCAGAGCTGGAGGAGGCTACAGACAACTCTGCTGGAGATTCATCAAAAGAAGCCCACGGGTCAGCCAAAGGTCAAGAATATACAGGCTCGAGATACATCATGCACAGACCTGTCCTTCTGCATTCAATCGCACTCATCTACCTGAGCTTGTCGCTGCTGAGGACCCCAATCACCATTCACGACTTGAGAGAGTGGATGGTGACGAATCAGTTGCCATACCTGAGAGCATTGACACTCATTCCAGCGACCCTATCCTCCCGCCTCGAACCTGGCTACCAAGAAACTTTTACACCACAACTCTTGCCGAGCACTCTACGGATCTGGAGCTGGGTACAACACACTGCCGTCTTTCTTCAATCACAAACAAATATTTCATTTCCAGTCATGAACTATCGTCCCATCCTGTTTCGGATGATGCGGGATTTAATGCTACCATGTAAGCGGGCGTCGCTATCCGAGGAGAAGATTGCAAGCTGACAGCTATAGTGGATGCCTATAGAGCTGTCGATACGCAAATCGATAGACTTGAATTCGACCTCTCTGTCGTCGTGGCCAAGGGGAAAGTACTCAAGAATGTACCACCAGACATCAGGTTGTTGACACTCATCCTGGTCATCACAAGATTATTGTATGACTTGGATGGAGTCAAGCGAAGATCAGGAAGACGCACTGATCCAGTCAATTTCGGACCGGATCAAGATCAATGGCAAAAGTCAATTCGAATCGTAATTTCCAGACTGGAGGGAGTCGATCTGTTGGCCAAGACTGAACCACAAGATGCATTGTCCATGAAGGAATCTGCAATAGACGACTATTTGACATGGTTTGCAGATACCTGGCTGACAGGCCAGCAGTCGCATAGTCGCAAGAATGATGTACCAGAAGGAATTTTGAACATGTTCCCAATGACCCCTCATTCGAATGTCCATGGTCAGAATGGCGGAGAAACTGATAATCAACAGCCGGAACAGGATGATTTTCGAATGATCGAGTCACTTTACAGTAGTCTGCCGAGCCGACCAGCACGCACCGGCCCGAATGCTGGAGCACAATATATTCGAACACCGCAAAACCGTGGTGCCACCAAGATCGAGTTATTTGACGACCTGATTCAGTTGGCAAGTCTAAGGTATTCGATCGATGATCACGAACTTCGGAAATATATGAGAACGCTAGAAACGAATTTAGGGAGAAGACAATTCAGTGTGCCAGTATCGCCTCGTAAAAAGACTCCCAAAGAGAGACAGAAGAAGAGCTCGATGGAGAACGACGAAGGCCATCTGATTTTGAATACGGCACAGTCTGGTTCGGACCCCACTCAAGCTGAGAGCACACATCGGGAGGCTGTAGTTGATGAAAATGAGTTGTCGCGAGGAGTTCCAACACCCAGCGAATCAGATTACGTGCCAGACGACTTGTCGGAATAAGGTTTCATCATTGCGCATGTATATAGTGAGTAGCCAATGTCGAGCCTAGTTTCGCAGGAAGTCGGTGGATAATGTCCGAAATCTATAATTTAGACTTTGTGCGTTTCGCTTGAGCATTTGATCGCTGCCGAGCAATAAATTTCATAAGCACTGTCCAGAAGGCCATGTTGAGTCCAAATGGAGGTACGAGCCATTCCAGTATTCCGGTCAACCAGTAAGGGGTGATTTGTGAGATGACCTTGTCAATGTTTTGCTTCAAGTCCTCTAGAGATCCATTATTGTCAATCACTACATCAGCCTTCTTTACTTTCTCTGCAATGGGCATCTGAGATGCGACCCGGCTCTTTGCGTCATCGGGACTAAGATGCTGATCTCTCGCCATTAGTCGCGTCATCTGCAGTTCATCGGAGCATGCCACCACGACAGTCTTGCCGCAGAATAAATCCAAGCCGCCCTCAAACAGAAGCGGCACGTCCATGACGATCATCCTGTGTCCCAAGATCCAATACTTTAAAGCTTCCAAGGTCATGGCCTTCCGCACTGCAGGATGTGTTATGCCGTTCAATTTGGTCCTAGCATTCGCGTCATTGAATATCCTTCTGCCAAGAGCTGGTCGATTGAGAGTACCATCCTCCAACAATAGATCGGGTGTGCTTGACTGGAATGTAGAAACGATTTGGGCATATGCAGCCTGGCCTGGTTCCACGACTTTTCGGGCGAGGACATCGGCATCGACTACGGGAACCTTGTGTTCCTTGAATGTATTTGACACTGTCGATTTACCTGTGGCGATCCCGCCTGTGAGCCCGACAATCAGCATGAGACTTGAATACACAAAATTGGAGCCCTCTCGCAATCTTCAATATGAACCAAGAACTCAGAGACAGGTGGTCATCTCGACAATGTGGGGGATCTCTATGATAATGGCCGAGGACATTGACATGATCGGTTATCAATGAACTCAATACGAGAAACCCGAACAAAATTACCTGATTCTCAATCGAGGCCAGTTTAGGAATCGAAGAGGACTTGAAGTCCTTACGAGTCGTCAAATTGGCACAAGGGGAGCAGATCGTTCGCATTCCAGTATGATATTGTAGTCGCTTTTTTGTGTCTTTCAGCCGCAAGCTCTTTTTCCAGTGTAAAGCTTGGGATCTCATCTCAAACAGCATTTTGGCCATCATGGCAAATGACGTACAAGTACAAGATCCCCCATATATGCACGTATGCAATTTTCGATCAGGGACCTATATTCTCCTGCTTATCTTTCCAGTGTATTGTTGCAGGAACCATTGGTGGGTCTACAGGCGATCTCATCATGCACTCTCTCGATACTGTCAAGACAAGACAACAAGGCGCACCTCTTGTCTCAAAATATTTCAACATGGGTTCTGCCTATCGCAGTATCTTTCACGAAGAAGGACTCTTTCGTGGACTCTATGCCGGTGTAACTCCTGCGATTCTAGGTTCCATTCCAGGCACTGCCATCTTCTTCGGCACTTATGAGTTTTCGAAGAGAAATTTTGTCGACATGGGCATCAACGACACAATAGCGCCCTTACTTGCCGGATTCTTGGGTGACTTCTGTGCCAGTGCCATCTATGTGCCATCAGAGGTGCTCAAGACGAGGTTACAGCTGCAAGGCAGATTCGCTAATCCCCATTTCAAATCCGGCTACAACTATAGAGGAACGATTGACGCTGCGAGGACAATCTACAAAGTTGAAGGAGCTTCGGCTTTATTCCATGGCTACAGAGCGACAATCTGTCGTGATCTTCCCTTTTCGGCTCTGACATTCTTCTTTTATGAAATGTTCAAACGCCGGGCTCGTGAATACAAAGGTGACCAAGATATGGGATTATTATTCGAGACCCTATCAGGTGCGATGGCAGGTGCTCTCGCAGGTGCACTTACTACACCACTTGATGTCATCAAGACTCGCATACAAACACAACATCCAGATGCGACGCCAACACCTCCACTCCTCAAGCAGCACTCATCTCCTGTGGGGCCCAGCTCCAATTCTACGACACCACATCCCATCCGGAACAATATCAGTTTCACTCCTGTTCAACAAATCAGGCACATTTCTACTTCATCTCCCAATACCTCGACGCCAGCCCCGGTAACATATGCACTAACCTCCAGCAATCCCTTCTCGGGTCTTGTACAAATTTTCAGACACGAAGGAATTGTGGGACTCTTCCGAGGTATAGGCCCAAGAACAGCCTGGACAGCAGCTCAGAGCAGTATCATGCTGGTGATTTATGAAAACATGCTCAAAGGATTTGCCGCATTAGAACCCGAGATTGACCGAATAGCAAATTGACACGGCTTTCATGCTCAAGAGCATTGCTTCGTTCTGGAACATCTCGTTTGGTCGCTGTATATGAGCAAGCATACAAAACAATAGGGAAAGAGACGATATTCAACCCATAATAACACGGCATTTGCGAAGCGAAGGGTGCATATATTGACAGGAGCATACAAAATTTACGATTGTGACAGGCGCATCGACCATTCATTGCATTTAGAATTGCTGTAAACTGTAGATTAGGAAGAAAAGACCATTCTCACCTCTGCTCTGCTTCTTGACTATCCCCGACATTATTGCTTCGCAAAACTGCTAAAACTGCCATTATAGAGGACTACAATTGAGACACGTGCAGTCGAGGAAGATCCTCCCAAGGTCGCCAGGTGCCGCTTCAGTTCGGCAGAACCGACGGTGGAATCGTTGAATGTATGATGTCAGACTCTATTTGTACCAGGACAACTGGCCCATATCTGATCTAAAGTCTTCATTGCATTGAGTCTAGTAGGACAGGCTTGCTTCCTGCGTTCGCAATCGAGCTTGTGTTTGGCTTTGTCGGCAGTAAATTGCACATCATAGTAGATAGCAGAGATGAACGACTCTCTATTTGATGTCCTCCGATTCCTGCATTCCAGGCCCGAACTTGAACTTCCGTCGACCGAAGACTGTCAGAAAAGAGCATCAGTGGCACTGATTGTGGCATTTCACTCAAAGTCCGAGGAGATAATCAGCGATACAAAGCCCGCAAGTCCTTCTAGTAGCTGGATCAAGGTAAATTCAACAGAAGCTCAGTATCAGAATGAATCAGACACACAATCATCCACTATGAAGAAGTTGGCGGACATTCAGGCCCAGATCTCTGAGGAGGATGAACCTCATATACTGTTCATCAGGAGATCCGCTAGACAGGGCGACCGATGGTCATCTCATGTTGCACTTCCTGGCGGAAAACGGGAAAAGGAAGAGTCCGATATGGATGCTGCCATCCGTGAGACCAGCGAGGAGGTTGGACTAGACATATCAGAAGACCATGCGGTTCATATCTCCGGCCTCGATCAGAGACTTGTGACAACGAGTTTCGGTACACACAAATTGATGACGCTGTGTCCCTATGTCTTCATCTTGAGGAAAAAAGGGCTACCAGCCCTGAAGATTCAAGAATCTGAGGTTGCCAATGCACATTGGGTGCCAATTTCCGCCCTGTCGGATCCTTCAAACAGGACCACTGAAAGAATTGACATTTCGAGTCGTCTTGCTGGACGACCTACTGGTCTTCTCAGGACTGCTCTTCGATGGTTTTGTGGCGACATGTTGTTCTCGGGGATCAGCATGCTCCCCACTCTCTCTGTACATTCTCACGAGTATGGCCAAACGACGACTCAAAAGCAGGATAGGCTGATTCTCTGGGGTCTCACCTTTGGTGTCATCATCGATTTCCTGGACCTCTTGCCAACCGCAGTGGATGAGCCATCCTTCCGGTCCTTCTGGGACTTTCCCACATTCAGCACTCCCGATTTGAAGTGGTTGCTCTGGCTTGCAAACACGAGTGGAAGGTCAAAGATGTCTAAGATTCCTAGATCCATCTTGCCCAACTCCACCGAAAGGACAAAGTCAACAGCAGTGCTCGACAATGAGTCTACAAGGGAAGACTCTGGTGTCATGGATTACACAGGCATCGCTGTTCAAAACTACTACCAGTTGATACGCCCTGCAATATTGATGACACTCGGGTTGAGACTCGTGGGCTCGTTTGGTCTCTTCTACATCATACGCCGGACATTTGTGTACTATGCATAGATGACCGTCGTGCTTGCAATCAACGACACGCATATCTCTTTCGAGCCTCGAGCTCAGATCGACCAATGTTTTCCCGAGGAATACGAGCAAGCAAGCAGAAGATGCAAAAAAGCGCGTCGCGTTGCAGCCGCGCGCTTCTCCACTCGCGTGCTTGCAAGAAGAAATTTGGGCGCGTCTGGGATGACGAAGGACGTCCTGCAGGTAAATCATTCCGTTCACTCTATCCCATACTAGACTGTCACTCGAAATTGCTGTACGACTCGTCCAGTCTATCTGAGCAAGCACAGTAGCAGCATGGCAGGATCTTCTACGGATGATTTCGGGGACGCTTTCGATGCACTTCCAGTTGTATCCCGAGGTGTGAAGCGCACATATTCGAATCGAAATATTGCGAATCAGGAGTTTGCATCTTCAGGTCTACCAAGTCCGCCAGCAAGTTCATCGCCCCCTCAGTCGCCAGTGAAACCTCACGAGTCCGTCATGGCTCGATCGCGAGTCTTGGAACGGTTGTCGAATGCTTCGTGTAATAGTCTCTCGAAGCGCATCACGGCCTTGTCGACCCCGAGCAGAAAAGCGAGACCCAAAACGTCGACAGCGACAGCGAAGCAGAAGCCTCTGGTTCAGATGCATCTGAATCTCCTCCCAGCACACATCACTTGCAAAGACTGCGGCATGTCGTATACAAGAACTTCTGAGGCTGACCAGACACTTCATCAGACCTTTCACCAGACTCACCTCCTGGGTCTCCCGATTTCTGCTGTTCTTGCGGTGCAGCCCATCATACGTCTATCATGTACAAAACACTCGGAGAGGATGCTCCTGCAGAAATGTTGCCACGTCGTGGATTCCGAACTTTCCGCGAGCCCGTCTCCGCTCTCTCCTTCCTTCTCTGCATTCTTGATGGTTCAGGCGAATCGAATCATCTCCTTCATACTCATTCAACCAATTTCGCAAGCCCACACGTTGCTTGAAAGTGGCGATCTCTCGACAGAGTCGTCTGCTAGCAAGACCGTCTTGGGGATCAATCGGATGTGGACCTGTCGAACATATCGAGGACAGGGCAAGATCAGGACGTTGTTGGACCATGCCATGAAGGAATATCTCCATGGCTGTCGCTTGCGACATTCCGAAGTGGCATTCACGCAACTCAGTGGTTCGGGTGAAAGAGCAGTGAGAAGGTGGATGCCCCCTGATTCCCCCATCCTCATATACTGCGATTGATCAGAGTTTAGAGTCATAGAGTGGGTTGTTTTTGGGTGCAGGGTATTCTTGTTACGATGACGATGCTCACGCTATTGCTTGATTCGAAATTCGAGATTCTCATGATGAACATTGGTGAAATCGTCTTTTACTTTACACTAACGAATCATGTTCATCTCATCAAATTCTCTGCTCACCCATCTCGTCTTGTCCAGCAAGAGTTCCTCCTCATGAAATGCGTCATGAGTTTCCTCCTGATCCATTCTCTCGGCGTCTTCGTCGGCTTGCCCTTCTTCCGACAAGCCCTCTTCCGATCGTGGAGTGTGGACTTTGATGGCTCTGATGTGTGTATCTTTGCCATTCTGATGGTTCGTGAGGACCTGGATCTGGATCAACCTCGTCTCAAATAATCGTCGTTTCTTCTTCCGCTCGACGATGACCTCTCCCTCCAGACCGTTCACTCTTCCTCCTTCTACTCCTCCTCCTTGTGGCGGCGTGCTGGTGGCCTCTCTCCCTTGGAGCTGGTCGAGGAGTGAGGGACTCTCTGGACCGAGCACCTTTGTGAGATCAATGTGGTGCCAACCGACGGGTTCGTGAAAGTCGACGGATTGGGTCTCGAGGAGGGTATGGTGACCCATTCCAGTGAAGATCTTGATGGAGGACGGGGTGTAGCTCTCGTCGAGACTGTAGTTGAGGTAGATGCTCAGGAACCGGATCCCGACGAGTCTCGGAAAGTGAATGTCGATGGAATGTGGTTGGGGACCGTCGGATTGCCAATACGTCTCGAGCGAGGGATCCTGGACCCGGTCGATCCCATGGCCCTGTTTCGAGGAGGAGACGGTCCAGGCTGCCTGGGTTCCAATGTCCCTGTATCGATGGCGCGACAGGATGATGGCGTCCCGTGAGGGATCTGGCAATCGCCCAGACCACTTCGCGTCGTCGTCCGGTGCTGCCGACTGCTGCGATCCGGTTCCGTCCCTCTCGTTCTCCTGACTCGCCAAATCTTCCGAGACATCATTGATACTCGTCGCCTCCGACAAGGCTTCGGGAGAGTTCATCACATCATAACAGGACGCACGACCTTTCGAGAGCTTCCAAAACGCAGATCTATCGGGGTTCGAGGTCACTGGGTAGAGGAGTGGAGAAGGAATGGCTCAATTCTTGGCCCATGCAAGTGTCGACGTTTGTCTTTATTTTCGCGGGTGAGCAGTTGCAAGTGGCGCCCGAATCCTCCGGGGAAAAGTTTATGCTTGACATTGCAAGAATTCTTGTTTACCCCTACTCAGCTTCATGACATGCATCGAGAATGACGTCGAGTCGACATGTACATTGTTGAGGATGCAGTGGACAATCACTGGCATTGAATGCGTCACTTGCAATGCGTTGCTTGGCCGAGCTAGGCCATGGTTGTCTTCTCCATCTTTGTTCTAGCTCCCATTCGCATCTGTGCCCCGAAAAAGTACGTCAATCACGGTCAAGGTAAGTGGGGATTGGTGCTGTCATAGTAAAACTTGGAAAGGTGGATAGTACAATATGAAGTTTATCGTTGAAATATACAACCTTTCTCGCCATCTCTCTCGGTGAATGAATCTATAGTCATCCTCATGCCACGCTTTCTTCTATATGCTGAGGTCAAGGTTTCAATGCTGCCTGTTTTGTACAAAATTCTTTTTCGAGTGGAACTCCAATAGTCATCAATCCTCCTCCAGTCGTAGGCCTTCATCCCCCGTGATCTTGCCGAGTGGCTCATCACCACCAGAATGACCGGGCGGTACTGGCTGATGCTCCGAATGACTTCGACCGGACTTGGCGACCCCGTCACTGCCGTCGGCCAGGGTACTGCCAGAGCTGGAATCACTGCCGGCTTCATGGTTCAGAATCGAGGCACCGTTGGCTTGCGACTGTGCTTCTTCGAGCGAACGCAATTCCTGATCGTGTAGTCTCTGTGTCATGATCTTGATGGCTTGATCGATGCTCAGATGGATGAAGAACTTGTCATTGTCCGAATCGAGGAATGCCTCGTGGCCACTATGGTGACCTTCGCTGTCGACCTGATTCGGGTCCACGATGGGACCCATGCCATCTGCCATGAAAGGAGCCGGATCATTGTCCCTTGCTAGGTTGTCAGTCTCGTCGTGACGTCTGTGGGATTGACCATGAGAAGACCTCGGGCGTACTTCCACTCTTTCAGCCAATCCAGAGCTCGAGAAATGTCTCTGAAAGGTGCGAGTCGGAGCCCGTTGCCTCGTGTCACCCCTGACCAAGGGCAACTCTCTCCTCATCTTGGGCGGTGCTCGCTCTGGACGATCGATCGGGGCGGCGACATCTGCCAGTTCCAGGATCCTCAAGACTGACTGGTGCACACAAACAAAGTGCATCTCGAACGAGTCTTTGGCTCCCGAATAATCCTGTAGCTCACTGCGCAAATCAAATAGAGTCTGGAGACCCGTAGAATCGAGATGATTCACTGCACTGAAATCCAGAATCAGTCCACGGAGAGGCGGCAGTGACTCTGCTCGGTCAGCTGTCCCTGCACGTCGACGAATTGCCTGGATACGCTCGCTCTGATTTGAATTCCAGTTCCTCTTCTCCTCCACCTCGGAGCCTTTTGCGGTATATGCATAGATTTGCTTGATTGTCTGGTTCTTGATGTATCGGCTGTTGGGAAAGGTAAAGGATTCTTCGAGACGCATGATGAGCACGCCTGGAAGAGGTTGTATGGCTCGTGTGACAAAGGACGGATCGTTGGCATCGACATACACCCCATGCAGCCGCTCATTTGTGACAGGGTCCTCGACGACCTCGGCCAAGAGTCTCAGATGAGGTCGTGCGACTCGCCAGAGCAAGACGACGACGGAGTAGCCAACAGAGACGAAGATTCCAACCTCGACCGTGTAGAACAACGTTATCCAGAAGGCCAACTGGCCACCAAGGAAATCCCAGAAGCTCAGTCGCCACAGCTGATACCATACCCGAGGACCTGCAACGAGCTGAATGACGGCTAGGAAGATGACGGCTCCGAGAGTGGCATTGCTGATGTAGAAAAAGGCCGGTGTGACTGCACAGATTGAGACGATGACGACCACTGCACACATCAAGCCGGACAGGGGAGACTTTGCACCGGAAGCATTGTTGACTGCAGTTCGTGAGAAGGACCCGGTAACGGCATAGGAGCCAAAGAAACTGCCAACTATGTTCACCACGCCAATCGAGAAGAGTTCTTGGTTCTGATCCAATTGATACTTTTCCTTTCGAGCAAACGCTTTTCCGATGGCAATGTGTTCGAGGACGGCTGCGAGAAACACTGTGATGGAGCGGCCGGCGAGACTGGACAGAAGGCTCAAGTCTGGGACAGCCGGCTTGTACAAGCCGGAAGGCACATTACCGATGATGCTAATCAGGGCGGAAGATTTAGTCTTGTGCTTGTTGATCCCATAGGAGATGGCAGTAAAGATGATCACCACAAAAGTATTCCGCGCGACTCCGATGAACCAGAGCAATTTGTTCTTTTGACCCAAACGTCTCCCGAGTGTCTGTAGTCCAACGAGCGCTATGATGCTGCCGATGGCAAATAGGATATCTCGCCAGTGCGCCGTTCCCAGGGAACTGAAAATGTCGTGAATGATTGTGCCAGTCTTGTTCCTCGTGCTGACCTTGTACTCTCCCAACAATTTGGGAACCTGTTGGATGGCGATCGTGAGCGCGGCACCACTCGTGTAACCAGTGAGAACTCCTCCCGGAAAGAAGTCCAAGATGATTCCCAGCTTGAAGATTCCGAGGGCGACCGAGAAGAGGCCGACCATAAAGGCAGTGGCAATGGCGACCGTGACACCGTCGTACTCTGGCAGTTGCGTGATGATTTCGCCTGCCAGTAGACTGACGACAGCGGTCGGACCTATCGTCAGATCCTTCGAGGTACCGATGAATGTATACAGGATCGGGGCGACATAGGACGAGAAGAGACCATATTGCACAGGGAGACCGGCGACATTGGCATAGGCAATCGACTGTGGTACCAACATCAGTCCAACAGTCAGTCCGGCGATGAAATCACCAGCACTCCAGCGCCAGTCATACCTCGCTATCCACCTCGTGAAAGGCACGCGATTCAGAGCCCACTGCGGCACCGTCTTGTGAAGACCCTTGACGGTAGAAGTCGCGTATCCAGCCAACCAAGCCCGAGTCGGGTCGTCCTTCATCTCCTGCAGCAAGAGGCGAAAATGCTCCATCTCGGCCTCTGAGGACTAATTTCGTCACGTCCTTCTCAAGATGAAAATTATTGCAGTCTATGAGGATGAAATTTGGGTCCAGCCTACACGGCCAATCTCAGGCATCACTAGCCCTCTGACAAGTAGGGGCAAGACAAAGAGTCAAGAGCCTCATCAGATCATTTCGGCCCTAGAATGACTGCCGGAGGTATAACATCAGCCGAACAGATGGGAGGAGGGGAAATTCCAAATTGGCTACGTCGGTGGTTGACTTTTTTCCCTTCACGCCAGGGCTTGGCGGGATCTTGTCACAGGGCAAAATTGAAGGGGAAAGCTGGGATTGCGTGCTCCTGCCAGATCTCAGCCAGGAGGCGATCGTCCCGATCAGCCGCTTCCAGATGCAACTCATTCGTCAACTTTACCCGAGACTTGGCAGCCTTCTCGGGGACAACAAAAGGGAGAATTATACAGATCAGCTTGGTGAAGAACCACTAACTTCTAGCACGGCGGACATCACTATTATCTGTCGTAATTTCTATTCTATACAGTCTTGCTGTATCTCCCAGCTAACTCCCTGAGTACGATGGCTGAGCCTGAACAGGCGGCATCATACTTCTTCTGAATGGGTTACTGCTGCCTGTCTGCTGTGGCATGAGATTCCCTGTCATGTTCACCTGCATAGGAGACACTTGAGCATGACCAACCTGAGCCATAGATGCACTAACGACACGATTCTTGGCGAACGGGTTGCCGGTCGTTTGTGCACGCACAACACTAGATTGTTCGCCGACAGCTACCTCATGCTGCGGCGGTGGATTAAGATTGGCCGGCGAGGCACGAGCGAATGGATTCCCACCAGTTCGTTGGGCATTCAGGGTGACTGGTGCACTACTGAAATTGTTCGCAGGGGGTAACATGGAACGTCGGAATGGATTCGCTCCTATGGTTTGAGGTTGTAGAGACTGCACACTCGTTTGTGCAGAAAATCCGGGTTGTGGCATGGGATGCTGTGAAACACTGCCGAGTTGCTGATCTTGATTCGTCATTTGTGAATAAATAGGTTGCTGAGCAAGACTTTGGCCAATTGGATTTGCGCTATTCGTGCCAAAGATCGATGGCTGACCGGCAATCTGATATGCTCCAACCTGAACTTGATTTAAATTGTGACCACTTGAGCTATTTTGTGCTTGTGTGAGGTACGGATTGGTATCAGCTTGTGTGAATTGTCCTTGAAATGTCTGATAGGGTTGCATTTGAGGGGCTTGCACAGGACTTTGAAATTGTGGCACGTATTGAGACTGCTGTGATTGCACAGGCTGTGGAGGGGTTTCGATGGATGCGAAGAAATCGATCAGATCACTATTGCTCGTCGAATGAGGTTGCGGCAGAGAATTCCTAGTTCCAAATGGATTCGTATCATTATTTCGCTTCAACACTGACTTCAGAGCTGGTGTAGCATTGTTGCGTGAGCCATCAGTATCCTTACCACGTGAGATTGCGGAGGGATTCCCTGTGGTACCATTGCTCTTTTGTGCAAGATACTGTATGCGATTTTGTTCAAAATCAGGGTCATTGATGTACTCCTCGAGGCTATTACCTAGGGATGTAGGAGCGTGTTGTAGGTCGGGAATTTCCAATCTAGTAATGGACTCGAGAGATCTCGCTAACGACATGAAGACAATAACACCATCAGTCTGTTCCACAAATCGTTGGTAAATAGCTAGAGCTCTCTCAGCATCAGGCTTCGACATCTCAAAATAGTGTTCTAGAACATTGATCACTCCTTCGTTGGCAACCTGAAATAGTACAAGAAGATCGGCAACAAGTAAGCGGAATGCCGTCAATGTTATTTCATTATCCACCTCATTCTCCAGTAATTTGCATTGTATGAGAGGTCCAATGATCTTCTGCACCGATTCTGTCTCTCTCAACAAGCCCTTCTCGATCGAGAGCTTCCGGAGACGTCCCTGTCCAGCTTGATCAGACATTGATTTGACATAATCGGATTTGACACTCGCAAATGCCTTGATTCGTGCCGTCAGATACGCACCGTAGTCGTTGATATTGCGGCCTTGTTGCGACATTGGTGAGCAGCCAGTACTAGTTAAGCTTGTAACACGAAATTGGTGCGAATGGGTCAGATAGTCCAACACTAGACAAATTAGGCCTGGTGTGTTATCTTCGGTATCTGCTTACCAGAGTCCTTGTAGCCATCACGTATCAGCATGTGAGTCAAGATTAAGGATTTAAATACGACCTAAAGACATCAGATTGATGATGCACCCGTAATCAAGCAACCCACGGTCCATGTTGGATCCTTCAACCGATATTGAAGTGCACGAAAGACTTCCCCAATCGCAGCCTCACCATGTTTAGTAGCCTAAAAGATAGCTCAGCGACCACAATTGCCCAGAAGCGCGTGCGTACTTACATCTAGCAGATGTTGTACATACTTAGCTTTCGGCGCGGCGAGTTTTGATTTTGTACCTCCCTTCACGGACTTCTCGTACCCATTGCCGCTCGACGACATGCTACCCGCGGTCGCAGCTTCACAAATCTGGACGTTCACTAAAGTTCTTCACGAACAGGCTGCAGCGCAACTCATGAACGTTCCAACATGGCCATCGCTGCTCGAGAATTCACCTGCCGTGGTCTGACACCAATGCCCAAATGTGGTGTTCCCGGAAGAACACGACAGAAACGATAGCTTGGTCATTGCACATGATGATAAAATGGTTTTAAGTACTAAAGACGTCACGTAGCAATGGCTGTCCATTTTAGAATGTCGCGAGACTCACTCGCATATATGTCATGGAAGGGAGGGGATGCTGTGGTTTTCTGAACTCAGAAGTTGGACACAATTCCTTTTGGAGCTTCTGTTTCAACATTGGTCTCGCATGCTCAATGATTCATGAAGTTTACGCAGCGTACTCATCGGGGTAATGGAGCACTTGCACCTGGACTCATGTAACGTGTACACTTGACGCTGACCAGTACTTTGACGGTCAGCAGTACACTTCGTGTTGCAGAAAGTTGATTTACAAAGTTGCATCCTTTTTGCATTGGCTCGCCAAGATCCAACCGTGCTCATTTGCTGAAGCCACAGTTATTCTTAGGGTTGGGCAAACACAATCGATCATACTTTTAGTATAAGCTGAGCAAGAGATCAAACAATCTTGTAATTTTTTCGGAAGTACTGATGACTATTTTACATCTGTCGAGAGTAAGGCATGGAAGATTGATGATCCTTGAAGAGGGGTCAGAGTGTCCGTGCGGCGATTGTATAGTAACAAGGTTGCAGCAATCGCTGTTCTCATACGTCCTTCCTGCTTCGAAAAGCGGATGACTTAGTCATACTACATGTCTGTAGCTACACGACCTTTCATCATAATGTTATAAAACATTGCTAGAAGGATCAACTTCGAAGAAAGAAGAATGGCTCGTGCTAAAGGCATTTTTGTAAAACATTGCGCTAGTTGCCTGACTTGGGCTCAGCAAGCCACCAGATTGATCAATGCTCAACAGTTCTCACGGTGGTACCCCCGTTGAGACCAACGAAGAAACAGCCGAGTAAGGAAAGATAGAAAGAATCGAGATGTCATGCCAATTCCCTCCTTAGAGCATGACCTCTCTGCAGGTCCAGTTTTGCATATTTATAACTAACATTCGCTAAACATCGTGTATTATTGTTCTGGGGTCAGTTGCCGCTTATCCGGATTACACAATCACACAAGAGCAGCCCCACATGTTTCGTCGCTTATGCTTTATTTAGATGCAAATACTTTAGGCATAATGTATCATCCTGTATGCATGCAACAATCGAGCAGATTAGTGATTACAGTGGACAGACGGCGATCCATCATGCATATGACAAATTCCAACAAACTCGAATTATTGTCGCCTAGGGGCTCGACTCTCCCGATGATCGCCCGATACAAAATCAGCCACCCTCCACATTGTCCACGTATTGTCTTTCTCACGAGTCGCACAGAGTGCTGGAGCACATCACAAAAACATCCTGAGTGAATGCTACTGGTGACATCCCCAGCTTTACTGTGTACCCGTCCATGAGGAACAAGTAATCTCGATCTCAGAAGATTATGCTGATCGCTCAATTACTTCCTTTCTTTCAGGCTTGAGATTATCAGTAAATAAAATTCACTGATCAGGGTGTTTTTCGTCGAGGTGGAAGATTGCCAAGCAGCCTAACACTTTAGATTGTGCGATGAGTCGTCGGTCATGTCATGATGCTAGGCGACCATAGACTTCATTGTAGACAACGCTGTGCCTGCGATAAAGATCGAATCGCAAGAATATAAGGATATTTTGGACTGCTCGAATTCAATAAATTATGATCGCAAAAATGCATGATAAAGATACACATTCGATACTAGACCTACCAGTGGAACTAATAGTAGGAGTGCTCCGATATCTGTCGATCGACAATTATGCGACCTTGTGCTTGACCCATTCGTACTTCACTGGCATACTGAGGAGCGACTATCTCTGGCGAGCCGGAGTACTTCGAAGCCTTTCGAAGGGAAGCTCATTCGAGTGCGGCAAGGTCCTTCAGAGGACTCCGAGCTCTCATTCGGAGTATATTATTGTGGATGCTTCTACACGTCCTCTGCTCAGCAGTCCACAACCATATCAATCGTATCGTAAACTCTACCATAGGGTACTGAAAAATTATGGCTGGATGATAGGAACATTCGCGGGCAATGCTCAATGGACTGGCTCCCTCATTGAGATCTTCTACAATGGTTACACTGGTCTCATCGAATGCAGGCGCCTTCAGCCTTCTGCTGTGTTCTCTTCGGCCATGACCTATTCTATTGACGATGAGGTATATTGGCGCGACTTTGATCCTGTAATACAATGTCGCCAAGAACCCTTGTTTGAGGTCGGCCACAGCCGTCCAGATGATCAATTCTTGGCAGTCGTCGCTCGAACTATTGGCATTACGGACGAGCAGACGATCAATGCTTTGGGAATTGAGGAAATCTGGCCCAGTATCAACGTGCCTGCCAAAGAGAGGATAATCGTCCAACAGATCGATGCATTGTCAAAACTTGGCAACGGGTTCGATGAGTTCTCGAACAATTTGCTTGTTCTTTCGCGACCACTATTGAGTCGTGCCATGTACGAATTGCGCGGCGGATTAGTATCGCAGCAAAAAGTTCCTCGTCATAACGAGCTCTTCTATCGTTTACCGCAGCATCTACCTTCACCGGCTGGATTCGAAGAACATTCTGGTCTCTTCATGGGTGATTACAGCTCGCATGGACCAGAGCTACTCTACCTGTACTATCCGACACCAACTTCTCTACACGCTGTGAAAATTACGGGGGATCCAAATGTACCCAGAGGGGAATTATCCTGGGTAATTGACGATCTCACCTCTCCTGTCCGCATTTGTACAGAAAGAGAATGGCCTGGTGCTCGTGCTTATAAAGGCCGTGGACAAATCTCAAACCATGGATTCCGCAGCCCGACATGGATCGAGACGGAAGTGATTCTCTATCATGCACGTTCCCAAATTGTTCCTCATACTCTCCAGAGTCAGATGACAGCGAGTGAAGTAGATGAGTATGAAAGAATGGTCATTCAAGATACTGTCGAGCAGAGACTTGATTCGACCGAATTTGAATTTCGTTCAACTCGTCAGGCAGATTCTGGGACTTCAGGATCTTCCCCCCTTTATGCCCACTTCGACCAGCAATATGAGAAAGCGGGTATAGTGCTATGGTGGAAGGACATGGTACACCTGAGTCAATTTCATAAGATTAACAGCATAAGTAGCACTGTTGTACACCCAACACATCCATTTTGAGGGACTCATCAACGACAGCCCGTTCAAATTAGGAGTTGATCGATATGTACATCACGGTCTCGCAAGAGCACCTTAGGTGTACTTGTCCTCTCTTCACAAGATTATCCGGGCTCTTCCTGCCCGATAGCAACCTCATCATGGACTCCGCCAATCTCATGTGCTTGCAGACTTGGACCACAACTTTGTTGTCATGACAATGCAGGGATACGCGCTTGGTGGAGATTTGGCAGTTATCAGTTAGGAACATGTTTTCCTGGGCTCATCACTAGTGCAATGGATGCAATAATCCTAACTTCTTTGTATAGCACCATCTGAACACATAGACAATTCTTTTTGTTCCTATTGAACATGGCATTCTTACACGCTTCATATTCAGTTCATACTTTGTCCCAAAGGCAGACAGCGTCTATAGATTGGCAGATGCCCTGTACTACAGGACATTCTCCTCGCTTGTGTAGCAGCAGCTGGGAGTGACAGGCCGGCAAACTGCTTCTTTAGGGACGTGGCTGTGAAGGTTCCCAGATCGAGCTCAAACTTGGAGTGCGGCAGGTTCGATTCGAATCTCCCCGCTGCATGCGCGAGCGCCAACCGACATCATCGCCGCACATGCCAGACCAAATATTCCTACTCTATTTGCGCACGGTTCATCATCGACAACACAAGCTGAGCTGCACTACCCAGATACCTCGGAAGCTGGGGAGCACAAGAAATTACACAGAACTCCAGCAAAATTATTCCATCATACACACCCCTGTCTTGTACGTTCACTAAACGAAGTCATGGGCTTAACATCCCTGCTAAAGGAGTGGTACAACACAGGCAATGCTACTTCCGTAGCACGACAAGCATTGGAAGAAGCAACAACTTACGAGGAATATAAAGCTGCAGCTCAACTACTGGACTTCTTAGAGGGTCGCAATGAATTCAAAGCTGAACCCTTCTCACAGGATTATGATAGTTCGTTGCTATCTGCGCGAATTATTCAGTTGAAGGACGCTCGTCAGGCCGGAGATTTCCACAAAATCCAATTCCTCCTGCGAACTTCGCTGAGCAGGAACCTTGGGAATATGGGTAATGCAAACCTGTACTCCAAGACACATATCGGAACCAAGTACCTGATTGAAAATTACATCTCAGAGGTGGAAAGAGCGCTGCATTTCTTGTTGAGCAAAACCAAGGAAATGTCCGAGCAAGATGCACAAAGTGTCCTGAGCAGTCTGCTAAAGGCACGTCAGGCCTTTGGTCGTACGGCGCTTCTACTTTCTGGCGGCGGCACACTTGGTATGATGCACATAGGAGTCATCAAGACCTTGTTCGAAGCCCAGTTGTTGCCAAGAATCATCAGCGGCTCTTCTGCAGGCGCGATTGTGGCTGCAATAGTGTGCACACGGAAAGACGAAGAGCTGAGTGAATTGGTGACACAATTCCCTTATGGCAATCTGCAGGTGTTCCAGTATAACGATAGACCAGAGAGTGTTTTCACCAGGCTTGGTCGTTTCTTGAAGCACGGTGTGTTTATGGATATACACTTCCTATCCGATGTCATGGTGGAATGGATGGGTAATATGACATTTGGTGAAGCCTTCAACAAGACTCGCCGGATACTCAATATCACAGTTTCTTCATCTTCCATCTACGAAATGCCTAGACTCCTGAACTATATCACCGCACCGAACGTCATCATATGGTCGGCAGTCTCGGCTTCCTGTAGTATTCCAGGCATTTTTTCTGGCTCACCACTCATGGCCAAGAGTCAGGCCACCGGTCAGCCTGTGCCTTGGAATTCTGCAGGCAACAAGTCTATCGATGGCTCAATTGAAGGTGACCTGCCTACAACGCGACTCAGCGAATTGTTCAATGTCAATCATTTCATCGTCTCACAGGTCAATCCACATGTCACCCTTTTCCTACCGACCGAGTCACACGAACTCGAGAACACTAGTGGCCTTTTCTCGACCATGCTCATGAACGAGGTCCTCCACTACACGGAAGTATTGACAGCTCTTTCTGTTGCTCCTGCGTTATTCACACGACTGACAGCTATCTTGAAGCAGCGCTACATTGGTCACATCACCATATTACCACAGGTACCCATGGCGAGAGGGCTTCTCAAGCTACTCTCCAATCCTACTCCAGAATTCATGATTGATGCGTCTGCTCGGGGAGAAAGGGCCACATGGAAACGTATGAGCCTGATTCGAAATCATCTACAGATCGAGACAACCATAGATAACACGCTATATCAATTGAGGCTCGCTGTCATGCACCAAAACAGGCCCACGAGATATCTCAAAGCGTCGAGGTCGACGCACAATCTCGATACAGAACATGGCCGCTTCCACAGTAGAAGAAGATCCTCTTCGATCGTGTCCAATACATCCGTAGAATTGGATCCTAGCGATGTAGCTCCAACGATAGATCCGAAGGGCCGCAGCAGGTCGTCAACTCCGAAGTTTGAGAGGAGTGGTTTCAGCTGGGATGCAACATTTCCTACCGCGAGAAAGGATACGGCCAGCCCTGCTCCTGTGATTCGAAAAACAAGGGGGCCGAGGCGTGCTTCACGCCGAGCTTCAATCGATCTTTCACACCTGGACGTAGGCGAGCGGGTCGCCCATGCATCCTCCGAAAGATCTGGCCTGGAGCAATTGGGTCCTTCTCAGCTCGAAACCCTCGAAAGACTAGAGAAGTATGGTTACTCGAGACCACAGAGCCCTTTGAGTCGGTCGCGTAGCCCAAGGGTCCTCAAAATCTCTCACTAGTCTTAAATCTTCGTACGCTGGATTTTCAAGTTTAATTAGCGACGGCGTGCATAAAGATACCTATATTGATGGAAATAGCACGACAGATAGTGCAGTATATACTTGTGATTCCTCGCTCTCTCTCTATGGCCTTGTGTATCTCCCTCTACCGCGATCGATCGCAGATGACTTGCCTTAGAGCGAATAGTCGCCAACAGTGCATCGAGAAGTTCAGCCACGTCCGCCACGACCTCTGTGGGGAACATGACAATACTCTGCGTCTAAACACGAAGATGAGCAAAAGTATACGTAAGATGCTATCGCAGACGTTGGCGAATTCACCGAGGCTGGTCACATATTCGATTTCATGTCACTAGCAATGCCCTGATTGTCATGAGGAATGTCGAGTGTAGTTTGACAGCATGACACAGGCTTCGATTTCGTCCTTCTTCAAGCGGAAATCAGACGGTGCAGCATCTGAGCAGAGTACACCTCCGAAGAAAGCACGAGTAGATGAGCCCTCTGCGAAATCGCCAGAAGTCGTTCTCTCAGACCGTACAAGGCATTGGCATATCGATGATACCTCAGAAACCAGTCCTCCTTCAGCCGAAAAGCTTGCGAATCACCAGAGATTCATCGATAAACTGGGAGATATCCAGGATAGACAACAGTCGCGTGCAGTAGATGCGATTCCGGAGGAAGTTGAAGACGAAGAACAGGAAGCAGACTCTAACAACGACGAGGCCGACAACGCCACCGTTTCTGCTTTAACGACAAAATTTAGCTATGGTGAAGTAGCCACTACCAAAGGAAAGAGCAAAAAGGGGGAAGAAAAGCTGACTCCTCTCGAATCGCAGGTCATCAAAATACAAGAAGCAAATCCTTCTACCATATTACTGGTAGAAGTCGGCTACAAGTACAGGTTCTTTGGTCCGGATGCTCGCACAGCATCCAAAATCTTGGGAATCGCTTGTTTCAAGAGCCATTCGTTCTTGACAGCTTCTATACCGGTTCATCGCCTTGAAGTACACATCAATCGCTTAGTGAAAGCCGGCAAGAAAGTTGGAGTGGTGCGCCAAGTCGAGACAGCAGCGTTGAAGGCCATAGGAGACAATCGGAATAAGACATTTGAGCGCAAACTTTGTGAGGTCTATTCGAAGGGGACATATCTGAACATCAATGAAGACGAGATTGTTGGAGGATGGATCTTGGCACTTGTAGAGGATCCCATCAGTTCCATACAGTCTTCTCTTCGCCCTTATGAAGACATGGAAAAGCAAGACCTGCACGCCTCTAACAACGCAAGTCAGGCAGAACCTGGATCTAGTGCTGGGAAGATGTCGGCGAATCGGGCTGTACGCATTAGCTTGGTGGTCATACGGGCTGAAAGTGGTGAAGTCTTGCATGATTGCTTCGAAGATGGCGATCTGCGGTCTGAACTTGAAAAGCGGCTGCTTCTATTGGATATAGTCGAAGTCATCATCATAGGCAACATCTCTTCGACCAGCAGGAAGATCGTGGAGAGTCACGATAGACGTGTCGAGGAGATTGTGCGAAATCCTGTCTCCGAATCAAAGAGTCAGGTCAAAGACTTTTACACATCCAAATACTCTGAGAAGGAAGTTACACCTATCCTGTCAGAAATACTGAAACTTCCTGACACAGTGATAGAGTGTCTCGCAGGTCAGATTCAATACATGTCGGAATTCAGCTTGGACACAATCTTTACACTTACAAACTTTTTCCAACCCTTCGAGAACAAGTTACGCATGCATTTGCCAGCAACCACCATTGCATCCTTGGAACTACTGTGCAATTCGACAGATGGATCTCAGTATGGTTCACTCTTCTGGCTACTCAATCATACACGTACCCTTTCGGGTCGAAGACTCTTACGAAAGTGGATCACTCGCCCTTTGGTCAGCGAGATTGACCTTCGAAACAGACAAGATGCAGTAGCGGAAATTGTCGATGCTACCGGAACATCTTTTACACAGTTGGAGAAAGCACGTACCATGATTCGAAAACTTCCTGACCTCGAAAAGGGCTTATCAAAGATCTACTATGGCAAGGCGTCCCGTCCGGAGGTCCTTCAGACACTGCAAGCATTCTTCAGAATTTCAAGGACATTCGATGTAAGAGAGTCATTCGCCTTTGCGAGTCCTGTCCTTCGGGACGGCCTCTCTTCTTTCTCGTCGATCGCGGAAATAGTAGATGGCTTTCTGGCAGAATTCAACCACGCTGAAGCAGCCAAGAATGACAAATATAGTATGCTGCACGGACCGATTACGACTTGTACTGTGCTGATTACCTAGATATGTTCAAAGAGTCCAACACCTTAGACTCTATCAGCGACCACAAGATGGGCCTCCTCATAATCGAGTCTGATCTTCGTGATCATTTGAAAGACATCTGCTCGACATTGAAACGCAAACAGCTCGACTATGTGACAGTAGCTGGAATTGACTATTTGATAGAACTGAAAAATGACGCGACGAAATTGGTACCTCGCGATTGGATCAAGGTTTCCGGGACGAAATATGTGTCTCGCTTCCATACTCCAGCCATCATCAGATTTGTTGCTGAGCGGGATCAACGGAAGGAATTATTGGCCATAGAGTGCGACGCTGCCTACTCAGATTTCTTGCGACGCATCGCGATACACTACGATACACTCAGATGGATCGTATCCAGTATCGCCGAGATGGACGTTTTGATGTCTTTTGGTATTGTGAGTTCAGCTGGTGATTATTGTCGACCAAAATTCCTATCTGCGTCATCTGTCGCTTCTCCCACAACGATTCATGCAAAGGACTTTCGTCACCCGATCATTGAGAGACTGAATACCTCGGCGTATATCCCCAATGACTGCGAATTGAGCAACGCTACCGGCTCTACGCGAGGTCTGATCTTGAGTGGCCCCAACATGGGAGGGAAATCGAGTCTCATAAAGTCCTTGGCACTCATTACGATCATGGCTCATTTGGGTTGCTATGTACCCTGTGAATCGATGGCACTCTCAGTCATCGATGGGATCTATGTTCGAATGGGAGCCTCCGACAACATCCTCTCGAGACAGAGTACCTTCATGGTCGAACTCTCGGAGACGTCGGAAATCATCTCCTTTGCGACGAGCAAGAGCTTGGTCATTCTGGATGAGCTAGGCCGGGGGACGTCGACATTCGATGGCCTCGCGATCGCCAGTTCAGTCTTGCGTCACTTTCTCGATCTGTCGTGTCTCGTTCTCTTTGTGACTCATTATCCTTCGATGGCTCAGTTGATTGAACATCGCAAGGAGGAGGGAGAGGAAGGAGCGGAAGGCTTGCCAGATCGAGGCCCGAGCAGAGGAGGTGGAGCTGGGGAGCATGATGGCACGGAAGTGGTCAAGGCATGGCATATGGGCTACTTGAATCAGAATGAAGAAATCACATTCTTGTACAAATTGACACCGGGTATGGCTACTAGAAGCTATGGTCTCAATGTGGCAAAACTGGCCGGTCTGGACCCAAGAATCATCGAGTGTGCAGATTCAAAGAGTCGAGAATTTGAATGGGAGATGCACCGTCGACGAGAACGGAACGAGGTCGTGCAAGAGTTTCGTGCCTTGGCGGGGACGGAACGCGTGGATGGTGATCGATTACAGGCTCTTCGAGAACGGGTCGCGAATCTCGCAACAGTTTGAACTTGAACACCTTCGAATTCTCCGACGACTTTTCTTGCTTGATGTCTGATTGTTGAACGATTCAGAGGAAATATGGCAAATTCATCACCAGAAATCATCCTCGACAGTTTCCTTCTTGGCACCCTGGACCGCTTGAGCACGATACATTTCGGCAATCTGTGGGGCACCTGTGCCGTCTTCGATTCCCTTGTCCTCACGAAGTCTGACGAATCTCGGAAACCGAAGACTGATTCCCTTGGCGGGATCGATGAGCCCGACACCGGCTTTATAGAGAGGCGAGAGGGTCAGGTCTGCGGTGAGGACTTCAAAGAGGACGGAAGGATTGAACCAGACGTCCGGTTGCGTGCCGTGACCCGAGGCATTGTGATGGACATAGGATTTCGGGTGGGGGATCACGGTCGGGGAGAGCTTTGAGTAGAGGAGGGCGAGATCCTCGTCTGAGAACCCAGTGCCAATCTTACAGATCGACTGAATCTCCTCCTCTCCCTCCCTCGACACGCAGCCGAGGAGGAAGGCACCATAGGAACCCAACCGTTTACCCTTGCCGAGATAGGCTCCGATGACGACGAGGTCGAGACTGTCACCCAATCCACTCAGATAGTCCTTCTTGATCTTGAGCCAGTTTCGCGATCGTTTCGAGGGTTCATAGGCCGATTCCGGTCCGTCGAGTAGCTTGACCATGAGACCCTCGCAGGAATCCGCGATACTCTGATCGAGAAAGGTCTGGATCTCTTCAGTCGTCTCTCCGTCCATGGCCTTGGCGAAGATGAATTCACCCTCGACCTCTCGAAAGGCCGAACGGAGGAGTTCTCGTCGATGTTTGAGGGATTCGTGCAAGAGACTCTCGCCATTCAGATAGAGGAGATCGAATGCGAAATAACAAATCTTGATCTTGATGTCCTCCTCCTTCACGTCCTTCCTCTTCCTCGTCGCCAGAATTTGAAAGGGCAGGATCTTCTTCTCTTCGAGTGACCAGGCTACGACCTCACCGTCGAGGACGAATGACTGGGTAGAGGGATGGAGGAACCGGGGAATGGAGGCGACAATGTCGGGATACTTGGTCGACATGTCCTCACTGTTGCGCGAGTAAATCTTGGTCTTGCCCACTTTTTCGGAAATTGTGGCATCTGTGGCGACTGGCAGGAGATGAATCTGACCTCGTTCGCCATCATATTTATATTCACAAGTAAATTTGACGCCCTCGAAGCGATCGAGTACTTCGCCAATCGACTTTGTCGGCTTGGCCAACATTGGTTTCAAGGGCACGCCCGGTGTCAGTTTGCAGATGGCATCGAGATGGTCAAAGTCCTCGAGCAGAGCGGGGATGATAATGTCGTAATTGGGCAATTCGCTAAAGACCTGTTTGAGTCGAGCGTCAGCTTCCGCAATCGCCTCGACCGTCGGACTCTTGGGGAAAGACTGGGCATTGAGTCGAGCTGCACTGAGTGCCGTGAGGACAGTCTTTTCCGCGAGACCGATCCTCAGCTTTCCCTCGAGCGAGCGAATGATGTACTTGGCCTCCTCTCCCTGACAGGAACTGAGCAGTCTCTTGATGATGCCAATCTTCTTTGTCTGACTCGATCCGCCCGTGATCGTGGCTATATCCTTCAGTCCCTTGAAGACGGAAGAGATTGTGAGGGGTTTCGGTTTGAACATGGTTGGCTGAGTGCCTTTCGATTTTGCAGCCACGAGACCCAAATCCCCAGTCTCTTGGTATTCGGCCTTGATGTGAGCTGCATTCCTGCCGGTAGATTCCGCAATCGCCTTGATCAAGAGAGATTCGCCGATTCCCAACTCGATGCCTTCATAGTCGGGAGCTATCCGGGTGATGGAGAGGTAGATGGTATGAAGCAATTCTTGTGGAGAGTGACGTATCAAGTCAGTCAGAAACTTTGTGAGGTAGGCAGTGATTTCGAGCCGCTTCGTCGTCGATTCAATCTTGACGAAAGTCTTGACCAGATCTTGGTAGAGCACTGCTGTTGGTGCAGTCGAGCGAGCCTCCTTTGTTCCTACCGACTGATCATTCTTCTTTGCTACATTCTTCGTGCTCACGGTGCCCTCTTCGTCGTCTAATGCCGGTGCTGGAGTGTTAATCGCTTCCTCGTCCTTTACATCCTGTCCCTCGAGAGCGGAATGCAGACTCTCTGCAGCCTTGGCACTCAACTTTCCCGGCGGTGATGGACTGCGCTTGTCTGTCACGGGGCTGCTGACCACCCGTCTCGCTCTCTTCCGGACAGGTTCGTCATCGCTGAGACTAGGCTCACTGCCTTCTCGAGTGGTAGAGGAACCGTCTTCGACTGCGTCAGATGGTGGTGGAGCGACTGACGGAGTGGATCGAGCACCAAAGAATTTGCCGAGCGTTCCTTGTTTCTTGTTCACACTAGGTTTTGGTGCGACCATGGATAGTCTGGTGAAGCGACTTCGCAGGAACGAGGAGGCCGCCCGAGAAAACGTCGTAAGGGAGGATCGATCGAGACTTGTGCTGTTGCAAGCTGTTGTCACAATGGACCCAATATGGTCGCGTATTGAAAAATGACGGCACGATTCAAGAAATGCATGAACGGGGGGCGCGTCGATGAAATTCGAGCGAATTTGACGTGTTAATGGCTTTGAAACCAGGAATCGAGAACACATAGGACACTCAATAGTCGACACCTCTGAATCATTAGCTTGCGCGAATACAGCATTATCAAGATGGATGGACAGCACTCATTGAACCAATTTTCTATCTTTGTTTAATTGGCTGATCATAGGCCTCTCCGTGCATCGTGATGTACATTATCCTATGCGAAAAGGACAGGTATCTACATTTGTTCTAAGCACCGGGGAACTCATGCTGTGCTATGCTCGAATATGTACATTGACGAAAACATTCCATGGTCAGTGCCGTCCGGCAGTTCTCAGAGTGAAGCTGGCACTCTTCTTGTGGCCATGAACACCAGAGTCCCTCGTCCGACTCGAGCTTCTGATGGGCCTCGCGACACTTTGCTCCTCATCTTCCTCCTCGTCCGACTCGATGTCGCTGAGACCGAGACCGTCTTGCTCGTGGAAGCTTCGGAGCAGATTGGCATCGGGTCGTTCGACCTGTGAACTGCGGCGCAACTGCAGGGATCTTCGCGTCTGGAGCGATGCCACGCCATTGTCCATCGGTATGCCGTCGAGACCTTTGCTGCCGCCAACGGACCGTCCATTGGGATCCATGCGACTCACATTGAGGAGATAGACGCCGCTGAAGATTACAAGAAAGCCAGCGAGAAGAGATATCGTGTTGACGGCATTCGTGGTGTTGAATCCGCGAAACAGAATGAAGGAGGCGAGCAAGGTGAAAGTCGTAAAGGTGACATAATAGAGAGGATTGACGAGGGAGGTGTCAAACTGGTCGAGAGCTTTGTTGAAGTAGTTCATCTGGGTGAGGATGCAGACGACGACGACGATGGCAAAGACATACGTGCTAGGGTGGGTCAGTTGATTGTTGCCAGCAAGAGTGAGTTTGAGAGCGATGCCGAAGCCCTTGATACTCATGACCGAGACGGAGCCGACAGTGCTGCATATCGAGATGTAGATGAGTGGATTCTTCTTGCCGTATTTTGGAGCAATCTTGTAGATCATCGTGATGGCAAAGGCGCCCACGAGGAAGCAGTAGAACAGAAAGCCGGGCTGCACGGCATAGTTGAGGATTTCGTCGACAGTCTCGACGTCCCTATCGGCAGGAGCGTGCAGGACGATGATGACTGAGCCGAGGAGACAGAGTGCACATCCGAGCTTCCCCAGCACTCCCAGCTGCTCCTTGAGGAAGATGGCAGCAAGGACGGCACCGATAAGGACGGAGAGAGCACCGAGTGGGGTCACGAGGATTGCTGGCGCGAAAGTATACGCTGCGAAGTTGGCCACCTCGCCAACAATCATCGTCGTCATTCCCGCCCACCAGATGGGATTCTTGAGGTACGCGAAATTCTCGTCTGCCCCATAACCCTGTTGCCTCTGTGAATCGATGAGTCCCTTTTTCGTGATGATGAAGGAAGTGCCGATGGCGAGTGAGGAGGAGATGGCAAGCCCGAGACCTATATACTTCGAGTCGATGCCAGACGGCAAGTTCGTCGGTGGTTCGTCCATGCCTCTTATCTCCGTCGATTCCTAAGAGCGAGATTCGTGATGACGAAAGAAAGACTCAAAGCTCAGGGATGTATCCTGCCTCTCTGAGATAATGTGTGGCACTCTGGACGCGCCCTGAGCGTCGTTGATGACAGGCACGAGCACAATCAGCTGCCCAGGAACCAGACTCAAAGATGCCTTCACACTTC
Organism: Taphrina sp. SM11; assembly: GCA_004000165.1. NCBI lineage: Eukaryota > Fungi > Ascomycota > Taphrinomycetes > Taphrinales > Taphrinaceae > Taphrina > Taphrina sp. SM11. The sequence goes on along the minus strand of RHDT01000299.1, from coordinate 18,859 downwards.
GTGGCACTCGAGACACGCTAATTAGCAAAAGCAAGACCAAGCAAGACCTGAGGAGTGGACCCGGGGCTGAGCTGGCGTAGAGGGAGGATAAACTTTGATAATTTCACCCTCGATGGCTCAGCTCGAGACTTCCTGCGAGGGGTTCTGAGGGAGAGTCAATGAGGAAGTCGGCCATTTGGGAAGGGGAACTGCGGGCGAGACTGCCCGATTTGGATAGTCAGCGTTCTCGCTTTATCGACTGAGTGATCAACTGAGTGATCAACTGAGTGATCAACTGAGTGTCTGATCGAGTGAGTGCCTGACTGATTGACTGACTGACTGAGTGATTGTGGTGCTTGAATTCGCTGATTGTAATTTCACTGATTGACTGATTGGGTGATCAGCAGAGGACCAATCAGCGCCAAGAGACAATCCCTCACTGCTCAGCCAATGGGCGGCCTGCGATTGGGAGCCTTTTCAAGCCTCCTTCAGATTCCCTTGGGTGTTGGATGAGTGATTGAGTGAGATGAGACGAGACGAGACGTAACCCACACGGCTCACTCTTTTCTTCCCTGATTCCTCTCCCTTTGCCTTCCTCTCACTCTCCATCATCCTGCTCTTTCTGCACCCTTTCCTGCTCGCTCCGATAAGCATCTAGGACCCTTCACGACTCATGGCTGTCAGACTACCCTCTACCGTGACGAACAATGTCGAGTGGATGTGTGGTCTTAACCCAGAGGACCATCCTCCAGCTCAATGGAGACGGTCCTCGATCATCTGCACGATCGGGCCCAAGACAAACAGCCCAGAGATGATGAACAAGCTCAGGGATGTTGGCATGAATGTCGTGCGAATGAACTTTTCCCACGGCGAGTACTCCTACCACCAGTCTGTCATCGATAATGCACGTCAGGCAGAGAAGATTCAGGAGGGACGGCCTCTTGCCATCGCCCTCGACACCGTAAGCCGGCTGATTTTCGATCGTTGGACATGCAGCTGACGAGACAGAAAGGACCAGAGATCCGGACAGGTCAGACAGTGGGCGACGCTGACATTCCAATCGCGGCAGGCACAGAAATTGTAATTACTACAGATGAGGCTTATAAACAGACATGTTCAGACAAGGTCATGTATGTCGACTACAAGAACATCTGCAAGGTCATCTCTGTTGGCAAAGTCATCTTTGTCGACGATGGAGTCCTCTCTTTCCAAGTGCTCGAGGTCATCGATGACCGAAACCTCAAGTGTCGGTGTCTCAACAATGGCAAGATCTCCTCGCGAAAGGGGGTAAATCTCCCAGGCACGGATGTCGATCTTCCTGCCCTTTCGGAGAAGGACAAGGCCGATCTCCAATTTGGTGTGAAGAACAATGTCGACATGATCTTCGCCTCCTTTATCAGAAGAGGTGAGGACATCAAGGAGATTCGAAGATGTCTCGGAGAGGCCGGAAAGGAGATTCGTATCATCGCCAAGATTGAGAACCGACAGGGTGTCAACAACTTTGACGAGATTTTGGCAGAGACGGACGGAGTCATGGTTGCCCGTGGAGATCTCGGTATTGAGATTCCAGCCCCGGAGGTTGTGCTATCGCAAAAGATGATGATTGGAAAGTGCAATCTCGCAGGCAAGCCCGTCATCTGTGCCACACAGATGCTCGAGTCCATGACCTACAACCCGAGGCCGACAAGGGCAGAGGTGTCGGATGTTGCAAATGCCATTCTCGATGGCGCAGACTGTGTCATGTTGTCTGGCGAGACAGCCAAGGGTTCCTACCCCGTCGAAGCCGTCAAGATGATGCACGAGACTACCATCATGGCAGAGACTGCCATCCCTCCTAGAGTCTCCGAAGACATTCGCGAGCTCACTGTTCGACCGACAGCCACTACAGAGACTGTCTGTTGTTCTGCCGTTGCTGCCGCCCACGAGCAGAATGCCTCGGCCATCATTGTGCTCTCGACGAGTGGCGAGACTGCTCGTTATGTGTCCAAGTACCGTCCACAGGTTCCCGTCATCATGGTCACCCGAAACGAGACGACTGCCAGGAACGGTCATCTCCACCGAGGTGTCTGGCCTTTCGTCTACCCGGCTCCCAAACCCAAGACTGGCGAGGAGTGGCAGGAGGGAGTCGATGAGCGACTCGGACATGGTATGGATTGTGCCAAGAAGCTCGGAATCTTGAAGCCAGGTGACGTTGTCGTTGCCGTTCAGGGATGGCGTGGCGGTCTAGGGAACAGTAATACCCTCCGAATCATCCAGACCAGATAGTCTTGCTCTTTCGAGACCTGTATTCCCACTCTACCAATTTAATTATATAGAATCAGATTCATTCCCCCGTAATTTTGCATAATCACGACGAATCACAGCAGGAATGCGTTCGATAGTTCAATGTCATGTCTTTCAAAGAATTCGGGGAAAAACGAATTGAAAAAGGTAATAATCTTTGCTCGAGGGACGAAAAGTCGTAATGCTACTATGTATGCAGTGGTCAACTCTAAGAATGAATCTCACGGGGATGGAGGCAAGTAGCCAGGTGTGTCTGTGTAGGATTGTTGATGTTGCATCTGTGCCATTCGGGCAGGGTTGATGAACGCAGCATCGTTTGAAGCCGTCGGAGTCGGTATGCTCTGTTGCTGGGGAGGCGGCACGGGTGGCTTCGACTCTTGTCCTCGACCAGTATTGGCCCACTCGTCTTCCCAACCACGCGAAACACCTGGAGCGGACGAAGGGTAATCGACAGGATACCCAGTGGTGGACGACTGAGTATACGAATCACGTATCGAGGAAGACGTGCCATAGGAAGGTGCCCGTGGAGTCGCAGTATTCCACGATGGAGTCTTTGCTCCTGAGGGAGCTTGCCACGACGGGGTCTTCGAACCGGCCTGATTCCAGCTCGGTGTCGCATTACCGGCTTGCCAAGATGGCGTCTTTGAGCCTGACCCGGAGTTCCATGCTGGTGTCGCGTTGCCAGTCGCCCAAGCGGGCGTCTTGGATCCACTATTCCACGCCGGTGTTGCGTTGCCTTGCGTCCATGCCGGTGTTCGACCACCGCTACCTGCCCAAGCCGGTGTAGCTGCACCATTCCCAGCTGACCAAGCTGGCGTGTGTGAACCACCTCCTGCCCACGCCGGCGTTCTCGAACCAGAACCGTAGGACGATGCTGGTCCATTCCCACCAATCGGAGTCCGATCTCCTGAGCGAGCCCATGCAGGACGATTTGCATCGTTGTTATCACGCGTGGGCAATCCAGTTTGCGATCGCCATCCACGCGCATTGACAAAGTCTGCATAGCCGATCAAAGGGCCATCGGCTTGTGTCCTGAAGCCCAGTAATTCCTTCTTGACTGATATCTTCTTCAGACCATTGTGAGGTTCGATACGTGCAGTAGTATCGGTAGTATCAGTCACGATGCCCATGAGTCCTTTTTGAGGACCCTTACGAATCCAGATCGTTTGTCCGATTGCCTTGTCCCTGCCAACGGTCTTCGGAAGCACGATTGGTGGTACCATGCCCCCAGAACGTACCATGTTTGGATTTTGCTTTGAGAAATCAACCTTGCTTCGACTCATACCTTCAACTTCAACATCTCGATTTTTGGCCACCCAAACACCATTGTGCTCACCGATCTCTATGTTGTGGCAGAAGACGCTTTGCAAGTGAATATTGAACACTCGACCCTTTCTGAATTTGCCACCAATTTCGCGTACCGTACTCTGAGGATCTGCAATCTGGATGGATTCACCATTGCGGTCTGTAGTCCGACTAGATTTATTTGGCGCGATTTTACGTGCAATCGAGTCAGCTTTTACAGTCCTTATCGTGCCGGTAGACATCAATACCTCCAGAAGGACATTCTCGATTCGGACAACGCAACCAAAGTCAGTTGCGTTCAGCTCTACGACGTCGCGCACCTCAAATCTTGAAACGACAGGTATTTCTGACACTTCATTCACCTCACCAACATCTCGCGCGAAAACTGTGACCTCTTCTTTGCCCAAATTGGTCATAAGAGTGACTGTATCTCCATCGACGGCAACAACCGAGCCGCTCTCACCGGCATGTTTCCCAGACTGAACACGAACTTGGTTTCCTGGGAAGAATTTCTTGCGCAAGCCAGTCGTGGGTACGGATATCACGCCTAGACCAGAATCATCCGTTGTGCGCAACTCCACCACGGTCTTGTTGATGGATTCGACGATACCATACACCCCGGTCTGTTCACCACTGAAGACCTCTGCAGTATCACCAATGGCAAAATTGACCTGTCTTGATTTCAGCCCCTGACCAAGACTTGCCAAATCGAACGAATCGCCAGCTGAGAATGCCTGCATTTCCTCCAATGTCGGCTGAACCTGTTCCGGCTCGGTTATGAGATGCGCAATCTTGAAGTTCTTTAACAACAGTCCATCTTGATATTCTTCCTGATTGAAGGAGAATGCGTTGTCGCCGTTCCTGTTTCGCAAACGTTGACCTGTGAGCTTCTCGACATCTGCTACATTGAAGAGCCGTGCAGATGGGCGATCTGCTGTCTTGCCTAATGTCTTTCGCAATAGCTCTTCCTGGTTGCTATAATCAAGTCTCGGCACCAGTGAGACGAAAGCTTCAGTGTTGTCAATCGATATATCATTTATTCTTCCCAGGTCTCCTGCGTATCTTTTATTATTTTTCCTAATCCTGACATATGCACCAGGCACAAGAGCTGTGCCTTTGTGTCGCACACGGAGAAGATCGGGCATTTCTGCAACCGGTACGAGTACAGTTTTGTTTGTATATGCATTGACAACGTCGGACATGGCGTCGATGACATCCTTCTGTTTCCGGGCTTCGATATATATATAGCCGCCAAGATGTTCTCTTGTGAAAACAGATATGATGTTAAGAGGCGACACAGTATCTTCCCTCTCGGCTTGTTTTCGAAGGAGATTGAAGACGATTTCATTCTCCTTACCAGGTTTGCAACGTATGCCCCAGATTGACGGATCGTCCACAGATGGCAAGAGCAAACGTTGTGGAACAGACTTCTGATCACCGCGATAAGCCCCACCACTCCTTCCATATCGTTCACGAAATTGTGCTGCCATTCGTTCGGCATCAGCCTCGGCCAGTCGATTTTGCTGTTGGTCCAATTCTCGATGTCGTCGATCATCTCGCTGTGCATCTGGAGACAAGCCTCCAGCATCTTCGTTCTCGATGAATCCTTCTGCAATCTCTTGCTCTTCATCGTCGTCGTCAGCATCTTCCTCGTCATCATCTACTTCTGCTTCGCGATCGATGAAAGCGTCCACGGCGCGCCTTCTGATTTTCTTTCGAGGACGTTGTTCACGACCACTGACGTGACCGTCATCACTTTCATCGTCGTCCTCATCGTCCTCGTCAACTTCATCTTCATCGTCTTCATCATCGTCTAGAACCTGTGATTTGTGAGCCAGGACGTCATATTACAGCGTGGTTTCATACATGTTTGGAACCTGCAGCACGGTCATTTGCAGAGAACGAAGCCTTGCCATCATGCTGGTCCTCATCTGCGTCCCCTTCTCCGTCATTCTCCTTTTCTTGAAAACTAGATCTACCAGTATCTTCAACATCTGATGAATCGCCTCCATCCTCCTCCTTGAGGTGACCGGAGTAATCCTCGCGATCGCTGAGATCAGCCATCGTGTCTCTTGATGCTCAACCACAAAACTTGTAAGTGAGCGCAGATGTCAAAAGACCGGAGCGACCAGTAAGAAACACAATGGTCAGAAGAACATGAGATGATACTCTACGACATTCACAATATCTAAGCAATTGTGCTTCATATTCGGGCACACAATCAGAGTTGCGCGCAATGGTTGATCTCACTTGTCGTAGGCACGTGATTTTTCAGTGTAACTGAAAACTGCGAGCTCGAATCGCAAAGACCCGCAATTCATCCGGAGAGAGACTATCCTGAGTGCACTCAAGCTGGACTGATGCAGTATCACATACAATCCGGGAAATCGCAGGTCAAGTCCTCGATATCCTTGTTATCAAGACTTTCCCCCCATTATCCCCAGAGCTATACTAAACTCCACAAGCTTTATTCTCGAAAATATAGCACGTTGTGAGACCTCAAAATTTGATGCCCCTGGACACGCTAGACTTTACTGTTACACATGATACCTCAATGTCATGCTCCAGCTACTTCATACCCCTGTAGGAATTTTCCACTACTCGCGGCCCGAGGAACCGAATTCATAGGGTCATCCGAGCTTTACGACCGGGAACCTTTGAGTGCTTTGGCTGCTGATAGACGTTCTCCGGTGTCGGTTCTCCGTGTTTATTAGCGGACAACAGAGGAAGACCTTTCGCACCAGATTAGCGAGTCAAGCTTGTTGATATGGCGTTCTTATTCCACGGAGACTGATGCGAAGCGGGTACAATGCTCTCCGCCGCGCATTCTGGGGAGCAGGCAGGTCCTGTTACTGTATTCGGACAGTGCCAACCTGTTGTTAGCACGCGACCAGTCGACGGAGCAAGTCTCAACCTTCCATGTTTTTCGGCAATGATCTGGTCTGACAAGCGGTTGCAATCATCTCATTGGCAGCAAGGAAGAACTACGCGCCTTCGTCTGGGAAATCCAGCTGCAGATGAGCCACGTCTGAATGGGGGGACCCACTAGACTGGTCTGCAGGCTGGTGTGTTGGGCCTAATTAGGCGCACTGCCAGCACAGAATTCCCTAGCAATTCTCATCTGCGCCAAGTGCTCCGGTAATTCCATCCCCTCGTACCTGGATCCCGATCGAACTTCGGGCTAATTCCCCTCGTCGTGGAGTTTGGGCCAATCAGAACTCGTGCCCACCAACCACATAGCTTCCTTTTTCAGCCAAGCTACCGGTTTCGGAATCTTGATTGTTTCAACTCGACGTGCTCATCTGTTCATGGCGATCCAGTCCTTATGATTAGGTCTTCTCATAAATAGGAGCATATGGCAGTCATCTTTCTTTCTGGTCCAGTACTTTGGGGCGTTGTCTCGCTTTCGCTGCCTGCTCCTTGCTTATCCGAGCGCTCTCCTGAACTTCGACGTTCTCGACGACGGAAAGTCAGTCGTGCTTCTCGCCTTTCTACAGTCATCACAACTACTCGGCTTCAAGGATGTCGGAACCACTGGTTATGCCCCAGCGCAAGACTGACGTGACACGTTCTAGCATGTCGGGTTCTTTCGAGCCGCCTACTCTGTTTCCCGGCTTCGAGACGAAAGGCAGACTTTCCATGGGCAGCATCATAGGCCGAGCCCGTCAACCATCGACAGCCAATATCAAGACTCAACGACATTCACTTTACGTGCCAGAGAAGATTGACGAAAATCGACGACAATCTCTCGCACCTCTCCTGCCATCCGGTCCAGCTTTTGGTGAAGAGCCACCTTTCACCTTGCACAAGGATATGCTTCCACGATTGACCCAGGAATACCAGGATTGGTACAACGAGTATCTGATCGACCACAAATTCATGGTGAACACTCATCTCTACGAGCCGACGGTGCTTCGTCAGGGAGGAAAGCAAGTTCCTGGACCGAATCCACCCCTGGACTTGCCAACCAAGGACTTCGCAGTGCCAGCGCGAGAGTCAAATCCACCAGTGCAAGTACGTGTCTGGTGGCCAAGTTCTCCTATGCCAGAAGGAGGGTGGCCCTTGTTTGTCTGGGCCCATGGTGGAGGATGGATCCTGGGTTCGAAGAATACTGAGAACAACTTCACCACCCGGGTTGCAGAGTGGTCCAAGTGCTGTGTGGTCAGCGTAGGATATCGACTCGCCCCAGAGAATCCATATCCGGATTGTCTCGAAGATTTCTGGGACGTCCTCCTCTGGGCTCAGGAGAATCCAAGCCTTCTACAGATCAATCCACAACGAATTGCTATCGGCGGCAGCTCAGCGGGTGGCAACATTGCAAGCGTGATTGCTCACCAATACGCCGAGTCTGCACTACCTGCCTTGAAGCTGCAGATGCTGCTCGTTCCGGTCACAGACAACACCGCTGGGCCAAAGACCCATCAATCTTGGAAAGACAACGAATTTACTCCACAACTACCGGCCGCAAAGATGCTCGTCTACCGAAATTACTATCTGCAACATGAATCCCTCTTCAGACAGCCAGAGGCATCACCAATCTTCTTCTCAGACCAGTCATTTGCAAGACTTCCTCCAGCACTTGTCGTTTCCATGTCTGCAGATGTCTTGTGTACGGAGAATGAACTTTATGCTGCAAAGATCAAGGCAAATGGAGTTCCTGTTAGACACGACATCTACCAGAAGGTTCCACATCACACAATGGGTCTGGACATGGTTCTGAAGGAGGGTCGAGAACTCATCGTAGAATGTGCAAAAGTTCTCCGTCATACATTCTATGGAGTGGATGACGTGCAGATTGTTTACAAGTAGACTGACATGAAGCTGAATCCATGTATTTGCAGAGTTTGAAGAAGGAAGTTGGTGGTTGAGATATTCATAGGTAATCTAGCTTTAAGGATGGTTCCTCAGTCCTCAAGCCAGAAGACGACTTCACTTGACTCCGAATCAGCTCAGCTGCTCCATCGCTATTGTTCTGTTCTGAACGGGTCTGTCGGTGCGGGCCACGACTTGCATCGTTCTTCACACGTGATAGATCTGCTTTTAGAACGAGCATGACGGAGAGCCCGAAAATGCGCCTGAGCGACAGTTTTCTGTCCACAAGATGGCGCTTGAGCACAACTAGAATCTTTACTGCCTGCAAAACATATTCACGCTCCTTTTATTGAACATCGAAAACAAGATCTGTCACTTATTCTGAGATCTCTTGTCGTCTTCGCAGATTTATGGTAGCATCGGTTAGATCTTACAATTCCTTGTCAATCTGCATGGCTAACCCGCAATTAGCTCAAGCGGAAGCGTCCTAATGCGATCAGCCAGGAGCCCGAGACTGCAGAGCAACGAAAAAGTAGATGCATATCCAAATATTATCATGCAGGCGTGGAGGTCAACCGAGCCCTCAAGAAAGCCATCACATTCGAAACACAGAAATTGACGAAGAGATTGAGACATGCTCGTGATGGTGAGAACATGGACGATTCGATCACTCGATATGAACACGAACTAGCAGCGTTGAAGGCTATCGACTGCGATATTTTTGCGAAATATTCACTTGACCATACAATCCAAAAAGACTTCCAAAACCTTGGCAAGTTTCTGGATGTCTCGGATCCAGGCCCTGCTCCCCATCGGGACGCCAGTAGCGAAATGAAGAACGTGGTTGCGCGTCTGATTGCAAGTAACTCTGTTCGGACAGCACTCACGAGCAGCATCATGAGGTTGAATCTGCTTGCTGGCCTGTCATCTGCTCGCAAGCCGACCAAAGTCAAGCAAATAAGTAACGAGGCTCCAAAGCGTCCTAATGCAGGCGTGGGACAGGCAGACTTTCATAGCAGTGGGTCAAGCAAGGTCCTAGAGACGTCGATCCCGTATGCCACATTCGATACAGAGGAGGACGAGTCCAGTGTTGACGACAACCAAGAAGATGCCAGGTCAAACGAGCAGGGCTCTGCCACGACAGATGAAAGAATTACGACAGATTCGACCTTCTTACCAAGTTTGAAATCAGGCTATTTACCCGCATTCGATGGGTCGGACGATGAAGCTGAACTGAAAGCTCTTTTTCCGGCTCAAAAGAAGGAACGAAAGAACCGCAGGGGTCAGCGAGCAAGACGCAAAATTCTGGAAGCGAAGCATGGCAACAAAGCAAATCACATTGTCAAGGCACGGGAACAGGCACAACTTGATTATGAGCAAAGGGTGGCTCGTAGAGCCGCTAGGGAGATTGAGAAGACTGGCTCAAATGCAATCGCCATTGAAGAAGCAGAAAAGAATAGACGCGAAAGAAGAGAGGCACGACTCAGACCCATTCATGATTCATGGGCATTAGCAAAAGCACGGAATCAGCTTCTCAAGCAGGCAAAACCTGCCGGCCAGAAAGTTGTCTTTGAAGCTTGAAGTCCTTGGAGGCGTGCAGTTTGAACGCTCGCTAGCACGAAATCTTGACCTCAAAAGTCTCTTATGCTCCTTCAGTTCATTGAGCAGTTTATGAAGACCTCCATAGGAATGCTATCGTTCATCCGCACAGTGCAATCTGCTCTGCCAGCATCAGAGGCACATTGTTACTAGCATTAGACAAACCAGTCTATGCTCTGATCAGGAATTTTGATCAGGAACGACCATGTCAGATCAGTTTTGGCCAAAGGAACCTGGCTTTGATTACACACAAATGCATTTGTCATTGTGCGCATCCTTCTTGAACAACCACCATGGATAGCCAGGCTATAACAAGTATTTTGATGCCTGTCAATGCAGAAGGACATCTGCGTATGTATTCACAAGGTATTGCTGATCAGATCATCGTACAATTGAGGCTGGCGCTGTGCGTCCGTGGCCGTGTGTCCTCTAAGCTGAGCTATTTGGATTCTTACTGACAATTTCGAGTAAGCCCTGATGGGACCAAGACTGAGCTCCTATCTCGACTCGAGCATTACGCCAGGAATCCCTCTCGTGCAGGCATGAGACTGGATAGTGCAGCAATTCCACAGATAATTCAATCAGAGGAAACGTGGGGCAATGAGCACATGAGTGGGACTAATGATGGGGAACTCGATCAAGACTTCGACATTGAACAACTTCGAACAGTGCAATTGTTAGCTCGACGACCGAACTTTCCGAGTCCGGACTTGGCAGATATGTGTTATCTGGTGCAGGATGGCCAGACATGGTCTCTCATGGCAGAACTGGTGGCCTTCAGCGAAGATCTTAGAACTGATCCCGCCTATCGAATGCTCCAACAACATTCCATGAATCTTATACGGATAATGCAGCTTGGGCAGGACTCCCAAAAAGTCCCAAAAAACTGTAATCAGTCGTTCGGCAGGCTTCCCATGCAGCAAGCGGGTCCACAGACCAGTTCGTTACAGATGAAGATGGCTAATCTCTGCAGAAATATATTGTTCGACGCACTGTTATCACGAAACGTGTCGATAAATGAGGCAATGCTCATGATGTCCACGTATGGTATCTGGCAGAGAGGTGTGTTTCATAAGAGAATTTGTGATTAATGATTGTAAACTTTGTACGATATCACAAGTACTTTGGTAGACTTACCAACTTGTACGAGTAGATGTGGACAGACATAGTAGATTCTGCTAGTGCTCAAGTGGAATTCTTAAAAAAAGTTCTGGTGCACATACAGGTCGTAGTAATTAGCAAGGTTGTCGCGCGGATGCCCATGATTCTTCTGAGCTTGAGTGTAGATGAAGTCAGTCTTACTTTCATCATATCCGTTACTGCATCATTGCCTCATTGAGTTGCAAGGACATTACGCGTGCACGTGATCACAACTGCCTCATTGGTCGTTGTCTCAACTTCCCTGCTGGTTGTCATGGTCGAGCGACTGACGGAGCAAGTACTCTAGGTTGCAAACTTATGCTCTAAAGGATGCAATCTGTGACGCATTACGGTAATCGTCACTCTCAGTTTCCATCGACTCCTGTTTTCTGAACGTTGCATTCATGAACAGAGATTGGCGCTGTTGACGACGTGACATCACGAAACAAATCGTCAGCGTTTTGCAAGAGGTTTCGGGCACAATAAAGGTTCGAGGTTAGACGAAAGTTCAAATATAGTATCACAGATATGGCGGAGGTACAGGCGAGTGGATCGGTTGACGATTCGCTCTTTACAAACTCAGATGAGGGCATCAGTCAATCCATTCCGACGAGCACTTCATCACGACCTAGTACGAGTGAGTCGGATCTTGCCACCGAGTCGGATGATGAGATGTCTTCGACAACCTCTAGTACATATACGGACGCAGATGAGCATTGGGCTGCACAGGTCCACGAAATCACATTGTTGCTAAATCTGATATTCTTGCCGTTGGCAGGCAAATACTTTGGCCGACAATTTGCCTTTTGGGGCTGGACAAAATTCATGCGTTGGCGCAACATGGTCGTGGTGACGGACAAAAAGGTTCAGAGGATAAGCAGCGCAGTTCTAGCTGGTATCTCGTAGGCTTCGATTGCGCAAAATTTTGCGCTATAAGTCATGTGGAGCCTCGCTTCGTGCTTTGATATAGGCTGGGCGCTTCTGCAGGGAAGCCAACCATCGATCGATGAGAGGCCAAGTTCTGCCTTGGACGCCGAGATTCTTCTTGATGGTGAATTCGACGCTAAAGGCCATCATGATGTCAGCTCCGCTGAGCTGGTCACCCACCAGAAACAGGGCACTATCTGCTTTTCCTTGCTGTTTGAGTCTTTCAGCATTCGACTTTAGGGTAGATTCAACAAAGTCGAGATCGTTCTGCACGTTCTTGCTCATGAACGTTTCGCATTTCTGTAGTGCTTCTGAATCCTGCTCATCCGGAAGCGACCAACGGGAATACGTGATGGCCAGTGCGTGTAGCATCAATGTGCCTTCCGAGTAGCATATCCACATTCGCTCCTCCTGACGTACCCTCGAGCCAGATTTCTCGATGAGGTATTCTACAATGTTCCCAGATTCAATCAACTGTATACCGTCGTCTTCGAGCAATGGGGCTTTCCCTAGTGGGTGTAGTGCTTTGAACTCCGGTGGAGCTTGGTTGTTGATTCGATCATATGTTTTTATGGTATATGATAAGTTTAGCTCGTTCAGGAGCCAAACGACTCGGAATGATCTCGAGTTCTGCAAATGATGTATCGTGGTCATCCTAGGACGTTTTGTACAATTGGTCGAAGCTGAAAGACCGGATCTCAGAGATTTGAGCACGACGAGACCTCCAGTCATGCTTAAAATGCGGCTCTGGCGGGCATCTGTTGAAGTGTGGGGTTGACCTATCGCTTCCTGCACATGGTTTCGCCAAAAACGGTAGGAAGCTGCCGGTGCTATGGTGAATCCCAACTTCCTTCGTTTATGCTTGACAAGGGACAACATCGAAAACCCGCCGTTACCGACAGTACGATTTGTGATCGGAACTCATAGTCCTGCATCTTCGCTTATCAGCAGCTTCTGTAATGACTATTCTCCACTCCCGAATCTGGTTTATTCCTGCTGCTTTGCTACAAGTACAAGCTGTCCGGAACTTCTCACATGGGTGATGGAGCAATATCGGGTCATTATGCAGCACGAGGCCGTTGGACCAGCTGTAGTTTCGTATTGCATGGCCTCTCAATCAAAGTCGCTAATTCCGCCTCGCAATGACACTGAGCACGCGTGAACTACGGGTGTATGTGTACTGAAATTCATACTTCTGCTAACGATTGGGCAGAAGATAGCAATCTTTCATGAATTAATATGCAGAACGAATCAGTTCTCCATCTGATTTAAATGGTATTATGCGTAATATCGTAAATGCTATGTGATGCTAGACTCTCACCATGCGAAACTCTCCACAACGCGGCATCATACCAGACTCAATGTGTATTAGGTTACTGTTGCATAGGATTTGATGCTATTCATGAGACTATGGCAGCATTAGCTCGCCAGAAGTCACATCGATTGGCTCCGTTCGTCAGACGCAGACCATTGTTGACTGTAATATTAGGCGTTCCTCCAATGGACAAGGTGATGTTGAAGACCGAGGACAATGTCAGGGGCACGGAAAGTCCACCACTGATATTGAAATTGGCCTGATATCTATAGGCACTTACATTTCCCCAAAGAGGGAAGGTCAAATTACTTGACGCGAGACTTGGAATGCCCGAGACTGCAAACTTGACCAGAGCTGTATCGAATATCTTCGAAAAAGGGTTGTCTACCGAAGGGAATACTTGTGCTGCTGCAGGATTTGGCAGATAGTTTGGCACATCCAAACTGTGTAAGGCCTCCGGTTTTGCATACTGGTATCTATAGGCTTGTGGAAAGGCATCTGCCAACCAGTTGCCCGGACAATTGAACACCGCATCACCATAGAGAAGTGCAACACGTTCACTCTGAGTAGCATAGAGGCCGCCACTGAATTGAGGTTCAGGGTAGTAATTATAGAGTTGCGACAGGGATGTACTGCTCAGCTGCGGTAGGAACGATTGGACATATGCCTTGACATCAGAGAGACTGGTGATATTTGTATAGGGAACAAATATTTTCCCTTCGTTAACGTTGTTGCCCACAAGAAGACGTTGGCCATTCACCTTGCCTCTCAGGAGCTGCAGCGGTGGAGATTCTTGCACGAAGATTCCGTCAGTGACTGGTACGAAGGCCCATTCACCTGTGAACGCTAACTTGGAGACAGTGTTGCTAGCTTTCGAAAGTGTGATTGGATCCGTAGCATTCAAACAAGAGAAAAGTCCGGAGTATGATCCAGTAGGATATGTGCATCCTACTGTCTGAGCCAGTAGTTCATAGTACTTGGTCGGGACGGAACCGGAATAGCCATATTGCTTTGGCATGTAGGGAGATGCAGCAATACTCTGTTGGAAGAGAGAGGTACCCAAGGTGCCTCCATAAGCAAGGATCTGAAGCATGACTGAACCGGCCCCAGCAGACTCGCCAAAAATCGTCACCCTATCAGCATCCCCACCAAATGAACCAATATGCTGTTGGACCCATTCGAGCGCACGCTTCTGATCAAGGAGACCTGCATTGACCACACCCTTCTCTGCTACCTCTGCAGAAGAGAGGAATCCGAAGGCACCCAATCGATACTGAATACTGACAAAGATGAATTCAGTCTCAGTGATCTGACTGAGGAATGTGGGATCATTTCGACCATCACCAAATCCATAGCCGCCACCATGAATCCAGAACAAGACTGGAAGAGAAGTAGCACTAGTGACATTGCTTGGTCTCCAGACATTGAGGAAGAGACAATCATCAGACTCTTGATTGCCTATGGGGTCATCGTAAGCAGGTAAAGGACCACTGTTGACAGTCTGGTAGCACCGACTGCCATAAACATTCGCCTGTATGATCTGTGTGCGGTTGACTAGAGGTTTGATGGGGGCTTGCCATCGCCGAGGCGGTGCTGCATAGCGAATGCCCAGGAAGAACTCTTGTCCTGATGAAGGATCTTGATGACCTTGGTATCGAGCGTAGCCCAAGTCTATAACAGCTCCTTTCGTCGTGGAACTTGTGTTACTCTGCACAAGTTGAGCTGTTGCGCTGCAGACTGCCAGGGCAATCAATTGCAACCAGCTCGAAATCATCCTTCCGATGCTCACTATGCTTGCTCTGACAAATCTGACTGTGGGGACGATCTGAAGGGAAGACGGGAGACGCTCTGGGAACGATACTTGATATACAGATGAATGCTGGCGACATTTTTTTGTAGCTAACCGTCGTTCGAGGCTTGCTTCTCCGCATCAAACGAGCCAATCGGCTGGGGGTTTCAAAGCCCTTGCGGAATATGTTATCGCCGATAATCCGGACTGGGATCTCATCAAGCTGAATTTTGGTGTGGCAACCAATCAACGTGCTGGAGTTATCCCTTTACTTGTGGCTGATCCACTGACGTCCCGCGGGACGCTCCTGCTTGGCTTTGTGATCCGGTGTGCCACGAACATCAGCAAAAAAGACCTGGAAAACATATCACTCATCCCACTGAATTTCCTCAAGCAGAAGATTTTCTCAGCACGGTGTTTTGACTTACTTTCCAAGTTATTGACCGACCTGCAAAATGAAACCATAGATACGGCTGAAGTTCAAATAAATGACCGAATTACAGTACATAACTTTGAAATCCGATTTATGTCATCCGTAGATCTCGGCCGTCGCAAAACCTCCCGATGGGGCTTGTGTCTAACCGGGGATAATTAGCCGGCATCGACTCAATACAGTAAGCACTCCATCACTCGTCTCCACGAGTCGTTTCTCCACATGACGGTTTCAATCAAACCTCTCTCACGAGGCATTCGTGAGAATGCTCGACGATTGTAGCACAATCAAGAAGAAAGTCGTTTCTGGAGCCGATTTCCCCCGTGCGCGGTTGGAAAATGTGATTGGCATTGTACATATCAGGGAAGAGAAAGTTGATGGTAATGGCACGATACAGTTGTAATGTAGGTCTATCAAGCTGCTGTATGGTCAGATGTTCAAAATTCCTTCGTTTTTCATGCACAATCAGACAGGAGCCAAGAATCAAGGTCTCACCCAAATCTTATCTCAGCTATCGTGTTGTGCAGTTTCAGACGCGCTAGAATCAGCATAGGGGCGAGACTGACCCGAGGACGGGCATGGTGGTAGCAGATACTCTAGTAGATCCGATTCCAAAGGAGAAGATCTATAAGCTGAGCGTAGCAGACTGGAGACAGTATGGCCAGAGCTTGATCGTGTCTTACCAAGAGTGAGCAGACTCAAACAGTGTTGGCCATATGCCGCACATACCTGAGAACAAGCCTGGGGACGACATACGAGATACTATTCCAACTTTCTGTATTGGATGATCCTGATTTTGCAACTGCATATTCACCAGCAGACACCGATCTGCATTAGGAGGATGATCTGGCTATAATCTGTACGGGTATCATCAGAATCTTCGAGGGAGACTAATCTACTTTAATTCGGTTGAGCTGATGCCTCTGACAGTAAAACTAGATCAACCCAAATGATTAGATGTTTTGATTTCGTTCATTTGCACCGAAGCAGAGTCATAGGTGCCACATGCTGATTTATTACTCTGCTATTTTGTCCTCTTAGCAAGCATCCGCAGCAGGCAAGCGGAGATCTTACAGATCGATCAAGCTCATGCTAATTCAATTGTTAAGGGAATGCAGCATTTTCACCTCGGCCTTTTTGGCACGAAGCTGGGTGTAGGATTCCGCCTGATGATACCAAGTCATATACATGAAACATACCTGACGGCGCTCACGAATGAGTTAATGTTACGAAAATGACTGATAGATTATTCTATTGTGGGCCAATTCTGCAATTTAACGGATTCTCATTGTGTACTGCTTTAAGGACATCTAGGCTAGCCACTTGTAAGGTCTTCTCAAAAAGAATTTTCACGTTGTGAGGAGAAATTGAACACAATCAAGTTGCAGTATGTCGAACAACGTATTTGCTTGATCAACCAAGACAGGACGTGGAACGATGTATTGACCAGTCAAGTCTGAAAGTGCACTTCTCAGTGATACAACGCAAGATATTTCAGCACTCGGTGACGTCCTAAGATCTGATGGAAGCATTCGAACAACGTCTTCTGCGAAATCTTCTCTACGTGCACGCTATGGTTTGTCAAAGCAGCAGGATCGACAGCTGCAGAAGGAGAAAGAACAAAGAAATGCTCTTTTCATGGCTTTTGATTGTTGAAAAGTTTTTGGTAACTCAAGAGTTTGACCCAATATCCGACAAACCTATCACTGTTGGGAATGCACAAGAAGTTCAGGTGAAAGATGATTCCTTGCATGTACAGCTACATTTGTTTAATCCGACATTTACCACGAGCTTTGTACACTTTTATATATAATTATCGGGCGATGCTTATCATAATTCATGCGATACACGACAACGGCGCAGTGCTGGCTATTGGTTTCCATCGAGGAGGATCTGGTGCATCTGTGTAGCACCAAAGATGGCCCATGGCTAGAAGCTTTTGCCGTCTTTCGTTGCTGGATCACGCTTTAGTAATGTTACAAAGTGCCTCAGGTTGGGCAAGGATTTGCCAGATAAGGCTGTAGTACGGAACCAAGATAAAGTACTGCTGGATCAATACAAGATACATAATTCAAAGCTGCCCGGAGGACAATGCTGCACAAATACTTCTCATGCGTCCTATCTACTGAGCAGCAACGTGCGTCGTGTTCGATTGGGTCGACTCTCTTGCCTCAATCAGTAGCACCACTAGAGAGGACATGATTTGACAGTGCCTCTCATGTCGCGTCGCGTGCACACGTCGCGATCCCGCTCTGAAGATCTGAAGAGGTGCAAGTCATGCTACTGAATATGTACAGGAGAGCTAAAGAACAACATGGCCAAAGACATACCGAATGGTCCACCAGTCT
Organism: Taphrina sp. SM11; assembly: GCA_004000165.1. Lineage (NCBI taxonomy): Eukaryota > Fungi > Ascomycota > Taphrinomycetes > Taphrinales > Taphrinaceae > Taphrina > Taphrina sp. SM11. Next base: position 929 of record RHDT01000299.1, on the reverse strand, counting down.
TGCCACCTTATCTATCGATTGCCTCTAGTCTCCTTAGGCCTGTAGTGACCTGTGCAGTTCATGGAAGCTGTTGCGAATGCACAGGAAGTTCAGGTAAAAGATAATGTATTGTCTATGTAAAGGAGGCTGCTGAAATCTCCAGGGTGTGTGTCCTGAGGGAAAACACACGTGCCCTAACAGATGCCCGGGCAACAGATGTCTTCGTCTCGAAGACCAACCTCATGAAAGAAAAATAACGAAAAATAAGAGCATGCTCACTTCTTGCGTCGTGAACTTGCCTTTTTGAGATTGAGTTCAAAGCGGGCAACCTCATCTTTGAACGAAGCTGACTCTGATGCATCGATCCAGGTGCCTTCGTGTATTGGATAGCCCAGCCACTTAACGAAGTACTGAAGCTTGCCTTTAGTAGTGCGCCGTTTGTCGATGACTGATTCAACTTCGAACTCGCCCTCTTGTTGTGCCTCGTCGATGACCAGCGGGGGAGGACGTTCAAAGTCTCTTCCGAATTCTGTGTCAACAGCAGCTTTAGTCAGGTGACGATGGCTAATGACATTGTGAAGCTTGTAGGAAGACGGTAAATCGAGCATACAAGCACCTTTGCCGATCAGCTTAGTGACTGTGAAAGGACCGAACCTCTTCGGATTAAGCTTTTCTGTAAGAGGATTCAAGCCTGGAATCTTGAATGAGGATCGGTTCTCAATGTAGACTTGATCCCCTAACAAAAGAAACATGATTTTTTGATTGAATACCCCACTATGAAAGACGGTTTTGAAATCGTTAACAGTGAGAGAGTGTGAGGGGCCAAAACGCCATTTGCACAGGGGAAATCGATCAAAACTCCTTCACACGCGCTAACAATCTGCCTGCTCTACCTGCTGTGCTTCTGCCAATACGCATGCACTTAGTTTTCGCGCATCTGAAATTCTGTC